>JAZHPH010000071.1:271576-588408 GCA_037356405.1 Nasonia oneida
AGTTCTCGTTCGAAGAGATTAAATTCCCTCCCATTTGAAAAATATGCCCTCCCTTAAAATAAACCTCTAAACTATAATGAGGAGCGAGAGCGGTGCTCTCGGGGCGAGGGAGAAGGGGAAGCTGAAGGAGTTTTTCGCTTCCCCATAGCTCTGAAACATGGCGTCATCTGGCGACGAGTCGCATGTACTACATAGTTAATCTCTTAAAACGAGAACTCATATAATTTGGATCGAACGTCACTTAGGTAAGTTCGTTTGATCCTTAATTATGTGATAGTTGGATATGTTAATGATGGAAAACTTATTTAACCAGGTCTCACTTAGGATAACAAGATCAAAGTCATTAATAATGTTTCTGAGAGAATGAATTTTGTTACGTAGACTATGACAATTCCACTGAAGTATTTTTAACTGATCAATGATTTTATTTTAAATGCTCTTTTTTCTTTTTTTACCCCTGCTCTTCTCTTAGTGAGGAAATTTAATTCTTAGTGCTACGGTTAAATGATTAACTCTTGAGAGTCGTTGATTCGAGGGGGAGTTTGCGTTATAGCATCATTGATTTTTGAGATAATGACTGGCATTAATAGACTGATAATATCTTGATATACTTGTAGGTTAGGAGAGTTATTGTTAGTCTCCTTATGTTCTGGGTTTGATTTTTTTAGAAGATTGTTTTGCGAGAAAGGAGCATAAGCAGCTGGGTTGATGTTATAGTTCCCATTAGGAGAGATCAGCAGGTTTTTGTGAGCCTCTGAAAAGTGAGCGATCTTAATTCTATTTTGCACTGAATAAGTTTTCTGAGATGCAGACGATTTTGTCTGTTTTGGGGATTTAATAATATCGGAGAAAAGCTTTCTTCTTGTAGAGAGATTAGGAGTTTCTTGAGTTTGTGTGATTTTGTTAGGTAATTTTGTAAGAGTTGGGAGAGGTATTTCCTCGTTCAAATCCGGATATTCACCTATATTTCTTTTAGAATTCAAATTTTGGTTTTTTAGTTTCAGCAGTTCTTGCTCAATAATTCTGGTGTTGCATGTTCTATCTAGTGGGAGATGTTCTCCACCGCAATTTAAGCAATTTAAGCAGACAGGGGGAATAAGATCTACAGAGTTTTGAGTAGGGCATGATTTGTCATCATGTTTTTTGTCTCCACAAAAAATACATCTGGGTCCGGATTTGCAGAAAGATTTAACGTGACCAAATCTGTAGCATTGTGAGCACTGCTTGACAGTTGGGATGTACAGCTCGACTGGGTATCGAACTTTGTAGATAGAAAGGTATTGGGGTATGACATGTCCTCTTAGGGTGATTTGTACAGTTCCTGTGGGTATATATTTATCAACTTCTTCTTCTCTTACTTTTCTGTTAAATCTCTTGACTTTGACAATCTTAAGATTGGCTACAGGGAAAAATAGTTCTGTGTTGTTCATTAGTTCCTCTTCTGATATGTCTGTAGGGATCCTTTTAACGATGCATGTTCTGTGGACATATGATTGAGGGATTATAGATTCTATCTCAGAAGTGTTAAGCAGGTCGAGTGAAAGGATACTGTTTTCAAATTATTTGTGTAAATTGCCACTCTATTTTTACCTGAACTTTTAATTTCTGTGATCGAGTTGTTTGGAAAAAGCGGGACAATCTTTTTCGCTATGTCAATTGGAAAGATCTTAGCCTCGTTTTGAGTAGTACTATCCCTTAAGGTTTTTCTTTTGAATTATGATTTAGAGAATTTTCGTTTTGGAGCTTTGCTTCTTGCTCTAGCTTGCCTTCCTTCGATTTGCCGACGTACTTGCTTTAAAAAATGTTTTTTGTAATGAGCCTCGAAGTGTGGGGTAGTTAGTTTTAAGGATTTTTGTTTTGGAGGCTCTCTCCCACTCGCCTTTCTTTGATTTGCCAAAGTATAACTCGTTATTAAAAATATTCTTGTGTTCATGATTTTAGAGCGTGGGGTAGCTAGATTTAAGGGTTTTTGTTTTCAAAGCTTGCGCTCGCTCGCCCTCCTTCGATTTGCCAAAGCGAAACTCGTTTTTAACAATATTCTCGTGTTTGAGGTTTCGGTGCGTGGGTTAATTAGATTAAAGAATTCCAATTTAAAAAGAGTACGGTCTTTAAATTTTGTATAACCAAATACAAGAAATCTCAATAGTGGTGCATGGTTTACACTTGAAATAGGGACGAACTGGATCTTCTGGTCCAATTTAAATGTTCAAACTTTATAAATATGCTTTATTACATGCAAATGACTTGCATGTCAAGTTTCAAGTTTGTACGAAGCATCCCTTTTGAAAAAATTCAGTTTTACTCAAAATCTTATGACTAAAAATAGCAAATCTCAATTTTGGTGCATGGTTTACACTTGAAATTTGATAAACAAGCCCTTGCAATGTGTTTCAACATATTTCTAAAGTTTGATGATTCAGCGATGACTGGAAGATCCAGTTGGTTTCAAAAAATTCAAGAAACTTTCTAGATATGCTTAATTACATGCAAATGACTTGCATGTCAAGTTTAAAGTTTATACGATACATCACTTTCATATAAATTGAGTTTTTAAAAATTTCTTCTACTAAAAATTGCATGAGTCAAATCTTGTGCATTATCGATGTTTAATCGAAGTCTTTTAACAGCTGTGATTTTAAATAAAATAACAAGCTATTCAGCTCAGTTATCAAACGGAAAGTCACTCTTTCTGCATATTTTGCAACACATACTGCACATAATCTGCAAAATTCAAAAATTTGTATCCGTGCCTTGGCTCGGCCGAATTCACTGCGCGCATGCTTGGCCATCTGCGCTCGGTCGAGAGCTCACACCGACACGGCCGCGCTGGGCGTGTAGTAGTGAGCCATGCTGCTAGTGAATTTTTTGGAGGTTGGTACGTCGGTTTTAGCCATCGACGCCATGTTGAAATGGTTCTAGGCACAGCCCTGCTTGCTGCCCTGCTTGCTTTCGCACTCGCCTCGATATTGCCTGATGCTCGGGCGAGCGTTAGGCAATCAATTAAAGCTTTTGGGCCAGATTGGGCGTGTCACACCGAAATTGGTATTCAATTATATGTACCAAAAATCGTTTCTAAGGTTGTTCTTTATGTATAAGCGTTTTGAAAAAATGTTTGTCACGGTAAAAAGATGTGTTTTTAAAATGTCTACAACTTTTATATTTAAGGTTTTTATGTATAATGTATAGCCTAAAATTTTGATGATGAATACTGGTTTATTGCTATAAAAAAATCGATTTTGGCCCGTTAACTCGAATTAAAAGCATTTTCACGCTTAAGTGTAGATAGGAAAAAGTTGTATTTCTTCGAGATCTACAACTTTTTTATACAACTATTTTTTGTAGAATTCGAGTTAGAGCCAAAAAAAAACATTTTTAGCGATTTTTGAATGTGACCGCATTCTGCGTATACATTCAGGATCCAGCATAAAATAAATTTGTCACCTTCCTATTACTTGATTGATAAAAGTCTCTTAGAGATAATCGTGTAACACGACAATTTTTATTCAAAAAACACGCAAAAATTGAACAAATTGTGCCGGCATTTTAAAAAAAACGTAGACGATCAGGATAAAAAAAAAATTAGTTTTTAGGTTTGTGCAAGAGGAGACTCCTTCCAAAATTTCAGCCTGATCGGTCGAAAATTGCGCGAGATATCGCATTTCACACATTTTTCGATGACAAAACAATAAGGCACTTCCGTGTCGCGGTCGTGCCTAATAAAAACATAACGGAGTAGCTACTCTTAGTTACAAAAGTTAAATCGTGGGTCATAAATGTTTTTGATTCTATTGTTGTTGAAAATATAGAGGTGAAACGTTTTTAGTTACATCGGCAAATAAATGTCGATGTTTATAGGTGGCGGATTAAATGTTTTTCTCTCGTGAAAACTATCAAGCACAACGTCCGCGATTGTGGTATCTTTTTACTTAACTTTAGAGGCAACGCCGGCCAGCTGTAATCTAGATATGAAAATGTGAAAAGTAGTTTTAATCGGTGTTTCGCATATACGTATTAAATAACGCCTATTATATATGAATAATCCAATAATCCTATCTATACACAGCTAATTTTTTTTTTTTAAACAGCGATTTCTTATAATAGCAGTATAAAACAAACGTTGAACGCTATAGCAAGCACAAGCTCAGCAACGATCACAATGCAAACAGGAGAAAAAAAGTCAAGTCCCTAGAAAGGCGATAGCATCAAACGTGTCCCCATAATTTATCCGCCATTTCTACGTAATGAAGGCGACTATAGAGCTATACCTAGCCCACATTACAATCGCAAGTCGCCCGCGAATAGGTATATAATCCGACGCCTCGATCTGCACTCGATTACCTTTTTCCAGCTGGGATGTGTGTGTGCGCGCGCGCGCGCGCGGTGTACAGCTACACATCGCAATAATAGATCGGCTAAAATGCATCCATAGGTACAATAGCGAGGAGAATGACCTTGCGCGGACGCGCGAAATCCGATCTAAAGCGCGCTGACTTTCAACGTAGCGCGCGGTGTTAGATCATTAGACGTATAGCGCGTATCGCGAAACGAGAGCTCACTTGCCCCCTACCAGCTCTGCGGTCTGTGGATATATGCACAGATATAGAAGCGGCGCGGGCCGCTGCTAAACGATCTTTTTTCGCGAGACGTCGTGCTGGATGCAGGTCGATCCCGCGCGTCGATATCGGGATTTTTGACGATTTGCATTTTTTCATTGGTAACGGGTAAGTGATTGTGTGTTAACAATTGTTCCTTTATTTTTTCGGAAATCACGCACGAGTTAATTTTGTAGTTTTGACGGATGCAATTTATAATTCATTTTAAATCTAGTAAAATTTCTCGATGCAATATCAGTAAGACGAAAAGTGCGTTGCTTATAATTTATTTGTAATTAAACATCTTCAATGAGCTTGCAGATTTTATTGAAATACCCATTATATGAAATCATTCAGAGTCAGAAAATGTTAATTTATAAATAAATTTTAACATACACTGACTTATATTGAAAAAGTCTTATAAAACAAACGTGTAATTTATATGTGCAAATCCAGAAAAATCCGCACACTTCAGGGGGTCTGAGTAAACAAATTTGAAATTTGAGACACACCTACCCGAGCACTTTTTTTCGTTCTTTAGGTCATATCGTCGCTCCCTACGAAGACTAGCACAATTCAAATTTCAGAAATGCTGTCAAGACTAGCACAACTCGCGACTTTCTATTACTTAAAATGTGAGTATTTTGCGTTTTTATTGGGTTATTTTGTTGGTTAAGTTCATGAAAACCTCGCACAAAGACAGACAGACCTCAAAGTTTTAAAATGTTTCGGAAATTTTAGAAGGTTTCTAAAAAAAGTGCATAATTTAAAAAAATGTTTGTAAAAGAGTATTATATTTGGGAAAACAATTTTAAATTCGGTAAAAAGTTGTAAGTTGTGAATATTTAAAAATCTTCATTAGGGACAGTTTCGCGAAAATCGGAAAAGTTTTATAGAAATTCGTTGTGCTAGTTGTCGTGCTGGGAAATTTTGAGTTGTGTATTAAAAAAAAGAATTAATTTGAGAGGGCTGGTGAGTTAAAAATGGCTGCCTAGGTCAAAAGTTGTCTAGGCTTGAAAATGGCAAAAAATCACCGATTTTCCGATTTTTTACGAAAATTAGCGATTTTCCTTATTTTTATAATCCTCGTAACTTTTGATCCGAGCGAACAATTTCGACCATCAGGGGCTCAAATTGTAGCTATTGTCTTCCGTTTTCGGTTTGATTTGAAATTTAGATTAACATTTCCATTTTACGATCAGCTAGATATATGACGTTAATCCAATTTTTTAAACGAAAAAAGAAGAAAAGAGCTTTAATTTGAGCCCTGGATGATTCAAATTGGCCGCTTGGATCAAAAGTTATAAGAATTTTAAAAATAAGATAAAGATTGCTGATTTTCGTAAAACATCTTACTCTTCGTGACTATTTACTATTTTCAAGCCTAGACAACTTTTTGCCCAGGCAACCATTTTTAACTCACCAGTCCTTAAATTGAAGCTCTCTTCTGATACTTTTTGGATTGCACCTTCATACACTAAGCGGGTAAAGTTGAATCGTGACTTGTTTTCGATAATTCTCCCCGTGTTAAATTCCCATAAGAGAATTTAAACTGCCCGGCAAAAAATAGGTATTTTTAATCTTGGAGCCCCAAGGTTTTTCGGGTTTTATATGACCTATAGAACGAAAAAAAGTGGTCGGGTAGGAGTGCTCCCGAATTTCAAATTTGTTCACTCAGAACCCCTCAAGTGTCCTCAAGTGTTTTTTCTGGATTTGCATATATGCACGTATATGTAAAACATAATTGCAATTAAAATTTTATAGTAATATGAAAAAACTCCTTTAGCGTGTACGTAACTGAAGAAAAGCCATAATTAATTTCAGATAATACGTAAAATTAGTAAAGTATAATGATGGATGTCAGTACGCAGCTACCGTCAATCGATTATCTGGATGAATCAACAACAAAAGAAATGCTCGCCGACTTTAAAGGCGAAAAACTTGGCTGGGTTTTGGTAGGAGAAAAAAAATGGTTTTTGCCCGCAAAATACGCAAAGCAATGTCCGCTGTATTACAATTTCGAAGTGAAACCCGATGACACATGGATCGTCACGTTTCCAAGATCAGGTAAAATCGAATGCTTCTATAAAAAAAAAAGTTTTGACTGATCTCTCGGTGTATTTTTTCTTATAAGGTACAACATGGACACAAGAACTGGTATGGCTTTTAAGTAACAATTTGGATTTCGCAACCGCCAAATCGGTACCGCTCGTGAAGAGATATCCTTTTCTGGAGTATGACGACTTTTTTTCTTTAACTTTTATGCATTATATACGAAAAGGAAATTCAATTCAAACTAATCGGTCGAATATTTGGCATCCACTTTTTTCAGGTTTTCGATGGCTATAAACGACGTCACATCGCAAAATATTCTCGAAGTGAACCGAGCGAATTCCGAAATACAATCATTGGTTTTGAATGTGGAATTTACGTACGAAACCGCGCGGTCAATGCCGTCGCCAAGGTTTATAAAAACTCATTTTCCGCTGAGCTTGGTTCCTAACATTCTCAAATCAGATTGTAAGGTATGTACATACGGATATTCGTTTTTTATTATATATTTTTAAGAGAATACTAAGTGGAAGACTTGTTTTTCAGACGATATACGTTGCGCGGAATCCAAAAGATGTTGCAGTTTCTTATTATCATTTTCATAAAACGGTAAAAGTTTACGATTACGACGGAGAATTTGATAAATTCTGGGATTATTTCCAAAACGATAAAAGTATATACCTCTTTTTTATATTTGTATTTCATAAAAATGCACGTGCTGTTGTTTTATTTGTTCATATTTCCTATCTCAAATTTAACCAATCTTTTTTAAAAGCTTGCTGGGGACCTTATTGGGAACACGTAAAAGAGGCATGGGCGCAGAGACATAATTCGAATTTATTATTTTTATTTTATGAGGAAATGACTCACGTGAGTATACTTGTGTATTTGTACTTTTTATAAATAATTGCTTTCACTACACCGTACCATACATATTTCTTCAATATCTTATGCAGGATCTCTTAGCAGTGACGAAAAAGGTGGCAAAGTTTTTAGGAAAAACGTACACCGACGAGCAGTATAAACAATTAGTCGATCACCTGCAGTTTTCCAACATCAAAAATAATAAAATGGTGAATTTAAGTCAAAATAGTTTGAAGGTGTTTTTCAAAACGGATGAATTTATCAGACAAGGAAAAAGTCAAGAATGGCACAAGATGTTTTCACCTGAGCTTAATAAAAAAGCCAACCTCTGGATTGAGGACAATCTTAAAAATACCGATTTGCGATTTCCGTTTACATATATTTATTCTTAAAAATGCACGTTAGGTTATTATAATTTATTATTTCAATTAGTGGAGCATTCATATATCTTGCAAATTTGTATAATACTTGCACAATTTAGATAATAATTTTAATTTACAATCGCGTTTATAATACTTTTCGTTTACATCAATAATATTGATATAGTTAATTCAAGCTTATTCGTAAAGATATATTAATGTTAATTAGCACTATAGGAGTCAACGGATCGTAAGTTAATAATAAAAATTGGTGGTTTTACATTCAAACGGGGGTATTTTTAAACTTAATTGATTTCGATTAAAACCAAGTATAAGCTATTGCGTTTAAATCGATTTGTCTGCTGAGAACAAGATTATAGTTTTGAGAGTATACAGCCCTGGTCATCCAGGCAGGAACATTTAGCCTACACTGACAAAATGGTCTTCTTCATCATAATGAAAAATGTCATTTATATACGAAATTCTGCTCTTAATATCAGTATAGATATTCTTCCAAAAATTTTAAATAATTCATTTGGTAGCAAACATAGAAGAGATTTATAGAAGACATTTTAGTGAGTGTAGCCTTTATTGTTCTCCGAGTTATGCTTTAAACGAACTAGTAACCAAGTAGCTGAAGGGTACTATAATTGAAGGGAAGTAATTGAGGGGCAGTAATCGAGAGGTAGTAATTGAGGGGCAAAATTTCTTAATCAACGGCGAAACTTATTAAACTTATTATATTTTGCATATTTTTAAATTTCGAGAAAAAAATTAATAAACGATTACTGATTGTAATTCTCAATAATAATCAAAGTTTTATAAAATATTTTGTTTGTATGGTCAATAAAATATATTATACATTGACATCTTCTAAGCGATAGCAATAAAATCTTTGAGAAAGATATAAAATGGTTTAATTTTTTATATTTATCGTATAATCGATATTGTCAAATGACGATAACGGTGGATATAAACGGCGTTAATTGGAAATTGTATCCTTACAATTACCGATACAGATGTTCGTGTAGCGTATTACGTCGTTTTCATCACATATCGCTAGATAATTGAACTATAATTGTACATTTTTACACAGCTAAAACTGAAGTTTATACCATGACAAACGTATAAGCGTTTCTACGACGCTCATTTCTTGCACTTACAGAAGAATGTTGCCCAATAAATGGCGAATTGCTGTGGCTTTCTAGGAGGAATAGCCTTGGTCACATCAAATGAACTTTCTCTCTCTCTCTATATATATATATATATATATATATATATATATATATATATATGTAGAGCGATTGAAGATACATTTTAATTATCTTATAAAATGTATTTAATTATCATAAAGTAGTACGTATATTAATTGAAAATAAAAAATGTTTATTGATACCTTTAAACTACAATGCGTGTATAAATATTGTATTATAAAAACCCTCAATCGTGGATGATTAATAAATGAATTGAATAATATCCACGAAATGCTTGCTATTTTTGTATATATGATATATGATATCCAGTCAAGTGTAAAATTTTGATACGCGATGTACTCTGGACTTCTTCTGAATTCTGATATCATAATCAGACTTTTGACCTACTTGTTGCCGAAACAGATGTATTAGCATGTATATAAGAATTAATGTCGAAATTCCGCGAACTATATAGTCCTGTTTACGAAATTCATTGACAGTTCTGTTTTATCGAGCCTAAAATTTTCGGGACAAATTTTTGGCGTAACGACCGATTGCTACTGTGACTATACATATAGTACAAGATGCGACAGAAAAAAGAGAGAGATGTGTTTGATAGTTCCAGAATAACGCATTCCAATATGGTCTATAAAGAAGTTATATCTCTTTAAAAGAGGCGGTTGCTATGGCGCAGATAGGAGTTTATAATAATATTTATATGAGCTTGTTGTATTTTTCAATAAAAATATTGCGTTGGATCAGTATTGTATGTGTATAGCACCATTTATAAATTATTTTGTAGTTACGTCTTTTATGACACATTATTGCCACCCTAATATGCGATTATCAAAAGATCTCGTTCTCTTTTTCTAGAAGTTTATTCAATATGCTACAATATGCAGTTCGATTTTCTTAATTTAGAAATATTAATTGTATTTGCATCGTATCTACTCTAACGCAATTAATAGTATATTGTGTACCAAGGTCCACCAAGTGGGCTTTTTTATGCCGAGTGTGGAGTTTGCAGTAGGAGGCAAGGCGAGTTAGTTAGTTTCGCGGTTACATACACGCGCACGCATATATGTACATAATCAACCATCTGGATGAAGAAGCAATCTTATATAAGGGGGTGTCGTTATCTACCGAAAGAAAATTGCTGCAAGCTTTTGCGCCGACATCCCCTTAAAGTTAAAAGTATAATAGTGATCGTGCATTTTGAGTCACGCAAAATGTCTGATTATTTTTTACTCGATCCGTAACATTTTTTGATAGCACTCGAAACTGACGATTTTCTACTCCACCTTTAGGCAAATAAGTCGATATATCTAAAGCCTGGCTTTGGATAAAGACTAGATCTTTAAAATAAGGTACAACGTAGGTACAGGAAATGATTTGGACTTTCATCGCTCATTGCACAAAATGCTCTCGAGAAGATTTTATCAACTAGAATTATTGGTTCAGCCAACTTTTTAGAAATAAATCATTATAAGATCTTGCATTTTTTGCTGCCGTAGATAATATATACGCCGCACGGAATGCAAAAGTTATTGCAGTCTCGTATTATTACTTTTATAAAAAAAGTTAAAAGCTTTCGACTTGTCAAACTGATGAGTGTGCGCGAAATTGACCAAATTCGGCATTTTTTACACTCTAACTTCTCTTCATAGTCGGATTATATTCTTGCGCCGTTAAATGCACTGGTCTCATAATAAAATTTGAATGGCAAAAATTGTAGAAATAATATTAAGATTTTCAAACATCCAATACTTATACTTAGAACAACTTCGTCGCGAGCTCGCTTGTCCTGCTATTTACTTTAGGCGCAAAAGCAGCAAACTCAGATTCGTGTTATTATTCGTTGCAATCCAGGTTTCGTGCTTGTTTTTGTGTGAAAAAATAACGAACAATCGCGCTTTGATCTTTATTAGATTCATATTTTTACCATCGTTGCTTTGTGTGAAGTGGATCTAGAACTTAATTGTAAATAAATACATACTTACGTCTTTCTGCAAAAATCCTCGAGTTCGAGACAAATAGTAATACAAGAGACTGTAATTTCGATTACAGATTACGTTACCTGTTACCATCAGTTACCACAATTTCTCTCGACGCAGGATCACTCTTGTCCAACAGACGCCAGCAGCGGTACAGCAGTCCGGTCCGCGTTCGAAATTCCGCTGCTGTACTGTTACTGTGAAATCGTTCCGCGTCAGCTGTTTGCATGGTATCTTTTTTTCATGGTGCTGTAAAAGTTATTACCAAATTAGTATGGCAAATTATACAGAGAAAATTACTTTTTATCACCCTGAAACGCACGAAAACATTATTCTTCGTGTAACTGAAGAGACTGCTAGAAGGGCTAAAGAAGGTTAGACATTTTTTGCATATTTTTGTTTATTTTAAGGTTATAATAAATAAAGTACAGGAAGTTCATCAATTAGTTTACTATTTGAGAACATATTGAAATCTTTTTTACAAGGTATATAAAAAAATTTCACTACTAGAAGACGATAAAAAGTTATCTAGCAAGATTACATCTTCCATTTCGTGATTAAAATTGTACAACTCTTTCAATGTATTACATACTATAATAACTGAACTTATAATAAGAACTTTGTAATGTTCAAGAGGTTACAACTGCAAACAGTACAAACAGAATCAGCTGACGCGGAACGATTTCACAGTAACAGCACAGCACCGGAATTTCGAACGCGGACCGGACTGCTGTACCGCTGCTGGCGTTCCCTCTGGAACACACCCTCGCGAACACTGACACGGCCAGTCCAGAGACAGGCAGCGCCCTCCGCGAGTTTTCCCCACGCTCAATGGCGGCTGATTCACGCATCTCTCTCGCAAACAACGCACGCGCGCTCTTTCTCTCTCTCTCTCTCTCTCTGACTCTCTCTCTACTCTACTACACTACTCGCTACTCTCACTCGCGGCCCCGCACAGTATATAGCACAGCTCAGCTCCAGATCGTCGCCTACTCCGTCCGATGTAAACATCCACACCTTCAATGTTAATTGACGAGCATTAATCATCGCATCGCCACATGCTCGGGCCTTACTGGGTGCAATGACTAACGTCCTCCTGCAGCTCCCGATAGTGTCGTGCGACAATCTTAGGCTACTCTCCTGCTGCAGCTGCTGAAGGACACTTTGTGTCTGCTAGAATTGGCAAACAATCGACGACTCACGGACGTAAGTTTTTGTGCCTCGCTCTCTTCTTTTTTCTTCTCTTTCGCATCTTTCATCTAACATATACTTACTTATTACTCTGTCTCTACTAAACGCCTTTATAACGCGCTCTTGTTATGTGCTCACGAGGATATGAGATAAAGACTCCCAGGTTTGGCAGCTATTCCCCTGGGGGCTTTGTGGGCCTTTCAAAAAAGGAAAGTTTTGTCATAACCTTAATGCGTTTGCTAGTGCTGTGAGCGGGATATTCGTTATTTCAATGCTGAGGACGAATAACTCATTGTGAACTAATGCTCTGTATTTCACACCTATCAAGTGAGAATCATGAAAAAGTGTACTAACAAGTGTTCCACATAAGTATATTCTGTGACTGTAGCTCGCAACGTATCCAGCGACAAACATCTGTTGAACATACCTTTGATACATAATAAAAATGCATCTCAAATATTTCAAATACCTTTGTGCTTGAATAATTTCCACGATACATCTTTTGGTTCTTTCATTTGGTGATTCGCAGTTGAACAATTTTGTCTCCCTGTTTCATTTAACGTACCTATCGCTGAGCTTTCTCCACCCTGCGAGATGCGTTAAATTTAAGTTTGACCTCTTATTGTTCCATGATTTTTATTTTTGCTTCCTCTCTATTCCAGTCAACGACACAGACATTCAAAATGTCTCAGACAACGACCATTGAAACAGTCACAATCACCCGGCCATTGAAGGTAAGCATACCATTTCTGATATTAATAGACCCGATATAAGAGATAAGATTTAAGGACTCGAATGCGTATTTATCTATGAGTGTCTCAAGGCAGATAATGTATCTCGTGTCTCTTATCTAAAAATGCCAGTACAGTAAGAAATCTCCAAGACACACCTGAAGAAACATGCTTGGCTTGGAGTTTGGAGAAGATTTTAACTTTCGTTCGTTATCTAATCCACAGCCAAGTTTATTTTACAACCGTGTAAAAATTGCACTGCATAGACTGTCACTTATTATTGACAACAAATGCGCGCAGGCAGCGAGTAAGCGTGTATACGGAACACAGCTGTTTCGAATTTGTGATTCACGTCAAGTTCGGTCGAATCTTACAACTCTCATTCTCGCATAAAATATATATAGCACCTATAGACAATTCACAACCGCGCGTTAAAAATATCCTGCTGACTCACACGGCCCGTCCGAAACGTATATACCCGAATCGTTGAAAAAAAACTCTCCGCTTTCTTCATTCGCGCGCTGATCCGAGGGGACATTGAGTGCAAATTCAGGCGCCGAAAAATCGCACGCGGAAATAAGCATGAATGCGCGTAGGGCCGATTCACACGCGCCTCACGGTTAATCAGAGCGCGAGCGCAAAGTGCATGCGCTCGCACGACGCGATCTATCTTATTCGGTCGCGAAGAATAAGCGCAAGAGTAACATCATTCTTATGCTTATTCTGCGACTATTTCGCGACTTTGGGCGAAAAAACAAAGTTGTTGGCGTCAGCAAAGATCAAATTTTCCAAACCGTTGCCGACGGTCTTTGATAAAAAATATCGAAAAATCCTAAAGAGGACGGAAAACAAATGGCTTATATTTTCTTAAAGACGCGCATTCAACGTTTTTCTTTTGAAATTAAAGATTGAAAGATTGACGATGAATCCGCGAATTGGCGAAAAAGCAGCGCGTCACACGAGACGCTTTTCTCGCGCACAACTTGTTTTTCGAACAAAATCAATCGACCTGGAAAGCTGTGCTCCCATTTCGAAAATTTAAAATAATATATCCTCTGCACATAATATATTTATATGCGAGTATAAAATAGCTCCAGTGCATCGATTATTTATACTTAGTCATAATGGAATATAGAGCGCAAGTACATAATATCCGGTTGCGAAAATCGAGAGCGCAAAAGTCTAATAGAGACGTCGCACACCTTAATTATCGGCTTAATTATACACAGCGCTGCATCATCGAGTCGAAATCCTATTCTCGAAAAAAAAAATTCTTCGATTTCCCTCGCTATAGGTATACGATGTACGTAGCAAAAGCTCGTACACTGATTAATCAGAGAGCTACAGAGGGAGGGAGGCGAGCGAGCCCCGAAACAATTTGTTGTTGACAACAATGTGCCTATATGTACACGCGCCTGGAAGCATAATCTCGGCGGCATCGCGAGGCAACAGCCGATCTCGTATATGCTATATAACACTGCTGGAAGGCACGACGCAGGCGCCCAAGGGTCGCGCTGCCGCCGCTGCGACTGGGCGCGACAGCAGCCCCTGTGCCGCCGCACACGAGTGCGCAAGTGCGCTACAGCAGCAGTCTCTCGCGCGGCACTGGCCAGGGCAACGGCTCCACTTGCACACAGCTCGCGAAAGAGAGTGAGAGAGAGAGAGACCGAGTCGTCCGAACATGGCTGCTGATAGTACCTCGATAGACACTCGTCGCCGTGAGCAGCGGGAAGCCTGAGCGAGCCTGAGGACGCGAATAGCTACTGCCACCGGGCTCCTGCAGCACATATATGTCTCTACATGAGTCGCGCTCAGTGCAGCGTAGCAGTGGCGTCGTCGCATACCCTCAACAGCAGCAGCAGCAGCAGCAGCAGCAGCAGCAGCAGCGAGAGCAGCAGCCCGACGGGCCGACTGATCCAGCAGCAGAAGCGCCGGCTATCGAGCCTCGCGGCGACGGGCACCGATAACGCGGCCCGCGGCAGCATCATCACCGGCAGCGCCAGCCGAGCGCCGAGGCTCCTGCAGCAGTACACCTGACGCGCCGCCGCCGCCGCCGCCGCCGCCGCCGAGGCTCCGCTCTTACCCCGGCCAGCCGCTGACTACCCAGCCAAGACGCTCACCTCCGTTGCCCTCGTCGCCGGCGGCAAGACCCGCACGCAGACCGTCAGCATGATCATGTACACCGTCGCCGACGACCACATGGGGGAGAACGAGATCGCCCAGGTAACTATAAAAGCTCCCGAGAGAGCTGCGCTTGCCAAGAAGAAATTCATGCCCCCGTCGCGGCGACTATACAGTTGCAGGAAGTTACAGGTTGTTAAACCTCGCGGCCCTGCACAGACGGGCTTCGAGGCTTCGACGAAAAGCCACGACCTAGTTCGCAAACAAGAGAGAGCCAGAAAAACGGCGAAAAACGCTCGTATAGGGGTAGGAGTAAAGGCCAAAATCGATGTTACACACTTGTAACTCGCGCCTGCCTCCCTCGCTGCACACGCGTATATTCTTTCAACTTCTCGCTGCACTGCTCACGTATACTGCTCCGATTTTCATGACGCCCTTCTGCCGTCCAGTCAGGTTAATTTTGTCCCACTGCAGCCGCGCAATAGTGACGATTCATTGGAGGCTATCTAGGATAATTATAATTAATCGTTGACTGGTGAATAATATACAAGAGAGAGAGAGAGAGAGAGAGAGAGAGTATAACTTTCCAGGGGCTTCGCTATAATAAAGCCGCAAATTCTAAAGCGAAACTATTACTATTCCATTGCGTAAAGTGTGTAAAAATATACAAAATCACGGCTAATTACCAGACCATTAAGGCAAGTTGGTCTCCTGCAACTCTCTCCGCTGAAAATAACTTCTTTGCGCCGAGAGAGCTGTGCCTTTATATTACATCCTTCCTTCCGCTCGGTATTAAAAGTTTCCTGTGCACGTGTATCATCAATGACAATTATAAATATATCCTTGACATACGTTCAAACCTGCGCCTCGATTGGACACATTTTGTCCTCGGCCTTCTTTCTCGAAACGACCAATCCTGCGGCTCTCTCTCTCTCTCTCTCTCTCTCGGGCGATGCTCCGATTTTCATCAGGCCTGTACCGGCGCGATATAAAAACTGATTGAAAGATCTGTCCGCGTGCCAAGGGAATCCGCACGCGCGCCGGGCGAGCTTCACTGATTTAAGAGCCGATCGATCAGAATTGCAGTCGCTCCTTCATCCTCCTCGACAATCTTATCCGGCTGCTCTCTCTCGCTCTCTCTCTCTCTCTCTCTCTCTTTCCTTTCTTGCTTTTGCCTGACTCTCTTCAGCAGACGGCTTCTATCTATTATGATCAATTTTCTGTCTGTATATAGAGCTGCTCTCTTATACTGCATTTCGCGTGCTCTCGTGCGAAAATATAAGGGATCGGTTTATGGGCTGACTCTTGTCTCTATACCAGAGTACAGCTCGTGGCTTCTATACGGGGATCTCGCGTATATGGATGGACTGTACCATAAGCGACGTTTATCACATCGATCCAAAAAAGTGTCCTGTATAGTGAAAATTGCATTGGAACCAATTTCAAAATGCACGAATAACTCTTTTCTTTCTAAGCTGCGCAAACAAGTATATAATACGTAATAATAATTCGTCGATCATTCCTTGCTCGAACGCTTAAAAATAATGAAGGCACAAACAATGAAAGCCCGATTTCAGCGTAGAGGGCAAAAAAGAGGGTACGCCGTGGTCGTTTCGTCTCTGCTTTTAGAATGTATTTGACAATCATGCTCTTTTCTCGATATAAATATGGTTAACTGAGCGAGAGCTATTATGTAACATTATACGAGATAAAATAGGAGTGTCGACGACTCGATGCCTGCAGCAAACAAGCGATTATTAAATTTTAGACTGAGACACTAGAATGAGTCTTTTTGGAGTGTGTGTACGAGGTTTTCTGTGATCAGTCTTCTGTGCCTTCGAATACCTATAGGCCCCCTAGACGGCCCAGATGGCATCAATATATTATCATAATCCGATGGCGCACAATAATGAGAGGCAGCTATAGGCGGGATGATTACACGATACACGGGGCGCATCGTCTATATAGATCTGCCTGTGTTGTCCACAGGTAATCGCGTTCATATGCGGGGTGATCGTGATACTGCTGATGATAATGGGCCTGGCGTCGACGGACTGGCTGATGTCGCTAGGCTGGCGGCAGGGGCTCTTCGCCCACTGCATCGAGGAGGGCGCGCCGACGCCTCTGCCCTTCAACATGCCCGATCCTCCCGGCTGCTATCAGGCCAGGGACGTTGGTGAGTCTCGATACCTATGTACCTATGTACCTATATACTGCATGCACAATTCGCCTTGTTTTCCTTTTCACTTTGCCTCTGTAATACAGCCCAGCGCGCGAGTTCTACCGGCTTCGGCGGAATTATTACATCATGATTATTATAATGCAGCTCTCTGCAGCAGTGTAGCTTACTTGAACGCGATTACACTTTTGCCGCTTAAACCGAATCACTATTATAATTTTCTCCTTCGACGAACTCTCATTTATATGAATTTCTAGCAAGAGCTTTATTTAGAATTCCCGCTCGATATTGCCAAGGATTTGCGCGCGGGAAAAAAAAAAAAATCTCCCTCGCGCCAGCGTATGATATAATGCGTCTTCTATATCGGGATTAATCTGAGCGAGAGAACGATTTTCCCCGACAGGCTACATCAGAGCGGCCGCGGCCCTGTGCGTGGTGTGCCTGCTGGCCGACATGGCGGCCACCGTGCTCACCGGCCTCGGGCTCAGGTGCCAGGATCACTCTGACAAGCGCAAGTACTACAGATTCGCGCTCTTCTGCATGGGGATCGCCCGTAAGTTTTCGCTTTGTTCTCCTAATATAATATAAGTATGAGTGATCGTTGTCCACTGCACTATAGCCGTATTTTTCTCTGTGCTTGCAGTCGTCTCGCTCCTGATAGCGCTGGTCATCTATCCCGTGTGCTTCGCTGCCGAGCTCAACTTCGGTACGTATGATGTGCGCCACGAGCCTTTGTCGTGGCTGCAGTATTATATCGTATACATGAATTTTTGGAGCGTGCATCGACGTTGTATGCGTTGCTAATTGACGGCTGACGCGAGGGTTGCGCAACGATTGTACGTCGCATATATAGAAGGACTCGGTTAATTGGATGCCGTTCGCTCGTTACACCTGTAAGCGCTTTGTTGGCTTTAACTCGAACCGACTTGATTTCTTTTCCTTTTTTAATTTAATGCAGCCAACGTTCATAAACTCCCGGTTCGAATATATTCATGTCTCTGGAGCTTTTTATTGGCTTGACCGAAATTTAATTGAATTTACTTGACTCGGGGAAGCAAACAGACATACATCATACAAAACATCAGATCATAAAGAAAAATATAAAAGATACTGATCGAAAGCAATGCTTAAACAGGCAACCGACCGATGTGGGAGTTCGGCTGGGCGTACGGCGTCGGCTGGGGCGCAGCGATCTTCCTGTTCGGCGGCGCAGTCCTGCTGCTCTGCGACAAGGAGAGCGAGGAGATCTACTACAAGGAGCGCAAGATCGTGCGCGACGACATCGGCAGCGGCGCCGTCGCCGTGGGCATGGGCGGCGGCGGCCACGGCCACGGCCACGTCGGCCACCACATGGTCGGCAACAACAGCTACGCCGGAGCCGGCAACTCGATGATCGGCTCGGGCCACCATCACGGGGTGAGAAGCGGGACCCAACTCGCCTAGTGGCATTGCTCCCTGCCCGACGTTGTTCTCTAGGGCTGAGGCGCGCCGACAAGGCGCGTCGCTACCTGCAGCCCAGTCAGCACGACACTAGAGCATCACGAGACAACATCACACACGAGCCAGAGAGGACGGAACAGACGCATGGAGAGGAGAGAGAAAGAGTGTCTAGCGACAAGCTGAGAATTACCATGTACCATGCACACACGCACACACTTCCACCATGCTTCTACTGCTACTGCTGCTACGTACTGCAAAGTCGTCATCCTCATCGTTCGCTCATTCGTGTCCCAGACATCGCACTTGAGTACGCCCCCCGTTATTTTTCACGCCATCTTCGCTGCCTCCGAGGAGGGATACTCCGACGAAATCGCTCTAGACCGCGCTCGAGTAGAAGAGATACCAACTGCATATGTGCAAAAGACTGATGACGAGAATCGTTAATTCGAGCCCGCGCGATCCGCGCGATTCCCCCAACGGAATTCGAAGAGCTCGTGCGACTCTCGGGGGCGATCGAATGTACGCGACAGGTGCAGCGCGTAATATAACGCGACTCATTCCACTCCCTCCGGTTCGCTCGCCTCATCAAAGCTGTTCGCCGTGTATTCTGCCAACTCGATCACACTCGCGCGATGGAAAAACTTGTATCCCTCCTTGGGCAAAATGTTGTATCCCTCCGAGCCCCCTTCATCTCGATCGCGATTCTCCAGCTTCGTCTTGATTGCGCGCCGATCATTGATTCGCGAGGCGGTCAGTAGTTCGTTATGTGTATTCCCGGGAGATACGAGTTTTGGGACCATCGATTACCGATATCGCGCGCGCGAGCTCACACTAGACACATCGCATACACGTACGATACGTATACAGAGAGATATGCATACGACTATTTTCGTATTAAATTATACGCGTCGAGGAGTTTGAGTTTCGAAGCACGCGGCCACGCGCGCTCGTGTTTGTCCTGGTTTCGGAGGATGCGAGTAATTGATATAGCGTGTAATCCGCGCGCCCCCCCCCCCCCCCCCGATATGTTTAACAATTTAATCAGGCAGCTCTCCCGCGCGCTCTCATCGATTTCGAATATTCGGCTATGCGCCGAGAAAAAATTCGCCCGAATCATCGAGCCGCAGTTTAATAAACGCGAGCGATCGATCAAGTCCAAATTAAGAGCTCGTCGGTTTAATTATTTTCGATACTGTACATCTGCGTACACGTTTCCGCAACCAGGGCAGGCGAGCGCGTTCGCCACGCTCTCGTTATCGTTTTCGGCCGTCGATCCTCCGATTGATTTTCCGTTTCGCCGTTTGTCGAAAAATAGATGAAAAGCAAAAAATGTAGTTCGTGGGAAAGCGGGAGATGGGGACGCAACCAAAAAAAAATATATATATATATATAAAGCGAGAAGATAAAATCGAGCAGCCCGCGCGAAAAGGCATTATAGCAGCGCACTGTCCAGTACGAAAACGTGATGATGAGAAATATACTTTTGATATACCGAGAGGCTTTGGCTTAGTTTAGCGGGATGAAAACGCTCGTGTAGAAGCGATTATCGTTTGCTGCGTGTATGCATATACCTATAGGAATGCGCGAGAGTTCGATGTACTTATATACGCGCGCGTCACGCCGAAGTTGCTTGTTTTGGCTTCGCGAGGAATGAGGATTTATCGATTTGTACCTTACCTTTTTCTCTCCGATCGTCGATTGACCGCCGCTATTATTGTTACCTACGTTGCATACCTCAAAACATGCATCTTTCACAGCAGACCTCGGAATGTGACTTTTCACCATACGACTCAATTCCTCTTTCGTTTTCGTCTCCCTCATTTGGCCGGACAGCTCTTATATTTGTGTATACCTTGTAATATACACGCGCTAGGATTACGCGACTTAATTTATTCACCTATATATCATATCATATTATTATTAGTATATTATTTTGTACGTTAGTTTTCTTTCCTTTCTGCAACCGTTCACCGTTTTTTATCGCAGAATTTTCGATTTCTGCTCGAGACAAGATTGTATACATGCTCGTATTACTGATTATACTAAACTTGATCGCGTTCGTCTGCAAAAAACGAAAGAAGAAAGGGATCATATCGTTCGTGCGCACGAACGTCCTTTGGTTTTACGGATATCGAACCGGCACAAAAAGATTTATACACTGTATGATTCGAAGCGAAAAAACTGCCAGGACGCGCGGACTTTGTGAAATTCGCAAAGTCTGCCGTCATAGTTTTCGACATTTGTACTGTTGGCTGGTTTCCTTTGATCCAGATTTGTTATTCTAGTTCGACATATCTTCATCATGTAGAGGCAGCTAAAAGAGTATATATATATATATATATATATATATATATATTTGCAAGTCTTAATTGCAAAAGAAATTAGACTACGTGAATTGTGTACAATGAACTTGAGGTGTTTATTTCGATTATGTTTATTGACGATTCAATGCATTTGAGTATACATGTATACATCCTCTGGCCTTTCACTCCGTTTCATTGTCCATCCCTTCGTTACGAACCGAAGCGCGCATTTTCGTCTGACTCATTAAATACGTACAATATCAGTTGTTCATCCTGGATTCGTAACTAACGAAAAGACACAAAGGTAACAAGCAAAACGGAGCACAGTGTTTGAAAGTGTGAGTAGAGAGGCAGCTCGGGCAGGTTATACTGATCCACTGTGTTGAAGAAAAACAAAAATAAACACTGCATTACATACGTGTATATGTATATAATATATAGAAATTTTATAAATATTTGTAATAGGAGACGATAAGTGATCGAAATGATTATCGCCATTTAACGCAAGTATTACAGTTGCACCAAGGATAATCTAAAGACTAGATTATGCTTTGTAGAGTAGATAGCGTAGATCTTAAGAACTTAACAAGTATTTTTGTTCCGACCCGGGAAAACAGTCCGCTTGACTTCATTCCTTGTCAATTGTTAAGAGAATATGATGAAGAGAATGATTAAATTGAATACAATCGAGATTTTTGCATTGCGAAGAAACTTTTAACTGAACGCAAGAAAGGAAGAAAAAATAACAAACACCATGTTGTACCAAAACTAATGTCGAATGTAAAACAGCGATGAGATTTCTATATGCTAGTTTAAGTCTTTTTTAATTAAGATACCTTATGTAAATTGCGCTATTATAAATAATTTAAATTTTAAAACTATCAAAGTAAATAATACATTGTAATTAAGTGCTAAGGTACTGAAGTGGAGGAGTTTTTTAAATTTTTATAAAATATTCATGTTGTCATTAAACCACGTACAAAAAAATATCAATTTGGCAGAAGATTTGTTCTCTTTTTGTGCAAAATCGTATTTTTACCAAAAGAAAACTTATCCTTGTACAATATCACCGACATTTTTTCGAGTCTCAGTACCTTAGGATTAAACTCGATACCGACTTGTGAAAACCAATAAGTAGCTACACGCAAAAATCTTCCAAAGTAGAATTTTTTTTCTGCATTGTTGATAATGATTCTACAATGTTACAGGTTGTCAATATATTTGATTTCATATTTTGTACTATTACAGATAACAATCATTGCAAATTAAGAAAATACATTAAGGGCATAGACGTGTAAATCATTTAAATATCACGCTATATGAAATTAATAAATTCTAAGGAGAGACAAGGGGAGAATCATGTGCATGTCGATTATAATTATTGTGCAGATTGATGTAAGCTAGTACTCACGCATTATTTCACTCGAGTGAAATAAAACCATTGTTAATCATCTCATTCAGAATGATATATTTGTTAATCAGGCATTACCATAGAGAACTCATTAAGAAATTATATTGGAAACGTATTTCTCAGCATTTTCACGTTGGACAGTACACACATATCATTGCATAAAATGGTAAGGAAAAGAAGCAGCGAAAAATGTATGTAACTGAAGATTGAATCTATATCGAGAGGTGGTGTCATTGTAGCCACATAAAAGAGAGCAATTGTAGAATATAGAGCGAATAGTATCACATGTTACAATTGTTTGTATATCATACATCGATGTAAACATATGTCACACAGTATTGTACAAAGAAATAAAATTATATACCTATATACTAATAAACCTAAACTTGTGAATTTCTTTTATTTTATTTCAATCACCATGTATTTTCTATTAGCAAAAACTAAAAGATGAAATTTGCATCTGAATATTAGTCTTAAAAAATATAATAGAAATACGTGCTTTTTTTCTTAAAATCCTAATCAATTGTAACTGGATTTACATTTAATTATTGATAAGAATTAACTAGAAAAAAGATTAAACAAATGCATGCACAGGTGATTTTGGAAAGAAACACACATATGAATTAATTATTCAATAAGTTAATTTTTTTCTTCACTTTATATTTAATTATCATAAAATGAAAAAATTTATGAGTGTCATATACAAAATGTACAGAATTTTGCTTAATGCCATGTTTTTACATTATACAGTCCTTTTAACACACAGTATTACAAAATTATTATTCTAATTTATCTAGTGATACATCATTGCTAAACATTTCAGTCGGCACAGTCGGGGGTGCCTTTTCAGGTACTAATTCCAGATAATTTTGACGAGATTCAAGGTGTCGTTCAACTTCCTCTGGTGTCATGTGTCCATCGGAAATTAAGGAAGGTAAAATTTTATCTGTATCCATAGATGCAATATCGCTTGTCTTCATGGATTTCACAATAGGTTTCTTCTTTTTGTGCAATTGTTGTGATTTAACTGCTACTGACATAAAATTTGTTGATTGACCTGTTAGCACCACATCTGATTTCCTTCTTTTAAAAAACTCAACTTTCATGTCTTCTTCTTCAGAAGAATCTGTTTGTTCGTCACTGTCACTCAAAGATGCATCAACTCTTTCGTACGGCAATAATCTATCTAACAGAAAACTCTTATCTCTGTTAGCTTTCAATAATTGTCTCTGTGTAGAACGTAAAGCTTCTTGAAAACACTCATTTTCATAAATCAGAAATTTGAGTTTGCGCTTCAAGTCACAATATTGACTCTTGTAATTAGCCATGTAGATAGGATAAATGAGAAATTTTAACTTTTCTGAATATTTTGATACTATTTTTTTTTGTTAAAACAGCACCAACTCTTAAAAATGGAATTAAAATATTTTCTTATTACACTTTACACTGATGTACTGATTTAAGCAAAATAAAAAATTTATTTTATACGAAACATATATGCATGCTAATATTTTTATTTTTGTTTGTATAAATTTTGTATAGATTTACGTTTGTTTATACTGTTCATAACCTCAGCACCTTAACACAAAAACAAGGCCACATCACAACAATCAGATGCTTTTTCGAAAAGTTTTCTTGCACTCTTGATGCTTAGTATAGGTTTGTAAAGTGGGTGAAGGATTGAATACGGAATAAAAAAGTCACGTCGCATGAAAAACACAGGTGTATATGTTGTGGCGGCAAATTATTATATGTCGCAGGATGACTGCATCACGCAGTTTGTATACATATATGAATATGTCTGCTCATCATATATTGCTATATACAGTACGCTGATCCATACACCTCCTGGCTCCTATTAGTGCGTCAATTGGCAAGAATAATATCGTAGGTTAGGTTAGGAAACTGGAAATCGTTTAGCCCGTCTGTTAAAATTTCAAGCAATAAAATGAGATTTTCCACGAATATTAGGAATAATGAAATGCGTATAGTGCAAAGTTTATATCATAAGATGATTCTTGTTTTCTCCAAGATTGAAATCAAATAAAAATGTCAATAAATTTCTCCAAATTGTTAAGTGTTGTGTTACTTGTTTTTGATAAATTATAAGATATGTGATAATTTTTATTTGGAAAACAAGTGTATGATAACGTTTTCAAGATGATGGGCTTATTAACGTTCTTAATTATTTGTTTTGTTGTGTATTGCATTTGTACATGGTAAGACATATCCTATAAGAAATATCATATATAATAATATTGTTCCCCATGTTTATGTCTTATTTATGCTTATTTCGTACTGACAGGATTATTCCAAGATTTTTGGCATGGCTTGTAAAAAGAAAATACAAAATAGATTTACAAGTTGGCCATATCTCACTTCCATACTTTATTGTACGAGATGTCAATATTTCTACAAATGGTTTCACAATCGTAAGTTTGATTTTATAATCATTGTGCAAGAAAATTTTGATATTGATAAATTGTGTATACAATAAATTAAATTGTAGGAAATTGAAGAATGTAGTGTACGGAGTAGTCTGTTTAGTAGTGAGGTAGCTAAGCTGCTATCTGTAATGCTACGTGGTGTGCGCGTTAATATAGATGTTCCTGCAGTCTTGGTCAAACATAAAAATCGTTCAAATAAAGTTTTGGATTTTCGAAATACAAAGATTCCATCATTTATAATAACAGTTGTACAAGTAAGCTTTCAAGATTTTCTGATGAAAAATATTTATAATTACTTATTGTACTTTTTTATTTTATAGTTTTTGGCAATAAACATTGAAAATTTGAGCCTTTTGGCTCTTGGAAGTGGTTGGTTAGGCAATGGCAGTGCTGAGACTCTTAGTCTTGATGGCAGTGTTGTACATGGAGCACGAACTCTACTTGGGACTGCAACTATTGTTAATGGAACTATGAAACTGCTCCGTCATGCATCAGATGCATGTTTGGCTCAAATTAATTTTGCAGGTACCATTGAGGGAACTCTAAGAGCCCAAGGAGAATTATCACTTGAGGTATAACTTTTTTCGAATGGGGTAAAAGCAATTTATTTAAATTGTGTTATTATTTTAGAAACTGTTTATTGGAATTACCCAAACTGAAGGCTCTGGAGGTGTTGGCCTTCTACAATTTCTGAAGGATAGGAAATCATTGGCACCTGACACCCTGAATTCTACAGCACCTAAGCAATTTAGCAATGATATTTTAGCCCGATTTGCTCCTATTTTACCAAAGGTTAGTAGCTATCACAATATCAAAATTAGTGTGTTTTAACTAAAATCATATGCAAATTATTGTTTTTATACTTATTTTTACATTAAAAGTATACAATTATTATTTAACATTTCAGAACTTATTAGTGAAGCTAGGTAGTTCTTCTATAATTGCTGGAAGAGAAGATGGTTCTCATTTAGGTTTAGAATGTACAATGAAGAGTCTACAAGTCAATGCAAAATTCCAACCAAGTGGGCCTAATCTTTATTTAGCCTTAAATATGGACGGAATATCTGTTCGTGGAAAGCTTCCAGTATTATCATTACGGTCTCTATCAATAGAATCAAAGGTAATAATTTAAATGCACAATTAATTCAGTATCAAATTCTCGATTTCACACAACAGTAAATGCATTTCTACTATTTTCAAAATGTTTAGATGGAAGAGAATATTTTGAAAGTTGCTACACAGTTAAATAATCTATCAATGACTTATGATTATAAGGATTGGGAATCAATTTTGACAAGTAGTGCTGAGGATATTCTTAGGTCCGATGTTAAAACATCATCAAAGAATTCCTTTGCATGGCTACAAGTGCATACCATCACAGAATTATATGAGGGTTCATTATTTATAAAATTACCGGAGGTACAAGAAACATCCTGTACTGTAACACATGTAAAATTTTGCATGGATAGATTGACAGGTAAATTTTCCTTAATGTTTTTATAAATTTAAGGATATAAACATACTAGCCATAAATTACTTTTGTTTATATTCAGACAATGCTGACGAATGGAATACAAGATTAACTCTTGAATCGCTTTGTTGTGCATTTAATGGCACTAATGCCAATGTATCCGATGCAACTCATAGGTGGGGAAATCCTCTCTCGATTGGAGTGTTTCTTGCAACTACTCGCAAAAATGCTGTAGGAATTGCTATTGACGCCCTCAGAACTGAGTGGAGCTTGGAATTAGCCAAATTTCTCGAACGTGGATTACTGTAATAATATTTTCCAATAGTTTAAATGAAATCTGTTGAATTTCAAAATAAATTTGGTAATCATTGCATTTGATTTTCACTAGGTATTATAATGAGCGGAAAAAATCCAGAGACTCAAGGCATAGTAGGTTTAACGACGAAACTACACAATTAAATCTTAAAGTTTCCAATTGCAACCTTTTCTTCATTGCAGAGAATGAATGTAGGTATTTTATTTGGAAAATATGCCAGAGAATCGATTTTAAATAATGGCAAACGTTTTATTTCAGTGGCAATCATGGTACGTCTCGATTCGGCAACTTTGGAACGAAGTGTTAAACGCTTCGTCGGTGTAGCGGAAGGAGTTTGTGCAATAACATTGAATAAAAATGAACCAATCGTATGTCAGCATGCACAAGCGTTAAGTCATCCGTTTTTAGCAGTTAGAAAATGCAAGACTGCTATTACGCCTACCGCTATAAACGTTAGTCTAGATGATACCAACTTGGCCTGGAGTCCCAATTTACACTTACGTTTGTTGCAATTATGGATCGAGTCGGCAGACTTCCGGGCTATAGCTTTCCAAAAGAAAATGGTCTCTGTTATGGATGGTAAGTATTATTTTCATGTTTACAAATGTATATACACTATTTTGCTTTGTGCATTCTTAATAATTATTCTTGTCTTCGAATGTTAGATAAGACCAAATCAAAGCGGCCTTTAGATATTCTGTGTACCGGTGGAATTTCTTTAACCATTGACATTTCTCCACGTCACTTTTTGGAACTGTCTTCTGATCATTTGAGATGGTCACAAGGAGAATGGCGACTTAATTATCTGCGAGCTGCCTTGGACATGGCTGACATAATCACGATCGAAGGTTTCAAATTGGTCAGAGTTGCGGACAGCGAGGAAGTCAGGTTGGAGCGACAGCATAACGATGGATTCGAATTGGAATGGAACGAAACCTGGGCGTTGAGCATCGATTTGGCGAAGGCCTGTTTCCCGTACGAGCATAAATTTCATGAAGCTATCCAGAGCGAATTATTCAGTTTGCGAAAGTGGCTGAAAGAGATTCATTCGTCTAAATCACCAAAGGAAAAACCGCTACCTTGCGATCTAGTCATAAAAGTAAATATTTCTTAAGATTCGAAATAAATTAATAGTTCAGATCATCACTTCGATGTTAATTAAACGTGTTCCCATACCACTCTTTTTTTAGATAAAGGAGTGGATATTCGAGGTGAGCGACGACCCATTTGAGGTCCGTCTGCGCGACAATTACGAGCTGTTGGAAGATGAGTACAAGGAAAGTCTGAAACGTCAAAAGATGCTGGACGCCAAAGTCCAAGAACTTTGTCGTGCTCATCTCCTTCTGCCTCAGGGTAAAGTTGAGGAACTGTACACTAGCCTAAACAAAAAGAACGCAGAGATATACGTGCAGCGTTGGAAACAAATGCAGCGTGCAGGCCCAGCGCGCACTCGGCTCTTTGCCTGGACAATGCTTGACCTGGAAATAATCGCTCTGGCCGATCCATCGATTCACGGTCTAGAACGCGCTACGCGCACCATTCAAGAAATGGATTCGGACTCTCCGTGGCCAGATGATGGTCTAGAATTCAACACGCTTTGGGTCAGAGGTATTTCGCTGAAGTGTCTCGAGTGGAAACTTCAGCTGAGGGACTTCCCGCAGCCACTGCTTCTGGTCGAGGCTCTGAGTATTTGGGGCAGGTTGGCAGGGGCTGAAGCGCTTGCACCGCCTAGAGCTAGGAGGACTGTGAGGATCGAGGTTGGCGCACCATGGGACGATATCGTCATCGAACGGGGCATGACTTCGCTGAAGTACTATCATGATCTGAACTGGGATATACGGAAATTCAGGTATAAAGTTTACGTGATAGCTAACATGTGCATCCGCGTTTTTACAAATCTATAACTATAATTCTGAAAATTTTCAGATACGCCTTTGGTCCATGTTGGGAGCCAGTAATAGCTCAGTGCAACTTGAGCTTCGAAAAAATAGTACACCCGTCGCGTGATCCGAGTCCACCGCTGCCTTTCTGGGACAAAATGCGCCTGATACTCCACGGTCGCATAACTTTGTGCGTTAAACAGTTGACAGTTCTGCTGCACGCATCGCTTGACCCGTACAACACGACCGAGGAGATGGAGTTGACCTGGTCTGATCTGGCACTCGACTGGACCCCAGGCAAGATCCTAGTTAAGGGCGATCTGGATGTGTATGTACGCACCGCCAGCAAATACGATGATTGCCGTCTATTGCATTTACCCAATGTAAAGTTGAGCATTAAACTCGCTTGGGTTTGTCTGGGTGACCCACGAGACCATCATGCTGCGCTACCCTGTGCGCCTGACAAGCTCCCCGAGTACACGAGTAACCAACAACATGATTCGTTCCGTGCCTTCAGATCTCAGGTATCTTAAAAGACATTAGATTTTCTGCAAAATTAACAAAAATATAATGTAATGTACAGAGAAAGTTATTCGTTTGATCTGTCAGTAGAAATAGTCGTTAATGGTCAGGCGCGGGTACAAATCGATAATCTCTTCATATTTTGTTCATTATACGATCTACAATTAGTTTAAATTATTTGCAGAACCTCAACGTAATTCTCGCGCTCGAAACGAAGCCCACGGGTTCTCCAACGGTTACCAGTGCCCCAACAGCGGTCCTCTACGGCAGCACACTTCGATGGTTCGAGAACCTAAAATTCATTCTCTCCGGAGCAACACGTCCGACACGAAAAGGGCCGCTATTTCGTAATATCAGACCTCGTAAGAAGCAACTTAGTCGTCACTACCGCAAGATTCGACTAGCCCTAGGTTTCCATCGCTTCCACGTGAGCTACTGGATGTCCTTCGCGATGCAGCGTGGCTTCGAAGTCACTGGCGGCCGTGTCGCTCTCAGCTCCGAACACAATCTCACTCTGCACCCAATCACCGACGGTCTGATACACCGTCCACGTGCCGAATGGTCTATCGTGTACATGACCTGCGAGCTTAGCGATGCCGAAATTTGGCTTAAGAGCGCATTGCAGGAGGAAGAGGAGAGCGCCTCGCTTAGGCAGCCGGTGCAAAAGTGCTACTGTCTGAGCGTTGCCAGGGTCAGCTATGGAAGGTTTGTAATCATTTTTATGCTTATTCATGTATACTTAGAACCGTTTTCCTATTTGTATACCTTTTGATTACTTTATTTTACAGAGAAGCAGTGGTAGCCGGGATAAGCAACGACACGCCAATCCACCGCCTGGTTGTACACGACCTAAAGGGTGCGTGGACGAAGACGAACCGCGACGTTGCCTTTGCACTTTTCGACTCGTTTATCAAAACACAGCAGCTGAAGAAGAATCTGTCGACGGCGGCGTTGAAAGGTTTCCACCGCGAGAACAGCTTGACGCCCCACAAGAACCGCGTGCGTGCCATGGAGAGCCAGAGCAGTACGCCGACGAGCCAAGTGACGCCGGTATCAGCCTCAAAACAACAGCCTCAGCAGGGTGAAGCCGCCGGTATGCTACAAAGACTCATCGCTGAAGCGGCTAATAAGCCTGTTGCCTTTAGCGACGACATGTCCGTGCAAACCAGGGGTCAACAACTCAGAGGACTCGCTGCTTGTAATCATGATGACGTGCTGCATAAAAATTGGCTGAGTACGTTTGCGCATTTATTATTATTATTATTATTATTATTATTATTATTATTATTATTATTATTAGGTTCTTGTAGGGAACGTCCGACCATACAGGACTCGTTCTACTTGAGGCTCTAAAACTTTATCATAACCTTTGCAAAGCAAAATTGCCGCATTATTTACATACGTCAATTTAATTTTTTTCTTTTCAGTCGCTCTAGTCAACAGTCAAGTATTACTAAAGGGTATTGAAACTAGGGGCTACGTCATTCTGTCGGCAGCCAAAGCGGAAATTCTCCAAAGAGTCCATCGTCCTGTTTGGAAAGAAAGAACTCTCATGTCTAAAACAACTTGGGTCGGCTCTTTAGAATGCATGCAGTACTATGCCACAGTAAATGCAAATATCGATGATAACATTGACGACAACATAATGTGGTTGACATTGGATAATATCCAGGTATATTTTTTAAATTGTCTCACTTATATAAAAATAGCATTGTAAGTTAAATAAAAATAAATGTATTATTTTAGGAAAAAGACTCTACAGTGATTGCCGGCTTACCGGACGTCCCAGCCCTTGTGGGCTCAGGTCAAAGCGTCGGCGGGGTAGTAAGTCAAACCGTTGGAGGAGGCGGTGGACCCCAGCACCAGTTGCAGCGCATCGTGTCGCGCTGTAAGTGCGAGTTCTTTTACGTAGGCTATGGTCAAGCTCTGGATTCAGGCTCTCTTGACGAAGTACCACCCCTTCCTGGCGAGGACATCAGTCCCTGGGAGCGCAAGGACCTATCGGCCGCTGACGCTTTCACTTTGATGCATCATGACCTTGACGTCTGTACAAATTCGCTGCAATATGCTATGATCCTGGACATCGTTAACAATCTGTTACTGTATGTGGAGCCCAGAAGGAAGGAGGCTCTGGAGCGTTTGCAGCGCATGAGGTTGATGTCGATTCCTTTTATACTGCTTCAATATTCATCGAAAAAAAAATGTTGAAAAATTAACATGTTTCGTAACGTAGGTTTCAACTTCAATTGCACACTGAGGAGGACCAGAAGCGCCCGATCCAAGAACGTCAGAATATTGTGCGTGGTCTGGTCTCCAAGCTGCGTCGCCTCGAAAAGGAGACATATCTCGTACAGAAAGCCCTGCTTGAGGAATCCAGTCCCGAATTACTAGCTGAAATCGAGCGTTTGGAAGCCCGAGTCTTCGAATGCAAGGAAAAACTAAGCGCCAAGGCGGATGAACTCGATGTGATGCTTAGCTGTTACAAAGAAACGACTGCTCCGGCCGCGGCATCCACGACCCTCAAGGACAAGCCCGCAACGGTGGCCCGTGCGGCTGAAATTTGCTTTAAGCACGCTCAGTGGCGACTTACGGACGCGGATGGACAACTCGGTATCGCAGATCTCATATTGACGAATTTCTTGTATACGAAGACGAGTAAAACCGACGACTCGGTGGATCATCTATTGGAGTTAGGCTACGTGAGGATGACGAATCTGCTGCCCAATCAGGTTTACACAGACGTACTTACACCTACGGAGTTGCAGAATAATATGCCGGTGGATAGGCAAAGGGCGCTTAGAGTATTTTGCAGGGAGAAGGCGCCTGTGGCTGGTATTTCTGTTAAAGAGCATTTTGAGATCAATGTCGTCCCATTGACTATAGGTGAGTTAATTTAATACAAAACGATAGCGCTGTTATCGTATTCGCGCATTTTCGTACGATGAAACATCATTTTTATCAAAACTCCAAAGAGTAGATAACGATGACTAATATAATACACACTACAGAACAAGCGTACATAATATTGCAATCGCGATATAAAATATTTACGATCGTGATAAGACATATGATTAAAGGCAAACAACGAAAAAAAACTTTCCTTTCGATTTCAATTTATATATCTTTTTAGGATTAACGAAGAAATTTTTCAACACGATGTTAAAATTCTGTTTTCCGGAGAGAGATCCTGATGGCATTGAGGAACCACCCGTTCCCCAAAGGGACTCATCTTTCTATGTACCCATTGAAAGAAGAGAAGATGTAGAGAAAATGAAAGAAAGAGCCGATAAAAATAAGTTATTCATTTACATAAAAATACCGGAAGTACCTGTCCGAGTATCTTACAAGGTGTGTATTATTGCTACATCTCAGAAAACTGTCTTATGTGAAATAAGAAAAAACATTTATGACGATAAAATCTCTTAATTCGATTGCAGGGTAACAAAGAAAAGAATTTAGAAGACGTACGAGATTTCGCTCTCGTTATACCGACGTTGGAGTATCACAACGTAACATGGACATGGCTTGATCTTTTATTGGCCATGAAAAGCGACTCGAGACGCGTAATTCTCAGTCAAGCAATCAAGCAAAAGTTGCAAATCAAACCAAGAGGTCCACAAGAGGAGGTGACTCCTCAAGAAGAAGATAAAGCTCGACTTCTGCTTGGTGCTAGGCATCTGCCGGGTGATGCGAGAAAAAAAAGCGTCTTTAAATTTAAATAAGTAAATTGTTTGCAAATTTTAAGATTGACTTATGCGATAGTGACATGACTGAACTCGATTTTTAGAGGACTTGTAACAAAATTTGACTCTTCGACTTTCAATAGAGTATTCGAATCCGTTATTTTTATAAAAATATATTTCTATATCCTTGTACGTTTGTAAGAGTTTTGGCAATATATGTTTGACTGAGACTCGCCTATTTAAAAATTGTATTATATGTATACAGGTTGTCAGGAGTGTAGAAGTAGAGGCTTCATTCGTATTAATTAGACGGTATTTGGATTCAAGTGAATTTAATTATGTATTTTTTTACAGTTCTGCATTAACTTTATTTTAACACAGCTGGCTGTTTAATTGATTATTTCGTTACACTAAATACAATAGAAAATAAAGATTTTTAAAATACTATCATGTAATCAATATAATTTAATTTATCATAATACCTTGGCAAGCCATGAAAGGTCTGTATATTAATTTAAATCATCGTAGAAGCAAGTTTATATCAATATCAACACTTGGAAAATTGAAGCCAGTCAAGTCTTCCATTAAATACAATAAATAAATGGATCTTAACTAAGTAGCACTAAATTATGACAGTCATGAAAAAATAATTATCTTAGAGAGTCGTTGTTAACAGTTTTGATATGTACAAAGTTTTATGGTCACAGAATTATCAATGGGGCTTCTGAATTTCTCTTGGCGTGCCTCCATTTATTGAGATCAGCTAGGATTTTCCTTCCATACATGTTGTGAATATCTTTAAAGGACACTTTAGTTCTAGGTATATTTTCTGTTCTACCTGGTGCTGACCTAACACTCTGGGATCTGTGATGTGACTCTGGCCTATTAAATGGATTATGCCGCTGCCTAGGCGGCGGTTTGGGTAATTCTGCAGGTGGAGTAACTGTAGTTTCCTCCTCAGCAGCATCTAATTGCCTCTGCAATTCTGCAACCATCAATTTCATGTAGTCATAGCTAGCACAGGCCAAGGCTTTCATCCACTGCTCCATTGACTCCTGCAATAAAATAAATAATGAATTCTTCATAAATTATTCACCCATACAATTGACTATACATATAAAATTAGATGCCCACCTGAGATTCAGCTCCAAGAATGTAACTTCTGTTATTAGGCCCATGAAAGACAATTTTAAATCCGAACTGCTCCTCGTCTTCAGCCAGCTCTATTGTACAGCCCTCAAGCACTATCATACCCACAGGTTCCTTGTCCCCTCGACGATCAAAGTAAAATAGAATGTTCCCTTTAAGCACAAACCATCTTCTCTGGTATCCTCTATTTACCTCTCCGCGTTTGTTGAGCCAACCCTCGCGATCCACCGGCGTCGATGACGTCGCAAAGGCTATCATATTCTTCTCGTTGCACTTCATTTTTCTGTTCGGATGCTTATCTCTCGCGCTAGCCACTTCACTCGCGCCCTGAGGCAAGTCCGAATTATACCACGTAGACAGGGTGGGCGGATCTGCGAATAATATCTGCACAAAGGTCACGACCGCTAGAGCTAACGTCTAGCCAGCGACATGTCTATTTCACTCACAGCTTTAGCCTGACCGAGTGGATCAGAAGCATCTCGATTAGATTATTGTTCGAGAATAACGTATCGGTCTATCGGATGTTCACTAAATGATTCATGGACCACTGCAGACACCTGGGGCAGGTTATGTTTATACACCAACTTGCAATGGTGCTCAATATTTTTATTTCTTTTTTTTTAACTGCAGCACCAAAAACTCTAAACTTTCTCTCGACCGGTCCTTGACAACAAAATTAGCAAAAACTGCTCTGGAATACCTAATCTGTTTCTGAGCGATAAAGTTTACGACCTTTAGAACAGTGAAATCAGAAATGCTACCTGTAAACACTGCAGTGTCTCGGCACAGCTGCAGCTGAGGTGAGGCGTATTTTTGTATAAGTATAGCTGCCCCACCGCTTGACCGCCGTAGTCACGTGAGCTCGGAGAAAAGAGTCGCAAAGTGGGGAGTTGTTTTTGGACCGAGTCGTCGTACGCCATCCGTCGAAAAACTGTCAGTCGGATTTCTCCTCCAAATCTTAATCGTGAATCCGCAATAAAGTGTCAAGATGGGAAAGGGCTTTAATAACTACATGTGCAAGAAATTCTTTCATCCGGCCTCCAGGGATAATCTCAAGCGAGTGAGTATCGTCGATACGCCGTACGTGTACCATAGACGCAAACGCGCCGTGCGCCTAAGTATCGTTTCGCAGAGGTTGATGGCTTATGGATTTTTTGATAATGTCGCTAAATTACGGGATTTGTATCTTTGCAGGTATGGATGGCCGAGCAGCAGGCCGAGGCCTACAAGAAAAAGCAGGAGGAATTGCGTATGCAGTATGAGAAAGAGCAAGATCTTCACAATAACAAGTGCGTAGTACTCTCACCGTTTTGAGGTTATGACTATTTTGCTCCATTTTGGCAGACAGAATAAGTATATAGCGTGTTTTGATTGTTATTTCTCGTTTATAATATCTGCATTTATCAAAGAATTTAGTCTCCAGTGTTTTGGGCTTTGATAAACTTGTTTGAAGCCTAAATCTTCAAAACTCCATAGTTTAGTGAATATTTGCAAAAATTAATAACTGATTGTATTTTTCAGAGCTTTACTGAGCAAGGAAAGTAAGGACAAACTCAGTGTGAATTTTATGTACGAGCCTCCGCCAGGAGCAAAGAAAGAAAGAGAAAAAGAAGACAACGAGCCTGAATATAAATTTGAGTGGCAGCGTAAATATAATGCACCTAGAGAAAGCTATTGTAAGGGTGACAGTGAAATCAGAGATCAGCCGTTTGGTATTCAAGTGAGAAATGTACGTTGTATAAAGTGTCACAAATGGGGTCACATCAATACAGGTAAAATATGTTTTGAATTATTAAATCGTTATATTATATTATGATGATAAACAGAATCTAATCAATTTTGTCATGGAAATTTCAGACAAGGAGTGTCCTTTATACAGTCAAGCAATGAGTGTTGTGTTAGCTAATAACAATGGAGCAGAAGAACCGCAACCCGCACCTGATGCATTGAAACTAGTTCAACAAATGAGGAATGATGGACTAGCATTAAAAAAGTAAAATTTTTTGAAAATCATTAATTTATTAGTTAACTATAAAAAGTTTTAAAAATTGCAACTTTTATTTGTATTCTTCAGGTCTGCTTTAAATGCTCAGCAACATCTAAGTGTACCACAACATCAAGACCAAATGGTTTCTGAAGATGAAGAGCAGTCGGAAGTGGCTTTTTTGAAATCTTTGTCTAAAAAGGAGAAAAAGAAGCTTCTTAGGTATGGACTTGTAGTTTATTGAAGTGTATATACAATAAGTATTAAATACTGATTTTAATTTTAAAAAAATTATACCCATGCTTATAGAAAATTAGAAAAATTGGAAAAGAAAAAGAAGCTGTCCAAGAAAAAGAAATCAAAGAAAAGAAAAGTTAGTTCACAGAGCAAAGATAGCAGCTCTGATAGTAGCACTGGTAGTAGTGAAAGTGACAGTGATTCTAGTAGTTCCAGTTCAGAAGAAGAAAGAAGGAAAGAAAAAAGGAATAGTAAACTTAAGAAAGAATCAAAGTCAAGAAGTAGTACAAGTGAACACAAATCAAAAGTCAAAGATGAAAAGGAAAATCACAAACACAAATCGCATTCCAGTTCAAGTCATAGAAATAGAAAAAGAAGATCAAGTGAATCAAATGATGATGATGAAAGATACAGGCATAGAGATGAGAAGCGACGAAGAAGATAATTTAATAAGTGAATTGTAATCTTTAAATACAAATCTATTGATACAAAAACAGAGTAATGTCATGTTTGTGACTTATGTGTCACATGTTAAGTGTAAATAAACAAATTAAAACTTGCATTGTATAACAAGTTTAATACATAGTTTTTTCATGCATAATATAGGTGAATTAGCTTAAATTATTTACAACAATGTAATTTATAAATAACTTTGATTTTTATTTGTAAAATATTTTTAAATCATATAATTAGAGCAAAAGTTAATATTTTATTTGTTACATATTACACATTAGTTCACTAGGTAAACCAATTCGCGAATTATAATTTTATGAATTGATTAAACATCAAGATTTTCAAAGACTTTTGTGTTTTAACCTTACAAGTTATTTTGTTAGTTACATTGGAAGTTCGGAATGTTTATTCCTTAAAGATTTAACAATTTCATGCCGTTTTATTAGGTAAATTTATTTTTTGATTGCAAATAAATTATGCAAACAAATCTGTATAAATATTGTAAATGAATTTTCGATAATCTTTAAATTAAAATCAATTGTTTCTATGATGGGTCATTTTTAATAGTATAATATTATACTTACAAACAAATTCTAATAAAAGCTTCCATTTATTTTATCATGGCATGTCTTTATGTATTAAAAGCCAAACTCTGAAACAAATTTACAAAAATAACTCGCCATTTTTTGCAACTCGAATGTTACACATCTATTTACTTTGAAAAATGCACATAAGCAAAATTATGTGTATAGAAAGTAAAATACTGATTTATCAATAAATATTTTTTTATCTTGAATTTATTGAATACTTTACTTTATTATAATTTTCAAAATCTTGTCACATCTTTTGTTATCATTTTATTAACCACTTTTCATTATGCATTTAGGAGGCTATAAAATACTGAGAAGTTTTATAAGTATCAAGGGCTATGGTAGCGCCCTAATAGTATTTTTTAGAAAAATTGTATCTCATATTGCATGCAATAAGCGATTGTTGAAATTGTAAATTAATTAAGAAAACTTTGGTTGTCACGTATCCTATGTAAGAGTCATTTAAATTTTTTAAACTCATATTGATATAAGAAAAGTTAGAAAACGTTTCAGTGTTTTATATCTTTTGAATACATTTTCAATGAGGGAGGAAAAAAATATGTTGTTTTATTAATTATAATTTATAATATATATTTAATGTAAAAACACATTCAATAAGTTCGAAAAAATTACCGAAAAATTCTTAATAAAATTATTATAAAAATGCTTCATTGATGAAATGACACAACTACAATAACATTTTAAATTGTCACTAGTAAATTGCTTTAGCACATATGTGATTAAACATATTTTCACATATACCAAAATTACGCTCTTAAATATTAATTCTTAATGTTACATAATTTATGCAAAGGATCAATTTATTACGACACACGTATTTCTCGTAATATTAAACGTAGATTATAAATTTGTATAATGTAAATTATATCAAAGAATAAAATCCCTCCCTCCAATTCAAATACAATTTTTTAATTAACTGCATGTATTGATTGCATTTGTATCAATACATTTAATTAGTTAATTTTTCATGAAAGTGAAAATAAAATCGTTGTTCATTTAAATGGACAAAGTAATTTTAGAGATCTTTGAACAATGATTAATCAATTGTATTATATAATTACACTCTCAATGTGTACCATAATAATTAGTTAATAACAATATACATACAGTAACTAGTGTTTTCAATCTTATGCGTATAGTATGCGTGTATCTATGTGAAATTCATTCAGCCAACTAGTATGGCGGTGAACACTTGGGCAGTTTAAATTCTGAGCTATCACTCACACATGGATTCCATGTTTTTTTGGCTCCTTTATTTCATGTAATATATTAGAATCAGTTTGGTTCATTATTAGTTATTATTTTCTATATTTAATCAATTCGTCATTTTTTGCGTCAATTTGAAATGTCAATGCAACAAAAGAAGTACTGTAAATTTAATAAAATTAATTTTCCAATTTTTTAAATGACAAAAAGCATTGTATACAGTATGAATTTTGTGTTTGTGATTAATTAGCATTATTAAAAAATCATATTTTCTGTAAGTCATCTTTATGAGAAAGTATTAAACCATTTTCCTTTCATAGAAAAATAGGATTCTCATAAAATTGTTTATCAAAATAATTTATTGGTAGAAGATAATAAACCTTCAGAAAAAATAATAAAAATTTATTATTCTGGCAATGTCATAAGATTGATAAATCTAAATACTTGCTTAAAAAATTGGTCAATTATTCGATTCAAACACATTTACTAGCTATAATAATAATAGCTATGATGTCTTAATAATTTATTATTTTGTGTATTCATTTAAGAATAATGAAAAATAATGATAATATCAATGATCCAACTGATTCTACTGAAATAGGTAACTGGTATTTCATTGAAATGATTCTGACATAATCACTGTGCAAAATTGTTTAAGAAGTGTCAGTGAGTCAGATTATATAATTTCCTATCAATTGGCGACAATTTTTACTGTACAGAACATTGTGAATTTTAACTTTTCAAAATGCATTATACATTCCTTCAAATTACTCTAGCACGACTATCAAAATTAATGAAATCCAAACTCAATATATATGCAATATATATGCCATAATTTACATGCTATTTTTTCAATGTATTAAGTTACCTACATCTTCCCAAGACTCGCTTAATTTCAATGCTCTATTTTGCTTTTATATACAGTTAGTTTTAAAAAATATTTATAAGCACTATTTTGTTTTCAGATATTATCTATCCGTCTGTGAAATTGAAGTTAACAATTACTTTTTACTTCCGTCTTGGAAAGATGAAAATTTTTTCAAGTTTTGCCAAATTGCACGATTAGTTTCGCGAACTTTATATATACATACATACACAAAAGCACACACAATTCTGCTTTGTTATTAAACCATTAACAATGCAGTTTGTGTAAAATGCTTACTGTATAGACATTGCCTCTTTGCAAGCGACTCACCTATCGATCAAGCAAAGTACTTTCTCAAGCTGCATAATTAGCATGAGTTGTTGCTATTACTTTGCAGTTTAAGAAAGAGGTAAATTATCTAATCGCAATCACCAGATTTCGCGGATTTGTACGTACAACATAACACATTTTACGAACTACATGTTTCTCGATGTGAACGAAATCCCTCGCGATTTTGAGCTCGCGATTATATTATGAAAACTTGGCGGTTGCTTAAAAACTGTAACTATGAAATTTCCTATACTATACATGGCCAGGCATTGGACCAACTTCCATCATCTCGGTGTCATCGGCACTGTGGTGACCAGGAACTGCAAGCCTGAAATTCACAATTTACTTTATGATTTAACTTACTTTGTTTAAGTTATTAGAAAAGGGTATATTGCATCAAATATACCTATGATGGTGGAAGTGTGACAGCGGTCGCAAGTTCGCGTCTGGTGTCCTAGGCGTAAAACCGTGATTACGCCTGTGGTGACTGCTACTAAGCCTTTGCTCACCTCTGGGAGTCACCACACGTGGTTGGTTGTACATCTCTTCTAATACACTAGGGGCTACATACGTAAAACCCTATGAAAAAAGTTCATTACTGTTACGTAAACTTATTTTTTTATCAAAAAATTAGACACATGTTTTTTATACAGCATTTTATGAAAAGTTATGAATGATATTAAATACATTCTTAGGATTCGGTATGGCAAGGTGAATTATTACATTTCGATACAAGTGCAAGAACGTGCTTTGTCTTGTGCATACATAAGGCTACCGCTAAAATCAATCTGTATTTTTCGACATGACGTATGTAAAGCTCGATTTAGCGTACACTTTTTTGACACAGTGTATGCGAAAATGAGCTTTGCGCAAGGAGTATCAAAAAATAATTGCAATAAGAGGGAATATCTCTTACTTGAAATATCATATTTGCAGATTCGCTCAGCATACTTTCAACTGGTGAATCAACAGGCACTGTCGCGGTGAATTGCTCATCAAATTGTGATGTGTCATCAGCACTTTTCTGAAAATGTATTTATGACAAATTATAAAAATCCTCAGAGTAAATAAAATCAAAGAATTTAATGTAGCAATTTATATTACCAATGAGGGTTTAAATGGAGGTACCAGTTTTCTTGAAATGACATCCTGCCAGTTAATATGATTAAAGAAATCATGTTTTATTATTTGTTCTGCATCGTCTGGGCTAGACCCTAATCTTTGTGCTACTTGTCTCTGTAATAAAGTAACGAGTTGGTGAAAACAGTAAAACAATACAAATAATTTCAATGGTTTATATTGTTGTATACCTTTAACAGTTTACGAATTAAATCTCTAGCATCTGCTGTAAGATACTGTGGCAAGTTGAGTTTTCCTCTTAAGATCTTCTCAATAGTTTTTCTTCGATCTGACCCAGTGAATGGAGGCTAATAAAAGTTTGAAAATGAATGATAACTTGCTACAATGGAGTAAAGTTTTAGAGCAAGCTCTGCATTATACATACCACACCAGTGAGCATATCAAACATTAATGCTCCAAGACTCCACCAATCTACAGCTTTGCCATGTCCACTTCGTGTTAAGATTTCAGGTGCCCTGCATAGAACATAGGATATTTTTAGATTCCCTTTCTTCCTAATTGCTTTCAAGCTTGTTTTGTTTCATTAAAAAAAAAAACTTACATGTATTCAATAGTGCCGCAAAATGTATGTGTTACTGTGCCATCCTGTATGTGCTCTTTGCAAAGGCCAAAATCAGTTAATTTTACATGACCTTCACCATCTAATAGTATATTTTCTGGTTTCAAATCCCTAATAAAGCGAATCAGTAAATTATCTTAGTAAACATTTATACGTTACATAAGAATAAAATATTTCAAGTACTTGAGATTTAATAAAATGCTTACCTATATATAATTCCTTGATTGTGCAAATGTTGAAGGGCGAGTATAATTTCTGATAAGTAGAAGCTATAATAAAAGCAGCAGTAGAATTAAGGTTTTTCATAAAAAACGATGAGCAAAATTTTTAAAACCAAAACTATACCATGCTGTATCTTCTAAGAAAATGCCTTCTCTATCTAAATAAGTGAAAAGTTCCCCTCCACAGAGATACTCCAAAATGAGGTATAATTTACCGCCAGTTTGAAAGGCATACATCAAGTTCACGATGAATGGATGCTGCAATAAATGAGACATTGATTCACATACAATGGGTTTTAACGATTTTGTGTAAGGTCTTTAAAAAAACAAATTACTCACCTTGACAGCTTCTAAAATATTTCTCTCTGCTTTGGTATGGGCTGTGTCTTTTTGGTTTCTTATTATCGATGCCTTTCTCAATACCTACAATAATGAAACATTGGATACTGAAAATCATTTCAAAATTGTTTAACAAAACGACTTTAATAAAATGTCGTTAACATACCTTCATAGCAAATATGCTGCCCTTGTCTTTCCCAGTGATCTTTCGAACCTGAAAGACCTTCCCGTAACCACCCTCTCCCAGAATCTTGCAGAGTTCAAAGTCCTGTGGACCTGTCTTCTCCTGTCCAGGATTGACATTCTGCTCTGATAGCTGAACTCGCTCGACATTCTCAGACCTAGCGAACAAATTGCCACCTCTAAATATAGCGACAGAAGAAAGAAAGCTCAATGAATTCCTGCGTAAGCCAGCAGCCATTACAAAATGAAAAAAAGGAGTTTTACTCCACTTTCACAACAACCAAAATATTCTACGTGTTGGACAGGGGGCAATTGGGTGACCTACTTGTTATTAATACCAATAAACAGCCATTAAGTATACAGCAATTTAGTAATTTGTCCTATAAATACAGGCCAGTCCAAAAGCAGTGTGAGCGCGATAGCAATAAAAACACAGAGAGACAAAAGGCTGCTCCAAAACAAAGCTGTGCTCAGGCTGCACCGAGATCGAGCGAGATCCTGTCAGCCGCCAGAGCAATGAAGCGAACGGCACAAGAAAGCTCCTGAGGATGTTATATACTCACTCTAGCATGGAGTCGACGCTCGGCGCGGTGTCGTAGTCGCCCTGAAAGAGAAGAGAAAACGCGTGTTAGAGCACATTGAGCGAGGAGCGAACGCGATCGCGAACGTAACCTTGAAGGCGTGCGCGTGGGAGCTGATGGTACTCACCACGTTGCTCTCGATGACATCGTCGTCGGACTCGTCCTGATTAGTCGTCTCGCCGTCGTGCAGCTCGATGTCGAAGATCCCAGCCATGCTGTCGTCCGGATCCAGCCTCGCGTCTCTCGCTCCAAAGATCCCCGATCTCTTTCTAGCTTCTCGCAGCACAGCACGCTCTTCGTCCGGAGAGCCGAGCTCACATTTAACAACACAGCGCGCTGCGAGTCTAGAGTAGCTTCTATACTTGCGAGTGTTATAGAACGTCGTCACGTGTCCCTCTCTGATCTCTCTCTCTCTCTCTCTCTCTCTCTCTCTCTCTCTCTCTCTCTCTCTGATGTCTCTTGATGTCGTCGACTACTTATATACTCTTAGGTATAAGAATAATTCGATCCGCGAGCGCAGGTTCTTTTTTTCCCGAAGCTGCCGCGCGTGGAGTCGATACTTATATGTTCGCTGCAGCGAGTCTGCGGAGAGAAAAACGAGTTGCAGCAGTCAGTTCCCTGCTGCACTATACTGGCCTACGAGGAGACTGCGATGCACACAATTAAGCGGCGGCGTTTGCGCGCCGAGAGCCTCTGCACTGTGCGCGCGCGTGTTTTGCTCGGCAAATTCGCCCGCGGTCGCTCTAGCTCTAGCTCTTGCGCGTGTATAGACGCTGTACACAGCTGTATACTTACTATACTGTACTGCGATTCCGCTGTTATCGTGCACGGTGCGTTATATAGCCTGCGTCGGTAGGGGGTTTGTTTTGGAAGGTCGAGAGAGCGATGCCGTTGCCGTCGTGTGAGAGCGACAACGACGAGTCGACGACTGGCGAGCGCCGCGCATGCAATTGCAGACAGTACTGTGTAGCTTATAGGTATTGTGCAGAGCTGAGCGCACGCAGTCGAAAAACGAACGATATGCAAGGCTGTGCATGCGTGCGCGCACGCAGTTGTTGTAGCTTGTTTCAATTTTAAATGGGAGAAAGGCGCTTGTTTATGTAAAAAATGTTACATAAAATTCAACCGATGTGTCGGGGTGGGAATTTTCGGAATCGCGTCGCTCAAAATGATACTAAGTATTAGACGATAAGCGTTAGAAACCGCGCACAGTATATAGTGTGACGTGTATACGTGCTATCGTTTTGTTTTCGGTTATTCCCCGCACTGCGGGGGTGGCATGCAGTCCTGAAATCCCATATGCAGCTGTGAATCTCGCGGACACGACGCGCCTGTTTGCTTTAAAACGTGATTCACGAGAATTTGTCGAGCGGACGCTTCGCGAGAAATGCAATTTAATCAGTAACTTGATGATTTTTTAGGAAACGACGTAATATGAAGTGACGCGAGAATATGCGCAACCTTATGAAAAATGTAATTCTTATACCTGTGCGAAAATCAGGGAATCGTCTCGAAATTTCGGAGCGGTCTGCTAACGCCGAAGCTGCACGTCATGTTTACGAGTACCTATATGACGCTCTCTGCGCATCTAGCTGAAATGAGACATTTTTGTGCCTAGTCCACGGTCCGCTCTCTTTCCCATATAAGTATATACACCCCCGTCTGCGAGTTTACGACTCTCCGTCCTTTCCGGTGTATTTGGGCTTCAGCTAGACACTCTGTACTTATCTGGGTTCAGGTTTATAGCATACCCCTGGAACCTTTGCGAATATCCAGCCTGCAGTAATGCTCTATACAAATGTATAGTCCATCGTTCAAACATCTGTCGATAGATCCTTGCACTTTGGATGTATGGCAGACGCGAAGACTGTGACGACTCTAGAAAATGCGGCGACACATCTTACTAAATTGAATTATCCAAAAATGGTTATAGATCGGTGTATAACTGTAAAAGTACTTCATGGAGAATTTTTATTTTCCCAGCGTAGAATCGGTTGGACATACAACGTAGAAGCCTAAATTTTCTTCTTCTGCGTGAACTTTACTATCGGCAAAGTTCAGCTATGATAACCAATTTTTTCACTTGAACTAAAAAGCGGTTCTTGATTCTAGCACTCGCACACATCGATGCTTCTTTCTAATCTATCTATCAGCTGGTGTATCATGCATCTTCCATTAAGGCATGATGTACATACATATACACTTATACAGATCTAATGATAGGATATTTGTACAGCAAATACAATTGTACACTATAATTCGTATTTTGTAAAACTTTTCGTTTGTTTATTTGCCTAATTTTCAACAACACACGAAGTTATACGAAGATTCATACGTATAAAAATATAATTTTATTCATATTAGGAATTCAAAGTTATTACACATATACAATATGGGACAAATAATTTAAAAGCCGGTATAAAAATGAAGGAATGATGTAATCATCAGTCACATGCTAATGAAAAAATTGCGCTTGAAATCTATAGCGTAAAATTAACACAGACATTGTAAATTATTCGTTTATACAAATTAAAAATCGAATGCAAAATTTTTAACAAAACATTATTATCCTGTACATTGAATTTTCTAACATGATTATATATTCAAGTATCAAAATCCTTCACGAAAATTGTAGAAATAAAAGTACTATATCACATACACCGATCAATCGTCTTCTGTAAAACCGTTGGACGCACCATTTTTGGTAGGTGATAGAGATAACGATTTATTGTGTTCTATTCCGAGTATCATTTTCAACAGTTTCAAGACACTCTTTTTCTCCGTATTATCGTTTTCTGTAAAAAGAAAATAAAGTAAATAAAGTCAATTTCGACAGATATTTAAAGTATTGGTAAACTTTTGCTTTATTCACCTTCGTTGCCGGTAATTTTTTGCTCGAGATTCAATTTTTCTTGGGCTATTTTGTACATGCCCTCTTCTATGGTATCTTTCCCTAATAATCTAATTATTCGTACGGGCCTGAAATTGACAAATAATTTGTTAACCATTTCTTAAAAATAAATCGAGATAGCAAAATTGAAAAAGTTATTTACTTTGTTTGCCCAACTCTGTGACAACGGTCTTCGGCTTGCTTATCGTTATACGGATTGAAGTCTATATCGTGAATGATTACTGTATCGGCAGAAGTTAAGTTGATTCCTAGACCACCAGCTCTTGTAGACAACAAAAAGATGAATATCTCGGAATCTTCAGTATATTCGTCTATTAAGTCTTGTCTCTCCATAACTGGCGTTTGGCCATCCAATCTAAAAAAAAAATAATAGTAATGTTAAAACTTAGATCAAGCAGTGCTCACGAAATTATTTAAAGTAAAAAAATAACAACTTACCGAAGATACCTATGTCCCCTAATTGTTAAATATTCTTCTAATATGTCTAATATCATTGTAAATTGACTAAAAATCAATACTCTATGCCCATCATTTTTCAATTGAGGTAAGAGTTCGTCTAGTTTTTTAAATTTACCAGATTTTGGTATTAAGTCTTGAGGTAAACCAAACCCAGCACAACTTTTGTAAGTGCGTGAAAGTTGATAAATTTTGTAATCAGACATCCACAAGAGATCTTCATACGTGTATTGAGAATTTTTTTGTTTCCAACCAGACTCACCTATTAACCTTTTGGACATGCTCTGTAAAATGATCAAATCAATAAGTGCCTAAATTCAATATCGTATATATCATATTAGTTGTATAGTAACTAACCCGCAGTTTTTCTTCTTTATAATAATCTTGAACTAAAAGTGGATGATTCGCAAGCTTCCGTAACTGCATCATCATTCCTATGCCATCGACTTGCAGACTTTCTCCAGCTTCTGCTGAAAACCTGGCAACTAAGTTGCTGTACATTTCTTTTTGTTTTTTAGTCATCGAACAATAAATAACTTCGTCACTTTTTGGCGGCATATCTTTCAAGACGTCAACTTTAAGACGACGTAAAACAAACGGCTTCATAATTTGTTTGGCATTTTTAACTTGTTCTTCTTCAAAAAGTGGTTTATCTTCGCTGGATTTGTTTGCAGCAATTTTCTAAAATTAAATCACCCAAATAATTATATTTCGTGACAGAAAATAATACAATGAAACAGTCATGTAGTCAAATACTTACGGGATTTTTAGAAAAAAGACTTTTCAAGTCGTCTTGTTTACCAGCAAACATCGACGGCATGACAAATATGAGTAATGACATCAATTCTAATAAATTGTTTTGGAGGGGAGTGCCGGTTAAAAGAATTCTATGTTGTGCCTAAAAAAAATGTAAAAATTCATAAACATGGAAATGCATCCATTCAACGCAATCACTGAATAAAGCAGAACACTTACATTTATCTTAAATAAATTTTCGTATCGTGATGTACTCATATTTTTTAACATGTGAGCTTCGTCAAAAATTACGTATTTTGTAGACATAACGCGGAACAATCGACGTTCCTCCGGTGTGCTACTAATAAGATTGTACGTGGTTAATATAATATCAACATCATCCAAATCTCCGTTTCTCCAGCCGAATCTCATTTGTCTACGTTCGTCTTGTTGACCATAATATTTAACTACATTAAGACCCGGAGACCATCGTTCTAACTCATTGCTCCAGTTTTCTGTAACGATTGTAAATGAAATTTATGTCGAAAATTTATGAAATGATCATCGAAAATAATCGTATAAATGCATACCTATAGTTGAACTAGGCACGATAATTAAATGAGGACCATCATCTTCCTTGGTAAGACCTGATTCTTTGAGATAGGTCAGAAAAGCAATGACCTGCACTGTCTTTCCTAGTCCCATCTCATCAGCTAAAATACCATTAACATTTTGCGCGTGCATCACTGCCAACCAATTCAAACCTACCATTTGATAAGGTGCCAATTTCAAACCATCAGCTAATCCCTTTGGTTGTTCTTTAATAGTTGATGCACCAGCAGATATTGCCTTTTCCATTTTCTCAGATAATTTAAGACATTTTTTCATTAAAGTCCCTATGACGTTTCTAGTTTGTAGTAAATCCTGAAAAACAAACATTTTATCCTTTTATTAATATCTACTTCTTAATTCTTAATATTATTAATGATTATAACTTTTGAAAATACCTGAGCTGAATTAAGAAGGTCAGTATCTAAAAACTTGATGTTCTGGAACTTTGTAACTAGGTCTCTCCAGTCATCAAATGGTCTAGCTTCAATGATTGCATTTACCTTCTTTTGCGAACACTGATTCATTAACAGTAATTCCGTAGGTAATGCATTTTGCATGAATTGTAATACTGCTTTTTTATCACCCGTTAAATCGTTGGACACCTCAACATCTGAATCATCATCACTGAAAACAGTATGCATCTTAGAATGAAATACAAGTAGACAAAATTAAGAAAAATATCTTGATTCATACCTATCAAAAACTTTTTCTTTGCTAAAATGCCCTCCATCATCTGAGTCAGCATCCCCATCTTCATCGGCATCCTGCTTTTTTCGTTTGTGTTTCTTTGATTTTTGACTTTTTTCAGATGGTCTTTTGCGGCTTTCTTCGAGCTTCTGTTTAGCCACTTCCTTGTCCCAATTTGCTTTTAGTAGTGCATCTTGGAGATGCTGGAAAAAACTCAGTGATTAAAGAGCCTCTCTGAATTTTCAGAAAAGTAAATTAATGATTATGAACTCACAATATTGTCAAAGTACGGAAACAATTTGGTCAGGTACTTGAGTTTCTGCTCCTTTTCCTTGATATCTGAACTCTGCTCCGAATCAGATGTTGATGAAGCTGAGTCCTTGGCAGGATGCTCTCCATCGCTGTCGCTTTCAACGATTCGATTGACAGGCTTTCGACGTACCTCCGGAGCAGCTAAATTACTGTCGTCATCAGCTGGAAGAGAGATAAGTTCAACTTGAAATTACTTTCATGATCACACTTAGAATGCCTGCACAACCAGTAACACTATTTATGAATCGCAATGAAAATGCAACGTCGAGTAATGAACCTGTAAAAATTGGCATCGTCGCCAAAAGTAACCATGGAATTGCCACTGACACGCGATATGTTTCAGTCTATAGCTTTCAGCGAATTTTCCATCAGTGAACTAACGCGGACAGCGGACTACATGCGCTAAGTATTAGGCCATCAAGCCACTGGCGCGCGCCGTTCGATAGCTTGACGTCCAAAATCGAACGTGTCATTGAGCAAAGCCCTCGCTGGATAATCATCGCGAAGGTAAACAAAGCGAGTCGACGACAACAATCTGAGCAGGAAATTTAATCACTCGAGCAAGCGATGATTTTCGGAGCAACGGTACATCACGGCGCGCGCGGACATGATAAGTATACGGGAGAAAAGCGCTATGCTTACACGTGAACATCTTCTTGACTGGCTTCTTCTGGAAGCGAAAGTTCCGGAGGTTGCTGAGAAGACTCGGTGAACTCGAGTCGGACATGGCATTCAGAAGTAGCGGGCGACGAGACGCTGTCGGCACATCTTACGGAGGGAGAGAGTCGACAGACACGAGCAAATTCTATAACCTCACGCTTGGAGAGGAGAGCGGACAGTATTGTGTTTCTCGAGCGCCGTTGCAGTCTGCGGCATAGGCATCACGGCATCAGCTTACACACTCTCACTCTCTCTCTCTCTCTCTATCTCTCTGAGGTCCCATCCACCTCTCCTTGCTTTTTTTGCCGTATAGACATGGTATAGACGAGCCGCGATTGGAGGAGACTGCGATGCAGGTGTTACGGCGCGGTAGAGGATGAAATTCACGCTGATTTTCCCGATAGGTATACTGCATCTACTACCTGGAGTTACGTTACGTACGACGGAGCTGGGCTTTTCTTGTCCATTGAATATATTTGGGGGCTAAAGTCCCGCGGCGAGAGAGCAGACAGATGCGTGTCCTTTTTGAGTTTACGCGGGATTTGGAGGGAAATTTGCGCGGGCTTTTGTAGGTTTCTTTTTTGAGAAAATCAAACGCTCGCAAGACAATCATTTACTTCGTTTGATTTTATTGATTTACTATGACAACTCTGCAAACGATGCCAACAAAAAACTTAAAATCATCCATGATTAATTTTTAAACGTTATTATTTTACGAGCGATTGATTGATACACATATTAATGGTTTTTTGACTAATGTAATTATTAAATCCAGAGTAAAAGACAATAACAATTAATTAGGATGAATGCTTTTGTAGGCATAAAGATATAGGGGAAATAAATAGTCAGAAGTTTTGATTATAAAAATTATTTTGCTTTAATGTGACATAATAAATGGACGTGTACAAAACGAAAATCTTATTACTGTCAACAACATAAATAACTACACTAATTAATAAAAATACTTAAAAACTACACATAAAAATACACTTAACACTACGTATATACAAAAATTTTGAAAATATAATGTTTTCAAAGTTGAAACCTAGCTCACAAAATTTTCTTGATCCAGGAACCATCTGAAATAAGCAAACAAAGATTAGCGTGATTAATAAATCTGTTTTATATTATAATTACTATATGTCACAATGTTTACACAGCGCAATGTTTTAATACAAAAACTGTGAATATACATATAAAGAATTTTAAAATAAAGCAACAGTAATTTATTTAATAATTAAATTAACTTTCAAAACGAAAATCAACCTTATTTTGTTAATTTTTAAATATTTAAATGCAAAAAATGCGCGAATCAGCATTTAGAATAAGTATTATATTATACTCATAGAAAAATTAATTAAATTTCGAAACCAAAATCAACCTTGTTTTTATAGATTTACAAACATTTTAATGCAGCAATATCTGTGCAAATCAAAAGTTTCGAAATATAAACTCACGTAAATTAATTGAAATTTGAAAGCGAAAATCGAATTTAGTGTCTTATTTATAAAGAAATTTAACATACCAATCTTTGATAGTCCCTTCGCTTAATTTTTCAAGTTTGCATCCTGATGGGAACTCCTTTGTCTTCCCCATTGTAATGGCGGCGTTCATTATGCAATATTCTTCTACTGGCTCACTGTAACAAAACGTGCAGCGATTTTTTCATTTTTTTTGCATAGAAATCATAAATAGCATTATTTTTAATGAATACTATTGATTTCACACAAATGAAAAGAAAATTTGTAACCACATGCTCTAAAAAATATTTTTCAGCTTCAATAACGAAAACTATAGGATTATCTTCGAGTAATCTTATAATTATACGCTTTCTTTAAATTTTAAAACTAATGCAAACAACAATACAAAAACAATTATTTTTAGCCAATAGCAACAAGAGAGAAAACAATATAAACGCGGGAAACCTTGAACGCGACAACGATCAATTACAACACTTTGTACAATTAACATAGTTATATTTTAAAGAATGTTAATACAATTTTTTAAATACACTTACCATCAAGCCTATATAGAAGTAGATTTCGCAGCAACTGATATTTCCTGCTGCGAAATGACGCAGCCATCGATAACTCACATTGCTCCGATGGACCCCCGAACTCGCGGGTCCTGAAAAAAGTTATTAACCAAATTACAATTAAAAACTGAATCAAGCTTGCTTTAAACGTTGAAAAGAAAAACCTCAAAGAAGTAATGATGTTGCAAAGAAGAGGAATCAGAGCTAAATTGTCTTACCATTTTTAATTTACGAAACACGAGGCGACCTTCCCGATCGACGCCGGGAGGACGAATGGCGACTCAATTCATCGTCGCTGGCGCCAGTTCCGCTGATGTACATATACTACGTGAATGAAGAATTATAATTTTAGCGGGAATGTCTTCATTCATTGTTTGATCGTATTCCTGATTAAGCATGATTTACGCGAATGACTGTCGCACAATTCATTAATTTATTTGAAATTGTTTATAAAGCGATTCGCGCTATTATATGAAAATTAATAAATAAAGATAGTAATTTTTTATTTCTGACTAAGCGAATATTATGATATAGGTGATATCCGGTCTGATACGCGTATTGTACCTACGTATAGGTATGTATATAGCTAGGTAAAATTATTTGAAATCGAAACTCGAAAAGATGGAAAATAGTGTCTTTTTCAATTACAACATTTATTGATATAAAAATAGAAAATTTTCTAAAAATACGAAAAATACCTTTAAGAATGGTTATCAATGAATGTATACGGAAGTCCTCTAAACTCTAAAGTCGATCATCAATAGACTAGATTAGTCAAATCAAGGCTATGATCTATTTCAAATTTTAAATCTATTAAATATCACGTTGCATCAAAGCAAAACAAAACTATAAATAACTAATTGTTTTAGTATTTAGGAATCAAAAGTGAAAGTCAGCCCTTGTAGAAATAAAAAACTCAGCAATTAGATGTCGACGACGTTTTGATTCCTAATTATTTATTTGGTTAACATGGAGAGCAAAAAGCGTAATTGTTGTTTTAGTATTTTTTTATTCTACTTTCGCGAGACAGGCCTTTTAACATAAGGATATGAATTAAGCTAACAAGTAAGATAATTACTGTGCTGTAGGCATTATCACTAGTTATATCAATGCCTACAGTTTTGTGAAAGCATTTATTTTTATTTATATATAGTAATTACATAGAAAACTAAATTAATCCTTCAACAATCAGTTAATTTCTATGCAATGATAAATTAATGAAAGAGAATTCATTAAATGTGGTCTGGTAAAAAAAATATATATTTTCATACATTAGAGTTCTTCGTAGAAGAAATTTATTTGAAATGTTTATAGTACACGAATTAAACATATACAATATCGATACAATCTTATTCGCTCTGACAAAAATTACTCGTACACTCTTACAGGCTATTGAGCGGACTTAAATATTATACAATACATACAAGTTTATGTTTTAAAACTATTTTCATGTCAGTATCAGAAGCGGAAAAAGAATGAATCGATTGCCATGCCTCTTTAATTTATATACTGTGCTACAGTAATAAGAGAATCGTAAATTAAAAGTATGTTATCAATTTAATGCAATATTTTATATTAATCTTGCTGCTCACATAAAATAAATCCTATAAATACTGTTTAGAATGTGTACAATTTCTGTTTTCTATAGAGTTTAGCTTAGCGTTTTTTTTTCATATATAAATTGGTAATGTTTAAAAATGTAAACTTCACCAATTTTAGTAATCGTGTAAAGACCATTTTTATATACTTTACAGATTTACATTGCGTTAAAGGCTGCTTCGACTAACATTTATATACACCGAATGTATTACGCCATTCGTCATTATTATTCTCTAAAAACCTATTACTTGATTCTCACATAATTTATACACTCATTTTCAATTTGCTCACGACATTTGATAAGTACAAAATTGTATGAATATTTACAATATTGTTACGGCCGTAAAAAAATCGGAGGAAGACGTTAATGTATGTTATTAAAGTCATATATACACAAAAAAAAAACGGATAAGTTGTGAAATTTTTCAAATTGTTATGACCGGGCTTGTACAAGTTACTCGGAATGTCTCACGATATTTTGTAACTTATTTTAAAACAATAAAAGCCGATGTCATAACAACAAGGATTTAATTTAAAATTATTGAAAACAAATCTATTTATCGTGATTTTTATCAATATATCAGAATGCTTCATGACATAAACGTCACGGACGTAACAATATTAGATAATTTATGATTTAATAATATAATCACTGATAAGGACTGCTGTTTACGACAAAACTCGTCTCTTTAAAAGTTTTTCTACATTTTTATGATTGATGCGTGTGAGTGATATCTAAAAATTGTGTTAAAATATCCGCTGACAGTAGCAAATAATAAAATATGAGCAAATTATTGTTACTTGAAACTAGAAGAGTAGTAATAATCTATTTATATCTGTAATATTGACTATAAAACTAATAGCAATTTTATTTTACACTAACGTATAAATTTAAACATGATCGAGATAACCAAAAATTTACAAAAATTGAATGAATATATGATGCACTCTTCTAGTCCTTAATTATTATCCCGAAATATTGAATTATCAGTCTCTTTTATTGTATCATCTTACTATGATTGCAAGATAATGCATATCTACTATCTTTTACAAGAAATTGATCTATAACACCAGTTTTCAACTCCTGGATTATTATCGTTATTATTATTATTATTATCATTATTATTATTATTATTATTATTATTATTATTACTGCTATTAATATTGTTGTTAAAAACTCAAACGATTGCCAATGCATTCATATAATTTTGTGTATTAGTTGGGTAACTTGAAGATTAAAAAAAATTTTACTAACAAAAATATTTTATCTGAATTGTAATAAACTTCTTTTAAGTATACTGAACAAGAAAGAATCGTGTAAATATTCTGCAATAATAAAATCAAATAAATTTTCTGATAATAAATGTAATTTAAAGGAAACTTTTGTTATCAGAAAAAAATACGAACTGAAAATTATTTTGTCGTTAATATATACATTATTACGTCTGAGTCTACTGAGTCTACTAGCTTTGATCAAGCTAAATGAAAAAATCGACGTACAACACAAACCACCGACTATCATTAGGCTGACATAACCTGTAAGCAAACATGGAATGTTTCGTTTTCAATATACAATTTGAATTCTTGCAAGGGCAGTTCACAGTACGTTTATCGTTTGAAGTTAATTGCTATAATTGCAATGAGATTTAACCTTTTACTCAATTTGTGCGATAAATCATTATTCATTTCGGTTGAGAATCAGTTGAACTTTGCGGTTGTTGCTGTTGTTGCTGTTGTTGCTGCTGTTGCTGTTGTTGCTGTTGTTGCTGCTGCTGCGCTACGGCTTGTTGATGCGCGATAGTCTGTAATCTTACTTGACTATGTACCGGACTAGCTCTTGCTGTTGTTACAATGGGTTTGCCTTGGACTGGTGTTGCTTGCCGAAGCTGTGCTGAGCTAGCTGTTACAACTTGAATAGTTTGCTTTAATCCCGACGATACTGGAATCACTCGAGTTTGAAGTGGAGACTTTGCCAACACCACTTGACCAGGTTGAGTTGATCCCGGTTGTCCAGCCGAAACCTATAGAAGTCATGGTAGATTAAAATTAATTTATCTATGAAACATTAAGTTACAAAAAAATGTATTAACGAAAAAATAACACGTACATGAGAAAACTGCTGCATAGTTCCTGGTTGTACTTGCTTCATGACCTGTGTAAACTGTTGCATAGTTATTGTTCCCTGCAGAGGACCCTTTTGTTGGACAATCAGTTGGGTTTGAACCCCACCTTTGCCAGCTACTTGAGCAAGTTGAGCCACTTTTTGGGGCAGCTTACGTTGTGTCAGAACATGTGGATGTAGAGCTAAATGCCTGATTTGTTGTGGCGTTCCAGTTCTCACTCCAGTGGCCGTGCCCGCGGTTTTTACAAGAGTGGCGACCGGCGCGGTAGCGCCTGAAGTACCAGCCTGCTGTACCTGCAGACCCGCTTGTGTGAATACTTGAGTTGCTGCCAATCCGGCTTGTGCCGGCACCTGAACTTGGGTTACAGTCTTGCCTTGCTGCTGTTGTTGTTGTTGTCGTTTGATCAATGCAGCCATGTCTGCTTCAGAAACCTAAGAAACATAATATATAAAATATTAAACATGAAATAAATACGTATTTTGAATACTTTGAAGATTATATCGATTACCAAGTGCAAAGATATTTTGAGAAATCTACAATTTTATAAATACGAAGTTTGCAAACATATTGTGATCTTACCTGCCGAGTAGTAACGTTGTGTTTTCCGGCGATAGCTGCTTGTTGTGCAAGTGCTGTACCAGTACTTCCAACCTGCTTCATAAGTGTAACGCCACGTTGCTGTGCAGCAGCCGCCGAGACTGTTACCGGTACTTTCTGACCACTAGCAGCTGCCTGAGCTTGTATGGCTTTCAGATGTTGCTGTCGCAGAAGCTGCTGTTGCTTCAGATGTTGGATTTGGGCCGGCGTAAGGTTTTTACTATTAGCTACGGTATAACCGACAATGTTCTTCTGAGCAATACCCGCAGGATTTTGCGTCGTGGCAACGAGGTTTCCAGTAGAGAGTCGTTGACCAGTATGCAGATTCGCGACAATAGTTGGAGTCGAGCGAACGTCTTGCATTCCTAACGCACTTGCTGCGCGAGCCTTGACGTTTGTCGTAACAATTGTTGGAGAGCTTGCAGGCACGGTAGAGGACTTTATTGTTGAAATGCCACTCGTAGAAGGTGCCACGGTCACAACAGCTTGGGCCATCTGATGAGTTTGAGCTGTTGTCGTCGAGGTTTGCTGGTTTTGTTGTTGCTGTGCAAGGATCTGTTGTTGTTGATGTTGCTGTTGATGCTGTTGTTGTTGCTGTTGTTGAATGAGACGAGCCGCGGCTTGTTGCTGTTGTTCCGCCGTAATTACCTAAAATGGGATTAGTGCACTTACACTTAATTAAAGTCTTCTAGTACAAATTCAAATTATTAACATAGCAAATTAAGTGTAGGTGATGTTGATTGGTTGATTTTGATTAAATGAAAATTATATAGTAAAATGTATGTAATAATTAATAAGTGAAGGGATCCATTAATTACGTAAATCCCATCACTAACATCATCGACGTTTATTTGTTATAAACATTATAACACTTATAATGAAACACTATTGTACATACAAGAATTGCGCGATTAGTGTTGTAAGTTGACTCTACAACCAAAATTTAACAAAACTTAGAAAAAAGACCAAAGAAGAGGTAGTAGAAGAAGAGGACTAGATCTTGTCAGTGTTGGTGATAGAGTCCTTTAGTTTTATTATCTTAAAATTTGGCTGTCTAAAATAAAAATCATAATTATCAGTTATGATTTTAGTCAAAAGTAACATGACGCTTATTCATTTTGATAACAGTTTGAGTGCTACTAAATTTGCTCAAGCTACTTTAACTCTGATGTAAAACAAAACCTTTTGACAATGTAGTACTCAATGTGTTACCAACCGAGTACAAAAAGAAAATATGTAAATCACTGCTTTATCTTTGCATTATTCGTTATTCTTTTAAAGCAAGCAAATTACTTGAAACTTGTAACTTACGGATGAGCTAACAGCATTCTTCAGTTTCTCCTTTGCCAATCTTTCTGCTCTTCTTGTGGCGACGTCTATAGGAGCTAGCGGACTATCATACTGAATACCGGAATCCGCCAAGACGGCTGCGTGTTTTGCATTTTTCATCGTTGAATTAACTAATAACGCCTTGACTGTAGGAGAACGCTTGCTCAACACTGATTTTATAGTGTCGATTCTTTGAGAACACATCGTCGTAAATGAATGATTTTTATCTTGATTGTACAACTGAGATGTCCTCATAGGCCTATTAGTTTTGCTCTGCTGCTGTATCATACAAATAAAATTTTTAGCATATAAATATTCCATTATAGGGATAACGTTGAAAAGTTTTTCATTGTATACAGAAAATCTAATATTCCCACCTCTTGCACTTGTGGAATCTTGTAAATACCCTTCTGCTTCTTTTGTTTTTTTGGGGTCGTGTCGTATAACAGCTTGCCTTCCTCCCTTGGAACAATAATGGCTTCATATCTGCTCCTGCACTGTTTGGGTGACCTGTAGATCCTAGATGTGTTGTTGACGATGTCGGCTACAAGATCCCAGTTAGGCGTGTGTCCCGGTGAGATGATCAATAGGTTTAGTGGTAGACCTTGGTAGATTTGGATTGCCTGGAGTAGAGCCCAGTCTTCGTGGATCATCCATTCAAGAGCTGGTTCTTGCTCGGAGGCAACTTTGAGCATAGGTGAGGGCTTGACTCCTGACATTGTTAACGGTGGCCTCATCATGCCGCGGTATTTGTGCAACTTCATGTCGCGACGCATTTTCGTCAGAGCTGGCGATGGCCGGTCGAAGAGCGAACGAGGAGCGTACACCGACTCCTCCTTTTGTCTCACTTTCACCGGACGGCGACCTTTATGTCAATTTTAATGATTTAATTGAATTGTTTATTGTTGATTTAGTGTTTAAATTACAATAAACTAAAATTTTATCGCTTTCATCATTGCATAAAAATATGATAAAATCTTAGATGTCTTACCATCTCTATCAGCAGGACCAGAATCGACTCTACTTCTCTTTGCTTCCTTTTTGACGTAGATTGGTGGTAATTGCGCTTCCGTCATTGGCGTATTATCGTAAAGGAATCCCAACGAGTAATCGACGTACACATCGTTGTCTGATGTTGGCGGTGTTGGCGGGCACCACATCTGATCATACAATGCAAAAATCAATTTAAGTTTTGTTATTCTCATCTATATAATATAGCATTGGCATTGTAAGTATAAGAGGCCTTCTGTTTAACAATAATATCTTTCTACGATGTGTAATAAGACTAAAATTGAAGCAATTTTCAAAACACTCAATATCTAGTTCGGAAAATGTTGTTAAGCTATATAACAATTTATTAGGTAAAAATATTTAAAGGCATGCTAGTATAGGAAAAATCAGAAGACTACTATGAAATACTATTTTGAAAGTAAGAAAATGACTTGTTGATAAGAAAAGTATTTTGATACTAACCGGCATTTGTTCCATGGTATTTTCTGATAACCAAATCTGCAAGTTGTAAGACACAGAATAAATTATAAATTCTTCAAGATTTTCATGGTGCTGTCAGCAAATTAATGGTATAGTTCACAAGTGCTGCGATAATTACTACACCATATTGTTTTATGTTCAGTTCAGCATGCTTCATGAAGTACTTAATTGACGTTTTTTATATAAAAAATATTTACAATAGTTATTTAATTCAAAGTTTAGCTTTTTAGTCAAGAATTTCTGCTATTGTCCAGGTTTACTTCACAAATAATGAAAACAAATGAAGTTAAATAGAAAAATAATGCAATTTCAAATAATTTACAAACAAAAATTAAAAAAGATTCTAATAAGTGCATAAACAAATGTAAAAACTTCTGATTAATAAATCGAGGATAACTACATACAAACTAAAATCAATCACTTCTTATCATCGAAGCAACTTGATATATAGCAATTTAAAAAAGCTAGTATTTGAATAATTAATGCTTAAAATACCCTCAATTTATTAAGCACTGCAGAGGTTGCTGGGATTTTGAGGAAATCGTCTTGTTCGTTCAAAGACTCATTTCATCCCTTCCTTGGCGTATCGCAGACTCAGAATATACGAGAAATAATCCTCGCGAACGCTCATAAATGTGCCTGCTTATATCTTGGCTGTATCCAAGTTTGGAATGGCAAAGGCAGTGTTTTGGTGCCATTTTACTTTGAGATGTCTATTTTTTTTTAAATTCAAAGTAAATGAAAAGGAAACCTTCAAAAGTAATCTAATCAGATCAATTATCGTGCGGTCATGACAGCCTTGCCACACCAAACTGATAATGTATCGTTATGTGAACGTGCAAGAAGTTTCAAAATATAAACAAGCACACTGAGCAAATTTGACACCAAAACGGAACTGAACCTTTGATCGAACAGACTTGGAAATGTACCAAGAAATAAGATAAACACGTTTATTATTTTTGTTCATAGCAAGGAATATTTCATTTATTTCCTTTTTAAGGACTCATTCGATCATACAAAATACAGGCACGCAACTTAATAATTATATATATAGTCGCTCTCATTTTTCTTATTAATTACAATAGGACACATCCCATCTACAGGATGGACAATCGTACGATTTCGGAAAAAAAAACAATTAAAGTAGGTCTTTCGATAGAGCAATACACGATGCTATGTTATCGATAGTGTATGTATGCATGAATGATGAATGCGATTCGGTAATGTAGGTGTGATTATGTTAACTGTGTATGAGCATCGCGTATGCAGTCATCGTTTGTTGTGTTTTGTTAAATTTCGAGATATTGCTATCTGCAACCCTTAAAGTCGAGTGCCACCTATAAGAGCATCAACATCTAGTTTTATACTGCGCGACATGCATAACAAAATCGTTATACAAAATTTTTCATATCGATTTTAACTCATTTTCGGCTTGCAGTGAGTTTCACAACTAATATAATACAGTCATGAGTCTAGTTATTGTTTGTTGTATCACGAAATATAAATTATAAAATAACTTAAATATCTAAACGCGTTTACGGGAGCATCTGGTTAAGAAATTGCGCGCAAAATATAAAAAAAAAGAAGAAAAAAAAAACAATTACGAACTGAAAGACGCTTAATTAGAAACACTAGACATTCTCGTTTTAAACTTGTTTTTCCCACGTGAACTTTTTTTCACTCACTCGCTCGCTTTTTCGGAATTATTTCAATCTTAAAAGCTACTGATTCATATTTGTCATTATGTACATACAGGATAATCGTCTCCCCTCTCCTCCTGCTATCAAGTTTTCAAAATAAAATGAGAAAACGTATCCCCAAAGCTATTTTTTCATTCTCATTACTTCTCATCTCAAATGTATGAGAACGCTGGCACGAGAACGTGCGATTTTCTTTAAAACTAAATATAAATTTCTATGCAACGCGTACGTCATTTGTTGTATTGTATAATACATAATATATAATATATAGATCGTCACTAGCGCTAAGTCATCGGAGTAAGAGCAGCTCTCGAACGCTGAGCTGTCCCAGTTCCTCGAACGCGCTTGCGACGACCATTCAGTCATTCTCGTCTTAAGACGCGGGGTTACTGTTACTAAGCTTATCGGCCGTACCGGTCGAGGCAAGAGTAGATGCACTACTACGAGATTTTTTTAACGGTATTCTATCATCTTCATCATCGTCGATCTCAATCATTTGGACCTCTTTAGCGGATGAGGACTTGTGAAAGCTGTTCATTGATGATTTCGTACATAGCTGGGTACTCAGTCGTGTACGCGATACCCGTTTACCAGTTCGTTGAAAGTCGTTTGCAACGGATTCACCGTGCTCAGATTCGGAATCATCATCCAGGTCGATCATCGTTATAGTTTGACTGCTGCTGTTGTCGTCTCTGCTACTGGTAGTTGAAGTTTTGTTAACGTTCATAGCCCTACCAGACCTGGGCGACCTCGGGTGATTCATAGCGGAATTCTCAGAGTTAAGCTGTCTTGCTCTCTGAGACGGGCTGAGGCTATGCTGATTGTTGGAACTGCTGGTTGACCTGCTACTGCTCTTAGATTCAAGACTAAGGATGGCAACGACCTTGGCAGTACGCTGAGGTTTTTCATTCGAGAATGTTTCAATTTCCGACTCAAGCGAGTTACCGTTAGAGTCCGTAGCGTCCGTCATATCGGAATTTATTTGCTGTCGTTGCTGCTGGTGTAATCTAGATGGTGCCGGCTGTAGTGGTGGAGGGGGTGGTAATGCAGAAGCTCTACGTATGGGTTTGAGTTTGGGAACAGGTGGCAGCAATCTGGGTGATTGCATGTACATGCTGTCCATATTGGCTCTGGAAGCCCTGGTGAGTTGTTCAGGTGTGGGCAGTGGCGTCCCTGGCCTTCTTTTAAAGATTTGTTTAATAGTTAGACTTTCTCCGGATGCCACATCTCTGATGTTATGTCCACGTATCGCGAGTTCATTTCGCTCCATCGCTAATCGTTCAGACATTTTTACATAAGTTGTAGATCGACTGCGACGCACAGTTACAGGAGGTGATGAAGGAACCACAAAACCGTTATCAAGCGAAGTTCTGGAACCACGTGGACTGAGTTTTTGCTGATTTGAGGTGCTAGACGAACCTCCTTCACCATCTGAGCTGCTACTGTTACTGTTGTTGGATAAGGATCGAGTGACGGGACGGATAGAATAAAATGTAGGCATAGGAGTGTCGGGTCTACGTCTAAGAGCCGCTACTTTTGTCGGACTGTGGAAACGCCTGCACATAGGATTAGGTACTTGCATATTTGATTTTGTAAGTTTTAGCTGTTCAAAGGATGCATCAGCATTTTGATTCGTAGATTTTTCCAGCTGTGATTCCGTCACCGAAAGAGTTTTATTTTGTGTCTCATCTGCTTTTTTACTCAAAATTACCTTTTCGTTGGTGACAGTAGACACAGCAGCTACAGTTGATGTCTCTGAAGCAACATCAACGTTGTGATTGGCACGAGACCGCCTGGTTGTTACTCCAATAACCGGCGTCTCAGACTTCGACGCCTTGGTCTTTGGCTCCATCGACACAGGCACGGAAGAGTCTACAAGTGCTGGATCTTTTGAATCTTGAGCAGATGTTATACATTGTTGTTCTTGTATTGTTTTAGCTACAACAATATCTTTTATAACTTTTGGATCTTTTTCCTCTTTAGATACTGTTGTTGTAACATTTTCTTCTTCTAGACTTTTTTCTTTTTCCGGTATCTTCGACTGATTCGAAGCAGCTTCGACGATTACTTCTTTCTCTGTTATAGTCATACTTTCTTCAATCTTTGACTTTTCAACTATTGTCTTTGTCTGATCTACAACAACAATATCTGCAGTGGAAGATACATTAGAGACTTTCAATTGAGATTCGCACATTGATCGTGCAATTGATCGAGTTAGCTTTACAGGAACTTGTAATTGCTCTTCTTCGCCTCCACTCTTTTGTGTCAGATTTATTTTAGAATCAACCGTTGGCACTGAAATCGTGGTTTGTAAGTCTCTACATTTTTCAGGGTTGGGCTTAGCCTGTTCAGAAATAACCTCAGATGTGCCATCAGTTTTTTCTTTTGATTTGATTTCAGTTATTGAACGCGTGGATGATCGGGTCAATTTACCTTTAACCTGATGAGCTTGATTTTTGTCTTTCTTCGATGTTTCAGTTATGTCCGTTTTAGTACCTGTAGCAACTGGCAAGGAAGATGCAGTGCCAGAACTTTTACCTTTTTCTGAATTACATTCATCAGGTTTTTCTTCTAGTACTAGTACCGTGTCCTTAGTTTTTGCTTCTGTTTCATTTTTGGAAATTACAGGATTTTCTGCCGAATCTGTGATAGATTTAACTGCAGAGCGCGTAATTTTCGTAGGCCTTAGAGGTGGACTAGATCTATGAGGAGTGACGTTTTTGTTTGTGGATAACACAGCATCATCGGTAGCCTTGAGTGATGGAGAATGATCGACCTCCATCGTTGTTGGAACCAATTCTGGTGCATCTGTATTTTTTGAATTATCAATCGGGTTTATCGCTGCCATTTCCAAATCGTCAGGAGTAACCGACAAGGATGGTTTTTTATCCTTTAAATCTGCGCGATTTCGTGAATAAGATCGCCTCCCTTTAACTTTTCTTACGCTAAGAATTGGACTGGGTGATCGAATATCTGACTGATTTTCAGACTCTAAACTGATTTTTTCTGTATTCGTTTTGCTCGATGCTTGTTCTTCAGATAGTGTAATATCGGTTGACTTTTCATTGTTATCTGTTGTTACCGTCTCCTCGTTGTCTATACTCATTGCACTACTATCTGCTGTTTTATTAGGCCGTACTGATGCATCCTTAATAGGTGATGCAGTAGTAGTACTAGTAGTGACAGCAGCAGTGCTCTTTTGACTCGCTTCTTTCGCTTCGTTTTGGGCATTAGAAGTATTATTAATATCACAGATTACCGGGTCACCTTTACAATTTATTTTGATTGGCGGTACTGTCCGCTTATCTTGTAAAGGACGCGCTATGGACAATTTATTACTAGATCTAGTAGAATACGTTGCAATGACATGCGGTTCAGATGTGAGTGGAGTCACCGGTACCGACTGAGAACTCTTTCGCGGTCTACCAGGTGACCTATGGGGAGTCGAGCTAGCTGTTTTAGATTCATTGCTTGGCGTATCCAGGCCGCTTGCTTTCAGTTCCGTATCCATTGCCTTGATACTCATTAATTTTGACTCAACCGCAGGTGATTGAAGCATATCACTAGAAGCGCTACTTTCTTTTTCAGATGACCTTAAGTTGGTTCTGATGATAGCTTTTGGTACTGCTCGTCTTGTAGTTTTAACTCTCGGCGTACTGGTCAATTCCGTGGCATTAAGGTCTTCTTCATCACATATACTTTCGTCAGCACTTGAATTTATAGAAACATCCACTGTTTTAGATATATCATCAAGCGAATCCGAAACTGTTCTCGTTTTCGAATCTGGATCCAGTAGTGACGGAACGGTCAAGTTTTCCTCAAACTTATCAAGCGACTTATTGTATTTAGACCTTTTTCTTTTTCTTGGTTTGCTTTCTGGTAATATTGGACTTTCGTCTAAAGTCCAAAGGTTAATCTTGACATCACCACTGGATCTCGTTCTAGGACTGTTAATATCGAAATGGTTCTTTTTCGACAGACTAAGCACCTTATTTCTCAGGCTAGTTTGCCCCCTTCCTGATTGAATCGTACTCTCATCATCTTCATCCTCCTCGTTTTCTTCTTCATCGTCTTCGTCCTCATCCTCATTGTTTTCATCATTTTCCTCGTCAGAGCTGCTTACCTTGCTAGACCTATTCTTTTCTTCATCGGTGCTATTACCTCTCTTTGGGACATGATTGACATCATTCTCCGAGTCAGTTTCCGACATAGAAGTCGTCTCTGACTCGGATTCTGATGTTTCTTCCTGCTCTATACTCCGATTCGACCTACGACTGACGCGTCCTACAACCACCCGCCTACCTCTGCCGCGCCTAACTTGCCTAGTTGGCTTCTTATTACTTGATGCGCGCCTAGAATTGCTAGTGCTGTTATTAACCTGATTCTGAGCGTCCTCGCGCGTGAACGTGATCGGGTTCTCGTCGTCGTCCGTCATGCGCATCTGGCGCTCTTCTTCCTCACGCATGGCCCGTAGTCGACCTTGTTCCCATTCCTTTTTCTGCTCCTCAAGTTCGCGCTCCGCTGCTGCAAGCTGAGCCGCTGAGAAGTTTCCATCTGACTCTTCTACGAAGCGCATGGCATAGCGCTCCACGGGTGTAAGCTATGCGAATAAAGAAAAGCTTATATTGATTTAAAATTTTTAAGAAAAGCTCAAGTTAATTTAAAAGTCAGTAGTGTCATTTTGTATCTCTAGACAGGATACGCAGGCTGTATGAATTCCACTTTCAACCCACGAGTTTTAATAGAGATTTTATTCTCTCGCTTTTAAAATGAAAACAATAACTGTAATGGACTACAGATTTGTGGTCGGAAGCGAGATGAAAATCAAATAGAGTACAGAAACCATACCAACAAAAATAAAAAATAAAGAAATAACCTTTTCTTTACTGAAATAGGAATTTTTTGTTGGATATTTAATATTAGTTGATCGAAACAAACAAAATGTGATAATACCTGAGATACGATGTTTTGCACTTCCATTTCAGCTTTACTGACTCCTGCATCGTCGTTATCTGCATCTTCGACAGGAATATTCTCGTCAAATTCTGCCAAATCAGCCACAGCTTCGGCTTTTGCAGTTTTTGCAGCTTGAACGTCTTGATCTTCTTCAACTGCAGCAAGAGCACTTTCTAGTGCACCGATCATCGCTTTATCCTCTGGCTGTATCGTCTCTTTCTGTAGATGCTTTTCTCTATCCTTATTTTGATCCAACACTTCAGCCATTCGCGCTGAAGCATCGGTCTCAGACTGATCAACGTCAAACAGATCTTGAATTGTGGACTATAAATAAAATTAAAAAAAAATAGATTAATAAAATTATTTTTTCAAAACCACGCGTTTGTTTTATAATCCATATTTGAAAAGCATACTTACACTTTTGAAATAGGCAGTGGTAAAGTTGCCACCTTCAATAGCAAGATCTCCAAGCAACCTTTTTTGATTTGCTTTCTTTAAAATGTTTTCTTCCACTGTTCTTTCGCTTATCAATCTGAAAATTGAAAAATTGTATAGTGTTATTTAGATGAATTCAAAAAGTTATATCTTAATTATTTTACTGTAAAAATAATTGTTTCTCTAGACAGGATACGCACGTCATATAATTTCCACTTAAAACGCACGAGTTTTTATAAAGAATGTTTAATATCTCGCCGATTAAATAAAACACGATTGCAGTTATAAATCAATAGCATCGTGGTCGGTGGCGATGTTTTTTTTGCAAATAACGTATAATTGTTTAGTTAACTTACCTGTAAATATGTACATCTCTCGTCTGTCCGATTCTGTGACATCTGTCCTGGGCTTGAGCATCCATGGTTGGATTCCAGTCACTATCGTAAAATACAACAGTGTCTGCTCCCGTTAGATTAACACCAACACCACCAGATCTTGTTGACAAAATGAAGCAGAATATTCTTTTGTCATTGTTGAACCTTTCCATTAAAACCTAAAAGAAAGATTAACTTGGTTAAATTAGGGGAAAATATAAACTAAATTTTTATTGGCGGAGACTTAGAATAAATAAAATATACCTGTCGCTGATCAACTTTGGTAGCACCATCGAGACGTAGGTATATGTAACCATGATAATTGAGAAAAGCCTCCAGTACATCGAGCATCCTGGTCATTTGCGTAAAAATAAGAACCCTGTGACCGTTAGACTTCAGATCTCTAAGCAGGAGGTCAAGTGATTGCAACTTTCCGCAATCATACTGTATAAGTCTGGGATCAGGGAACTGAGTGATCATAGCACTCGTGATCGGATGGAAAAGAGCTACTTTTGGAGACAACTGACGCTGCAAGTCCATTTCCATTCGCTGCTCTTTCCAAAGTTTATGCGGTGGTGGATGAGACACATGGAAACGAGGCAAGGGTGCACGTACTGCAGGAACGTACACCACAAATCTGTCAATGACTGACTTGAGTTCTTCCACAATTTGTTCTGTTGAACGAATAGCCTCGGCCAGAGCTTCAGTATGTGAGAAATATTGGCGTCTCGTGCGCGTAGAATTATTTTTACCAACACAATGAAGCCATCCGCTGTGCCATTGGCAACCCGTTGCTGGCTTACTAATCCTCAGAGCTGTAAAAAGATCCTCGCCGTACAGAGGACAAGCTGCACATCTTCGCTCGTTTATGTCAGCCAAAGTTGCAAGCTTATCTTGTCGTCTCTGTCGCCTAGTTTTTTCCAATTGAGGCTGCAAAATGAAGCATTAGAACATTATTTTACTTATTTTATCAAATAATACATATTAATAACATGTTAATTATTGCATTTTTTAAATATCAATGTCATCTCTAGTTTAGAATGTACGTTTAATAAGTTGTATTGCAAACGCACAAGCTGGCTTGAGTATATTTGTTTTTGCACCACTGCAAAAGTGCTTGCAATAGTACAACCACTGATCGGTGATGCTTCTATGTCTTAAGAAATAATTTTGAACGAGTGACGTGTTTAATCTAAATCTATTGAAATAATTTTTTTTTAAATTACCAGGTGAAATTCAGATTTGGGTTCTTCTTTCACTTGACTTTTTTCCGTGTCCTTTTGAATAGTTCTTGTGACCACGCCACATCGAATTTGTGTTGGTTGTATCTGCCCAGCCGATTGTAAATTGCTTACGTTGAGAGGGGGAACTCTCATGACAGGTTTCAAACTTGTTACGCTAGTTCCTCCGGCCTGCGACGTAACCACGTTACCGATAACTTTGTTTACTTGTACAGGCTTCGAAAGAACTGTTAACCTCTGGCCAGTTGACGTCATAACTGGGAAAGATACTAAAAATATAAAAATATAAAATTAAAACAAAGATCTATTAAAAATTCACGTAAAGAGGCTTCGGCAATTAGTATTGTATCTAGTGAAGGATACTTTAAGGCATGTAAATAAAAGATTCATCAGGATGGGAAGTATTAGTATTTTTTGATTGGCTGAGACTTATGATTTTGGTCCAAAATATTAATTGATTTAAATGATGAATCCCCTAAGAGTGCAAGTAAAAAGCCAATTGTTTGGAAGACATTTTTTTAAAAAATGTATCATTAACTAAAATAATTGTTTTTTTGTTAATGAATCTGGTATATTAAGATTAAAGATTCAGAGCATCTTTGATTTTTTTCTATAAGCGCCGAAGCCTCATTAAGTTATTAAAATCAGATTGTTCAAATATCCTTACGAGCATTTGTCGTTTGTTGATTAGGATTAGTAAGGATGATATGTCTGCCGGTTGATGTCTGTACTAACTGAGCAAAACTAGGAACATATTTTTGGACGGAATCGCCATGTTTGAATGCATAAGTTTGCGTCGTTAATCTTTGTGGCCCATCTTTAGTATTCGCGTTAGCAACTGTTATTCTTTGAGTATTAATACCTGATGTGGTAGTCGAAACTGTTGCTGTACTTGAAATGTTTTGTCCAACAGTACCCATTGGGATAGCTGCAAATATATACATTTATCACAAAAAGTTTGAAAAATGAGAACGGATACGTAAATAAAAATTAGTATGGAATAAAAATGTTATCTTAATTCTATAGAATATGCTTTTGATGAATGAATAAACTGGTTTAAATATCAAGGGTCTTGCATCGGGCACTACAGCCAATGACCAATAATGCTTGAAAAATGTCAAAAAACATAGAAAAAATTCATACCTTTGACACCACCTTGATGCGGTACCAATTGCAGAAAACCTTGTAGTGGTTGACCACCAGCAACTTTCAAAGTTACACCTTGCCCAGTTGGGGTTTGGCTGTTAACACTTTTAACTAACGGCGAGGTACCCACTCTTGGCGTTGGTAAAATACCAGGAAAACTTTTGATCTTTATTTGCTGCTGACTTTGTTGTGTAGAAGCAGTAGATTTTGATACTTGATTAGATAATCTAACATTAATTTTTATTTTTCCTGATGGACACCGCGGAGGCGGCTCTGGTTGGCTATCAATTTCTTCGATGAGCTTTCTTGGTGTTTTTAATTTTCTAACTCTGTGAGCTACAAACGCAGTCATAACGAATTCCAAATCAACTAATAAGAGATTCAAGCAGGATAAATCGATATGCTGAAATTGAAAATCATATTTATCTTAAAATTGAAACTCTGTGAAGCATGTACATATTATATATACAAATTATTTTATGTTAAAATAAATATGTCCCAAAGCGCCCTTAGACTAAGCAAATTGTATCACTCAGTCTTACATATGCTTGGTTTCGTTATTCCCACATTACGAGAAACTGTTCTATTGTTAGATTTAGAATCAGCAAATAAATAACGTGGGCAAGGAAAGTATAATAAAATTTACAGAATGTGACGAAACGTCAAATATAAATGAAGAAAATATGTATGTACTAAACTTACCTTGAAAGGGTCATAGTCAAGAGCGCTCCATGCCAACGACGCAGTGTGAAAATCAATTCCCTCCATTTGAAATGGCGAAACTGTCGGTCGCACCTCAAATAGATTAGGATGATTGCAAACTTTACGTAGTTGCATTAGAACATTTATTACACTCAGCAAATTTCCGCAAGCTAAGGTTTCCTTTGTCCTACAAGATATTCGCGTTTAACATGCATGTGAAAACTTTAATAAAATATTAGACTTACAAAAATCTACTTACTTTGCCCTAGACATAAAGTCATCGTAAAGATACCTCTGCCGTTTTGATAATCGGCACATGATAACGTGCTCATATTTCTTTGGTAGTTGTTTCTCTACTTCACACTTTAACCTTCTCAAAAGGAATGGGCGCAAAACCTGCAAATTAAATATATAATTAAACAAAGTTTTTTTTAAGCAAAAAAGTTTGTAAAATTGCAATTTGTTTCTCTAGACAGGATACGCACGTTGTATACTTTCCACTTTCAACGCACGAGTTTTAATAAAGAAATTTTCATATATCGCCATTTAAGAAAAAAACAGAGACGATCACAGTTATGTGAACAGAATCGTGGTCGGGGGCGAAATAGACGCGTGTAAGGTATCCTAGATAAAATAAACTACGAACCTTGTGAAGACGGCGGATAATATTTTCGTTGTATTCATTGTTTCCTTCAATCATACCAGTGACCGGGTTGCTAAACCATTCTTTGAATTCTCGATGCGATTGAAAAACGTTTGGCATCAGAAAATGCATGAGGGACCATAATTCCATCAAATTATTTTGGAGTGGCGTTCCTGTGAGTAACAATCGTCTTTGCGTTTGGAAGTTCAACAACAGTTGCCAGCGCTGCGATTTGAAATTCTTAATGTTTTGAGCTTCATCTAAAATGAGATACTTCCACTTTTTTCTCCTAAAGCTTTGATGATCTTGGATTACAAGTTTATACGACGTAATACAGATATGAAATGCATTAGGTTTTGTCCATCCTGTCCTTTTTTGTTTTCTTTCTTTCTGTGTTCCATAATATGTTAAAATTTTAAAACCAGGGCACCATTTTTTACACTCCATTTCCCAGTTAAGCATCACAGACGTTGGTACAATAATTAAATGAGGACCCCAATTTCCTTTTTCACACGCTAAATGCGCTAAAAGAGCAATCGTTTGAATGGTTTTGCCCAAACCCATTTCGTCAGCAAGAATACCATTCAATTTCCGCTCGAACATCGTAACGAGCCAATCTAAACCAATATGCTGATATTCTCGTAGATTGTGTTTTAGTAAAAACGGAATTTTCGTAACAACCTGCAAATTAAATTTAAACGTTAGTTTATAGTCAAAACTAAGGAACTGTAGAATAAACCATTAAATTATTTTAAAAAATATAATGTTACAATCACTTTATCCAAACAAATTTCTTTTTTTTTTAAATTTGAAAATCAGGTGCGATTGCATTTAATCTACCTTCCTGAAATAGTAGTCTGCTATTTATGAGTCAAACTCTTTGGATAAGAAGGTTTCCTTACTAATATAATTAAGGAAAATAATGTATTATGTCAGAAATTAAACTTACGCTTGTAGTAAGTAACGTATTTCCTTTAGGCTGTATACTTTCTGCTAAAGCTGCAACAGAATCCATTTCACTCTGTTTTTCCGCAGCTTCGTTCATACTCTTATTTTCATCCGACAAATCTTCAAGTAATGATTTTAAACCAACAGCAGGTTCTTCATCACTTTGCGTCTGAGAATCGTCTTGCGTCTCATCTTCACTTTCATTTTCGGTTTCATTTTCTGATTCAGACTCTTGCTCGTCTTCTTCCTCTTTATCAGATTCTGTAAGTAGAAAGTACATTTAGTTAAATTTTGATAGTATTAAAACTTTTCAAATAATCGACATTTTTATTTAATCGTCAGACAAATGCCTCGAAAATGAACAGCATGAGGAAGCCTTCAGTAATTCGGTAGATACTCATCATACTTTGTAAATAGTTACTGTACAAAAGTTATGAAATTGTGACGTATATTTTTACCTTCATCCGTTTCGTCGACGTCCATTGGAGTATCTACAGCATTAGCATATTTAGCCCTCAGCTCATCAATGGACATTTCATTTTCAGCCATCAGGTCATCAAGCTCTTGTTTATGATCAACGTTTTTCTCCAACTTTTCTTGTTCTTGAATTGTGTCTTCTTCGTCGTCTGTGGATTGATCTGACGCTACAGTGAATTCCGTGTCTTTACCTTCCTCGACATTATCACTTTCCTACAAAACGTTTACACATTTTATTTTGTATTCAAAATTTATTTCATCAGAATACAATGTTAAAAAGATAAAAAGATGCGCACCTCTACCTCGGCTTCTTTAGGCAAAGGAGATAAACTTTTATCTCTTTCTTCCAAGTAGTTCGGAGGTAATTCTTTAAGTATGTCTTCCAATGGAAGTTCCGACTCTTTTTTTAAAAGCTCTACTTCTTCTTTATGGTTTGATTTCATTTCTTCTTCAGCTTTTGCTATAGTTTCTTCATCATCGTCTGAATCCTGGTTTGGTTTGAAGTCATCTAAAAAATGAAATATTATTATATACTAATCATTAAATTAAAAAAATTAGGAAAAATTTGAAATCAAACACACCATCAGAATGCTTTCCAGCTGTGATTGGTGAAGATATTCTAGAACTATGGATTGATGCAGGCGTGCTTTGCGTTCCTTCAGGTTTGTTCAAACCTTCAGTTAACCAAGATGAATATTTTTCAGTTTGATCAACTATGAAATTCAAATGTTGATCTAAAGCTTTTTTCCTTTTCTCTTCTAATCGTGTTTGTTGTTTATACTCCACCAACTACAAAGTAAAATTAATTTGTTAATCATTGTAAATATCTACGAAGTAGCTGAAGAACATTAGAAGCTTTTTTGTGAAATGTTTCTAAAATAATATTTGACTGAAACTATGAAGAATCAGTTGCATATATATATATATATATATATATCTTAGCATTAATGTTCCCACAACGAGCACACAGTTAAAACATAGTTAAGTTAAAATTGCCGGCTTATTGTGTGGGGTATCGATTTTTTACGAAAAATAAATAGTAATATAATAGTAACCTTTTCGACATTAGCCCAAAAAGTTTTAATTTCTTTCGCGATAAAACCTGCGATTTTCTTCAAACGAAGTTCTTCCAATTTCTCTGCTTTTTGGGCTTGTATAGCCTTTTCTTGAAAATATTTCTGGACCATTCGCGCACACTTTTTTGCTGCTGATTTTTTCCATTTTCTCTCTTGAGCAAAATCTGTAGATAACCAAACCATTTCTTCTAGTAAATAATCCCAATGAGCTTTTGGTCTTGTAGGTTCTTGAACTTTCGGTAACCTTCGTTCTGACCATAATCCCTCTCGTTGCAATTCCGCAATCCTTTGCATTACATAAGCCTCCTAGGGTGGAAAAAATAGAACATGATTCAAACATCAGAAAGACTGGAGTAACTTTGCAACATTAAAAAATAAATCTTAACTTTACCTGTTTTGCTTTCTCTACAATTTGTTCTTGATTACTAACATTATCACAGGAAGATGCTATCGTAGAAGCAGGTAATTTTACAAGTTTGACTATAGGTTGACCAGATGTTAATGGTGGAGTGGCAGGTTTTTCAACTGAATTGGCTGCTAATGCTTTTTCTGCTACAGGATTGATTGTTGGCGTTGAATTGGACTTTGTAGATTCTATAACAATTGGCTTTCCACCTATAACAGATTTTTATGCTTTCAACTTTTGTGCCTACTATAATTGTTTAATTCCATGTTTGTATAATTATATTAAATAGTTATACCATTCTAAATCACAGTACATAAACCAATTTTACTTAAACATCAGAATTCATAAATTTTCTTTTTATTTCTATTTCTATTTCTACAGCACATAAAACAGCAAAGTTTTTGTTTATAAAAAATGGTTGTCACAAAGCGCCCTTAGGCTAAACAAATTGTATCGCTCAGCCTTACATATGCTTTGTTATACTCTCCCCACATTATGTGTAACTGTTCTATGATTTACTTTTAGAATCAGCAAAATGATAACATGGGAAACTGTTCATAATGTATAATAAACATCGAAGTAAAGATAAAGCAAGCAGCTTACTGTAACGAAAAGATGCACTAAAAAAAAATTACATGAAAGGACACTATAATGACAGTTTTAAAGAGCAAAAAAATAATTATTTAAAAATGTTAATTTTTTTAAGATAAAATCGTTTTTTTTAGAAAACACGTAAACAAATGTAAAGTCTATACAGGAATAAAGAATATTAAAATTATAGTTTTTTCAGACTAAAATTTAATTAATATCTTGGAAGATAAAAAAATGAATGAATTCACGTGAAACATGAATACTACAAATTACAGTTAAAATGTAAAATTGTCTACTTCAGAAATGTAAACATGCTAATAACAATACATGGCTATTTCTTCAAAATTGCATATACAACAAGACTTGGATAACATTTTATCTTGTAAACTTGAATTTAGGGAAACGAATCGTGGATAGTCATAATCATCTACATAATTACCACTTATAATGAAAATTTTAACAAAATTTGTTTAAATCAATTTATAAGTATGTACTTCACTAATTATATGTGACTTATTAATGATATGATCTGACATTTAGAAATATTTCAATAGCGCGGTTTGATTTAATCTGACACCTTCGTCGATTATTGCATTGTTGAATTCATTCAAATAATTCGTGTCCCCAATGGATTAACAAAAAAGAGAGACATCGACAAGAGTCCTACAGTAATCACCTATAATAAGAGCAGGTGCTATGGTAGTAGTAGGTGAGGGGTGAGCTGTGACTGGTGAAGCCTGAATTGCTGCTCTGAAGGTAAAGACCATGCCATGCCGGCCCCCTTGAGGCCGACCAGGTATTTGCCCTATTGCGCAAAAAAATTTGTTCAGTGGGTCCCGCGATAAATTTTGAACTGTTTGTAGCACTGTCATTTATTTACATCGGTAATTGTTTTGAATGAAATTTAACAACGTAAAAATAAAATATTATGTTTATATTGCCATTTACAAATTTAATTGCTGAACTTTAAATTTTTGCCAAAACCGTATTTTTATCCTTGTTTAACTACTATGCATCACATCAAGTAATCGAAATACTTGATCCTCCGTTTCAGAGCTAACAACCGTGTTAATTAATAAAAAAAAAGACTAAAAATGAAAAGTAAAAGTATGATAGTATTACGCTAGAAATGTACGCGCACTCGCTCATCTATCTTTGATGCTGGCATCGATCAAGAACCGCCATTAGCAGATAAAAAAAAAGATAACTGATAGACAGAAAATCCAAACGAATTTTACCTTGTTGACTAAGTTGTGCCACAGCAGGAGGCAGGGTCGTCGAGACTGCAACGGGCGTACCACCAGAAACCGCGACTTCCGTGCTCTGCGTCGTCATCGTCGTAGTCGCATTCGTGGTAGCTGTTGTCGTCATTACTGCCACCGGCGTTGTCGTCGTTGTGACGACAGTAGTCGTGGTGCAAGTGGTGGTAGTAGCGGTGGCAGTTACGGTCGTCGTGCTGGCCGTATTCGTCGTTGGCGCAGCAGTACTGACGGTCGCGGCTGTGTTCTCGACCGGTGCAGCAATCTGGCCGAGTGTCTCGAGCTCGCCGTCCTCCTGCTCCAGCCTCTGCTGTTTCATGAATTGCAGGTACTGTGCAGTGGGCGGCCTCTTCCTCCAGGCGTAGTAGTCCATGAGATTACCGCCATTCTGGAGGAAGAACAGCTCGGATACGTTGTCGTTGTATTTATCGCGGACGGCACGCATCCGCTTGAGCTTGTGCTCTATTATGCGGCGTCGGTAGCCCATCGCGTCGCTCGTCTCGACGGATGTGGGCCGCTCACCACCTTCGGAAAGCCGCTTTTTCTTCGCGGGTGTCGACTGCACCGACGCTTGCGTCGTCGGCGTAACAAACATGTTGGCAATGGAAGTGCGCACGAGTTTGGGCGACGTCGTCAACACAAGTTTTGGATTCTGACGGCTGGGTGATGTGAGCGCCGTCCCTGTGCCAGTACCGGTGCTACCGCTCGCACCTGTGACGTTAACGACGCTGACGCGCGGATTCGTGCCAGACAGGTTGACGATACGCGTGACGCCGATTGGCTGGCTCGTCGTGCCGCTGCTGGGTATGACCTGCAATTGCGCACCAAAAATTCTCATTTAGCAACATTTATTTTAAAAGTGCAAAAGCGTAATATTAGTGTTATGTATTTTTTCAGACAAATGCCTCGGTATTATCAGTAAGATCGACGTGAATGGTACATTCATTCGTTCTTTCTAGTTCGGTATAGTTGACATCATCAAACATTTTTAAGTATTCCCTTAACTTTTTTTTAAAATAATTAAAAAGTCAAATCTAAGTTAATCTTATTAATATTAACATCTTTTGTTGCAGTGGGATAAAATTTTAAGCAATCTAAGTATCGATGATATTTACCTGTGTGAGGCCAGGAGAGGCAAGGACAAACTGTTGTACATTAGCTGAGTTAAGGACATTGGCAAAAACCTGTTGCAAACTGACTGTTTGCTGTGGTGCACCTCCATTGCTTCCCCCATTATTTCCTCCACCCCCAGTAAGGGGCGGCAAAGTAGGCGCACCTTGCTTATCACTCATCACACATGACACTAAAAAACAAAGAAATTCATCCGTTGATTCAACATTGTTTGATTTGAAATTGGGCATACAATATACATTTCTGGGCTTGTTAAAGGTAGCATATTGGCAAATATTAGTATGCGGCTCATAGGATGGGGTTTGAGTTACAGCGAATTAAATTATACCGAGGTGAGTAAAATTCATTCTGAGAAAGTAATTTTCAAGGGATTTTTTACTTGACAAGTTAAAAATAATTCATATTATTATAACACAATATTCCCAAGTTCCAAAAAGGTGTAATAAAAACAAAAATAGTATTTTAACAAATTCTTCAGGAGAAAAATTGCTAAATTAAGGTACTAAAGAAAAATGATGCAACAATGGTTTTACTCTTTATTTTGCTCAATCCCTTTAATTCAATAATAAGCACAAAAGCAGAACTAAGTTGGTAAGTGCAAAGTATTGGATTTTAACACAGTGCATTTATTATTCATGAACAAAGTATGAACATTCAGCGACACGCCAAAGAGTTCTTTTCAGTAAGCATCTAACTACTCTCATGTTAAAAATTCTTTTACGTATTCAGGCCTTCACCTACACCTTGGCATAAGTTAACCAGATATAACAGAACAATCTACTTTATCGACGCGATTCGCCAAATCTGCTCCAAAGCACAAAGTAAACAGCAGAAGTAAAAGCTGCGCGAGAAGAGCCGAGATAGAAGTAAGCGCGCAACGTTTGCCGACGCTCGTTTTCGGAGAAATAAAAAGTTCATTCAAAGGCGCGCGCGTGCACGAAAAGACCTCTCCCGGATTGTTGATTGCAGTCGGGTGAAAAAAAAAGAAATACAGCGACGATTTTTTTTCCGTTTGACAGACGACACGAACTTGCGAACTTTGACACTTGAACGTAGCGCGTCGAAACAAAGGCGCAAACGTTATAAGTACTCGCGGAGCAAAAACAAAACAGCGAAAAGCTTCGTTCAGGAAGAATGCACGAGAGCGACTAGCAGTAGGTAGAGAGAGAGAGAGAGAGAGAGAGAGAGAGTAAACGCGCGTCCCTCTCGGTGCTCCGAAATTTTCTGAGAGGCGACTAATGGAAGTGGTAAGCGCTCACAAAAAAGAGAGAGCCAGCGGCCACTCTGTACCGGCTTGGCAATAAAAAAAATCAAATCCCGAATACCTTCTACGCGTTCGAATTTGTGTATATGTATACTTGCGAGCAGCCGGCAATGTCGGCTGCTGGTATTATCGTATCATCAAAATAAATACATAAATATCTACACCATCGAACGCGCGACACTGTACGAAAAGCGGCAAAGAAATCGAGAAACGAAAAGAGTCGACACGGCTCTGCGCGGGGAAATAAAAGAGGAGAAAGAGCAGACATCTATCGAGCGGCGCAGAGCGAGAGCGTGAAGCAGAAAAGGACAGAGGTATATGCCCGCAGCGCTAGGTGCGGGACGGCTATAGCAGCCAAGGAATTACGGGCACAGAAAAAGAGCCGAGAGGAGAGCGAGAGAGAGAGAGAGGCAAGTATGCTGGGTAACGATCGGAGCAAAAAAGGCAAGCGTATACCAGAGGAGGAGTTACGGAGTCGTGCACCGGGGCTCTATACACAAGACGCAGAGGCAGGGGCGCCGTCGGACTCCGAAGCGTTTATGTATCCACGGGGCCCCGACTAGGCTGCAACTCTGCACTAGACTGCAGCAGGCCTCGCCTCACACAAAGGAAATTTCCCGTCGGCCATATTGGGGCTCCGTTGCGCGTGTGTGCTATACAGCGCGCGCGAACCAGAGAAAGACAGAGAGATGCAGGGAGGGAGAGGCCGGAGTGAAAGAGAGAGAGAGAGAGAGAGAGCTAGGAACTCGGCTCTTTTGCAGACTTACCAGAGCGTAATCAGCGAAACTCCGCGACGGCGAGCCATCCGTGCACGCACTGCACGCGCGGAGGAGAGCTCGCGGTCCCGGTGTGTCTCTGTGTGAGTGACTATACTGTATGTCTGTGTGGCCCTCCGCGACCCCTCTCATGCAGGGAGCGAGCGAGAAAGAATGAGAGCGAGAGAGACGGACGCAGTCGGTCACGAAATGGATGCCGCAAGCTGAGTGGCGGCGACCGATGAGCCGCGCCCGACGGCGCTTATTTCGATGAGGCTGCTCGTCGGAGCTGCTGGGCCTCGGAGGGCATTTCGCCGCGCATCCACTGCTGCTGCGCGCGCGCTCTCTCTCTCTCCCTCTCGAGATTATTTCGCAGAGCCCGTGCGCCGCGCGACAGCTGCCCGCGCCCCGAACGTGGCTCTCGCAGGTCTCGCTTATTATTTCGTCCGTGTGTCCAATGTCTGCGGCGTGGCGCCACCGGCGTCTTCTCGCTCCGTCTTCCTCGCACTCGCGCACACTCACTCGCACTCACTCAAGGACACACGGTACGACACTGCTAAACATGGCGACCGGGTTCACTCCTCGCGCGCTGTCTCTGTCTTTGCCCGTGGTGTGCTCCTCGCTCGCGTAGAGATGGGTCCGCGCGCACGCGCACTGACCTGGGGGGCGACCGGGCCTCGCGCGCTCTCTCGCCGTGTGTATATCCGAATCGTCGTGCGGCTCGGCGAGCTTTGGCCGCTCGCAAGAGACGGAAGAGACGCGCAGAGCAAGACCCGCAAGATGGCGCTGCATCCGGGACACGACGGCCTGCCGCTGCGGCGAGGTTGCGGCCAGCCCCCTCCGTTGCGCCGCTAGTTGGAGGGGAAACTTTGCCCGCTCGCGCCGGTGCGTGACCGTCAGTTTCGCTGCAGCGAGTGCATCGCCCGCGCTCTCTGCGTAGGCGTGACGGTCAGGAACAAGTCGTGAGCCGCGGAGAGGAGAGCTGGCAACAGCGGCGGAGGGGTGGAGTTTCCGGCGCCGAAGTGGGAGCAGTTCGCGCTTCCGGTGAGTCAGGCGAGTGAGCTCCTTTTTTCCTGCCCAACCACGCGAGCGCCGAAGAATGATTCGCCCCGACGATAGACTTACCGCTCGACCCGCGGATTCGCGAAATCTCTTCGCTAAGTCCCCGGGCGCAGAGATGTTTCTTTGGGCTGGAAATCCGCCTGGAGCAGAGGCTCCTTTTCAACCAGCCTGCGGACGGCTGAACAAGATGGCGAACATCCGGCGCCGTGTTTTTTATTCCACTGCGGCGTCGCGCACGTTTTTCTCGCGCTCACTGCGTCGCCACGTGGTCGCGACGAATTTGAATAATCGCATATCATCGGCTCGCTTTTTACCGCAATAATTCGCGACTCGCCGAGTCTTCGATGATGGAATCGTTTCGGCTCCTCGAATCGTTTGAAATACTTTTGGCGGCTCGTTCCGGCTCTCATACGAGTACTTACTTCAGCTCGAAACTTGAACTTTAACCAACTCCGAACATCGGCGAGCGCCCTTACTTACATAACGACGTTGTTTATTCGTCTCGTCGATATCTTCGAACTACGCAATTCTACGTCTGAATATTATACTTTCCCGCAGAACGTTTACTTAGCGCGTCGACTCGCTCGTCGATTCGAAAACTGCGCGGCCAGCTAAGTGCCACTAGTACTAATGTTTACCTACAGAGTAATAAACAAATCGGATCGTGGCGAAACTACATTCCTGCATACAGCCGCTAAAAGATACAAGTGAACTCGGCGCACGTGTGCACGCGTGCAAGTATAGAGGAAAGCCCGCAAAATGAGCATCAGGCCGGTCCCACGAGGTAAATAGACACCGGGGAGAGAGAGAGAGAGAGAGAGAGAGAGAAGAAAAAGAAGCCGAGCGCCGGGGGAGAAAAAAGAATGCAGAAGAAAACTCACCTCATGAGGTCGACTACTTAGAGTCGGCGGGTAAGACGGCTTTTCCTCGTGCCTGCTGCTGGCGGCCGCCTCGTGCCGCTAGTCATACTGACTCGCGGCTCCTCGCGCCGCCGCCTCCTGTAACAATCCGCTACTCGCTTCTGCTCGTTGCCGCGAGGGCTGTACACGCTGCCGCCTCTGCCGACTCGTCTTCTTCGTCGGCTGTCCATTGCTCGCTGTCCGTTGCTGTTCGGAAGAAGTCTCTGCTGCTAGTAGTCGAGACAGCACGTCTGCTCGACGATGTCGGCCTCGACGTAGTGAGCGAGCAACAGCCGCGTTTTCTCGGTCCTTGTCTAGAGCGCTGTGTGTAGCCTTCTTTTCGGGGGCTCACACGTGGACAGACACTACTCTGCGAGTCTCTGCTCTGGCGACCGCCGATTTGAATGTGTGCATGTATACATATAGGTATTTCGATACGGAGGGGAGGAGGTAGCTGCGCGCTTGGTAGTCTTTATGCTCCCTTGATAAGAATTTGGAGTTTAGTTTATACAGTTTATGCGCCGATCGGGATACTATCGGGATACTAGAGCCGCCGAGTTTGTGCACTTGTTATGCTCTCGGCCCCTCAGGCGATCCACTATATGGCCAATTATATAGTTCGATTTGGAGTTGTAAGGTTATTTTTTTAGATTCGGAATGTAGCTCTGTGATCGATTGATTTTTTTTCAAAAAAGTTGTTTTTATTTGCAGACCTTTTTAAGGGGGTTTACTCGATTGCGCGTACGTGGCTAGGATTACAAGTAGACGTTTTTGCATTTTGCGTTTTGATAACTTATAGGTACTACGCTCTTTCCGAGTGGAAACTTTTAGGTGTGGTTAGAACAAATTAGTCAAGAGGAAATTTTTTCTAAGTATAGGAACGTTTTTAACAATACATTGGAGACGTACTCGTAAATAGGCGCAATTTATATTTAATGGGTATTTATTTTCATTCTTATAATCCTTATTACTGAGAAATTTCGAAACACATCGAGGGGAGTGTATTAATTTATAAAGTAGAGCAATAAAGAAATTGATCGAAAGATCGTTATCTGCCGGAAGCTAAATTTTCCTCCTTGCAAAAGTTTATGTTGCATTGATATTATGTGTCAAAGAAAACTGCGGAAGAAAGATATAAATATATACAGGGGCTTATATAAGAGGAGAAAACTGAAGAGGGTATATACATTTTCGCGTCTACTGAATAGCTTTATTTAAAATGGATTTACGTAAGAGCTTGAAAAAAATGCTACGACAGGAACTCTATTCAATAAATAATGTTTTCGTTTTCGCAAGCATTTTATACGTAAAATATTTAAATATTTCTATAATATATTCATTACGTGCAAAATCCACATTACGCACATTATACCCAGTTCTTTTAATCTAAAAAACTTTTTTTAGAATGCAACGTAACGTCGTAAAGACGTATTACGCCTATACCTTCTCCAGTGTAGCTACAGCACTACAACACATAAAGCACGTTTCTAATAAAACTTAAATGTTGTTTTAGGTTTACAGGCGTTTCGGCATCTACTGCTCACCCATATCGACGCAGCTGAAAGTGTACATCAAATTTTACACGTGCACTAATCCGGCGTTCATAAGAGAGGAATGGCGAGATTGGATTCGAAAACGTTTCCAGCTCTCACAGAAGATGTAATAGCGAAACTACAGTCTAGAAGCATTTTCACCGTTTACGATTTCACGATTCTGCAAACGTGCGACGACTTAATGAGAAGAACTGGCATGAGTTTTAAGGTTCGTTTTTCTCTATATATAGCAGCCTATGGCTACAGTTGCTTACCCGCGTCTACATAATATCATTGTTTACTGCAGGAAATCGAAAGCATCAGGGAATCGATTTTCAAAAGTTTTGGCGGCGAGATCATAGGCAATCCGGCCGATCTGTGCGAGCGCGAAATTCAAGACGTCATTCCGACTGGGACGATAAAGTAAACAATCCATTAACTGAGAAAAACCGACATAATGCCATATTTTTTATCAAAATTTAATGTATGCACCAGCTTAGATGCGCTGCTGAAAGGAGGTCTGCACTGTCACAAAATATATGAATTCTGCGGGTTCTCATCGTCGGGAAAGTCACAGCTGTGCCACTGGATCTCCATGTGCGCCACTTTGAACGCGTCAACGGAAGTGCACTACGTAGACGCCAGCAAGAATTTCTGCGCCTCCAGAATTCAAATGATGCTCGAGGCGAAGCAGTGCACCGACACTGTGAGACTCTATATATCATAGTTTCTCCACTATGAACTTTGCGCACCAGCTGTAATAAGCTATATTCGTTTCAGATATTGGGCCAAGTCATGAGCGGTATAAGAGTCTACCAGATCCACAAGATCCACGAATTGTTTACGGTCTTGCATTGCCTGTCGAACTTGCCGAAGAGCGATTCGTCGAAGAAGCTCGTGATCGTCGACTCGTTATCGGCGCTGTGCGCAATCGTTCCCAACACTGACCTGACTCCTATTCTTAGCAATTTGGCGTCAGTGTGCAGATTTCTCGTCAACAACTCGCGCCTCGTGGTCGTGATCGTGAACACGGTGAGGCTCCAGAAGGGCCGCGACAATTTCTTTACCGAGAGCGACATAACTGCGAATGCGAAATTGAAACCGTCTCTGGGCAATTATTGGCTGGGTGTGCCGAACGTTAGGTTGTTGATAACGCAGTTGGAGAACAAGAGGAGAGAGATATCCGTGTGGAGTAGTGACCCATTGGACGATGGAAAGAAGTGCTTTGTGACTATCAAAGATGAGGGGATACTTTCGAGTTGATATTTTACCTATCGTTGTTTTGTACTAAAATAATCACGTTATCGACGTGTTTTATAATGGTTTAAACGGAATAAGTAAAGATAATGCAAATCTTCGTTGCGCCTGTTTGTGCTAATGCGAAACGTGTAGTAGATACTCATTTCCCGTTGAAACGTTAGAAGCACGCACTAGCGAAGCATAGATTTCCACTATTATCAGTGCCAGGCGATACCGGGCACAAAAACCTACTTCCACTGTTCCTTTCACCTAAAAGCGATTCGCACGCAATCATCAGAGAGCCATCGTCTCGCGTTTCACAAAGCCGCGCGTACGAGTCGCGCACTTTTCCACTCGAGCCCTAGATGAAATTTCAAATCAGCTGATGGTGCGCAGCAGCTATAGCGGTATAGCTATTGTATATATTATATATACTTACTTTGAAATTCGACGCAAAAGCGACGTTGCCACGTCGGCGTAGGCGAGTCGCTATGTATATATACATCGATACATCAGGCTCCAGCAGCGGCGCGCGCTACAAAAATTAAATATCCCGTGTCTCGCATACCCCCACTCCCCGCTGTGTGTGTCATTTCGGAGCAGCAGGGCAGTGCGGGAAGGGGTTAGTCTATAACTACAGCTAACAGCACGGCGGTGTGCGTCTATTGCGCGCGTATACGCACTCCACCGCCGCAAGGCGCACAAGTACGGCGGCGGTACACGCTCTCGGGGGGTCCCGATCACAATTGAATTTGCCGCATTAGTCGAATTAGGGCTACTGGTCATCCTATTGACAGACATGGCTTCCTTGGTGGCAGACTACGGGACTTCCTCGGGCTCCGAGAGCGAGAGGGACGAGCTGTCCGACTCCGAATCGTAAGTGCACTTCTCTCTCAGATGCTCTTCCTCTCGTCTCTCCCTCTCTCTTACGTCGCCCTTGGCTCTCATCTCGCTCACGTACACACTTTTTTCTAACCTCTATTTGTGGCTACCTGCTCTGTTTATTTTCACTTTGACGCTGCAGTCGCTTGCATATGTGCGTGTTTACCTATAGCTTATACTTATATATACGCCGAGGCCGTGCATACCTTCCTCGTGGAATCACTTCTGTATAGCTGGTGACAGGCTTTTCAGTGACATCGGGTTTTCCTTTTTTTGCTGCTTTGCGCGCTTCCGAATGACCTTAACGTTTCTCTCTCTCTCTCTCTCTCTCTCTCTCTCTCTCTTGCCTGCGACTTTTTTTACTGATGCACGAGAACTGGTTTTCCATAGCTATACGTGCGCTTATGCGCTTTCATGAAGGGGAATGAGTATGGTTTGTGGTTTGCTGTGGAAGGCTTGTCATTAAAATTATGTAACGTATAATTGAGTTTTACGTTCTGATTTTTTTTCGGGCTCCTTGAATTTCCGTATTGCGCGGTTGCGCGAACCAGTCGCGTAAAAAACACTTTCTAGTCGACTTTCATTGTGACAAATTGAGGCCCCGGTCAACAAACCGGTGCGCGTTGAATTTTCTTACTTTTTTGCCGATACACACAGAGCTCGAGAATCTTGTTATGAATGTTCAAAAATTTTAAAAAGTAAAATATAAAGTGGAAATGCAAATCAAGAGAACTTTTATAATAATATAATTTAGATTCTTTTTTATTACAGTCAACGCGAAGTAGTATCAGCATGGCTTTTGAATCAATTAATGTGCACTGTCACTTCATAAATTTTTGTGTTTGGATTAATATGAAAATCAGCTAAACATCGTAAGAGCAAACTGGTTCTTTGTAATCTGATATTGCCTAACTGTTAGTTCTAAGGATGAAGCGGAAGAGGAGGAGAACATCGAGAATGAAGATGAGGACAACCAGAAAGACATTGCTTCCAATAAAAAGCTTCCATTACCCACGCCTGACTTCAATGGTGCACCCACCATGAAAACCTCTGTCTTCAAAAATCCCTTTGTCGAAGCTGAAAAAGCTAAGAGTGCTATTCTTGAAAAGCATGTCAAGATGACTCCCACTTTGGATGACACCAAGATGATCAATGGCAGAAAAATCTGCTGGAACTATCGCAAGGGGAGATGCCGGTTTGGCCACAACTGTACCTTTGCCCATGATTCGGACTTGCATCGATCTGCAGCGGAATTAGAAGCTATGAGGGCACCACAGGAAACTATTATCTGCCAAACTCAGTATAATGGCCAAGTGGGAATCAACGATGACGATGAGGTAGACCAAGAGAACAAACAGATGCAAAAGCGTAAAAAAAGACCAGGCTTGAGTCAAACTTTGGTACCTGGCAAAAAAGTTTTGAAAATGTACAAAGCACAACAAGCCAAGGCAGTTAGTAGATAAATTTTAAAATATTTATTGAATACCTTAAAATATTTATTGCATTGCAATGAGGTGTGAAGCTATTTTCATAGACATGGACATCTTTTCACTTTGAAATAGAACGTTGACTCTGCAAAAACAGTGTGTTTTTAGGAAAAACAAAGAAAAAAGTTACTCAGAACTTTTACAACAAAAAGAATCGCGGATAGAAGATTTTTAATCTCACTTTCCTATTGGTAGTTAGGGCTTCCACATTGATCAATTACAATTTTCTAACGTCTTCTATTGTAGTATCTATTCTGCACTGTTCAGATTCTCATAAAAATTTGTCATAAGACAAACAATCCTATTTCAAAGTAGCATGAAGTGTCCTTGTTTCAGATGTCAATACAAATTGTCAATAGCAATGTGCTCTTTGCTATGAGTACTAATAATATAGTTAGTTAAAATCAGTTTCCATTGTTATAGGCGATTTACCAAAAATGCTCTATATAGTTACAAGTCAGTTCTACATTCTTGGCCATTTCATAAATTCGTGAGCAAGTCACAAGCAATTCACAAAATTAATATGAAAGTTGAAATTTTTGAAACACCTCCTTTTTACAAAATATAGTCATAAATAATCTACGAATTATACTAATGAACACCAAACTAATAAGCATATTTATATATATCACGTGTTTCTAAAATACTTCATTAAGAAAAAAGGTTCAGTCCTAAAATAATCTCTAAATACCTTAATTGATACGAAGTAAATAACTATTTAGACTGAAAAACAGAGTAGAACTGTCTTTTGAAACATACAAATAAATCATAAAATGTTGCATCGTACTTAACCTTCCTGTGACGGAGAGTGGTTTATATATGTAGTTAAAGCTTGGGTCCAACTATCTTTTTTATTCCGTTTTCATACATAACTATTTCAAGCTATTTTAAAGTACCGTCTATGATAGTAATTATGTAATTAGATATGAAAATTATTGGGAGATTAAATCAATAAGTTAAAATGTAAGTATGTTACTTTCTTAACAAAATATGAAAAGTTCTCTTGTTACAAGTCTTGCCCTGTTAATCATCTAGCTTCCGTCATTGTAGGGTTGAACTTTAGTTAGAAAGTATCTAGTATGCTAATGTAATGTTGAGATCTCTTATAATATAACACTCATAAAATACACAAGTTATACTTCCATATATATGTATTATTAACTATGTAGATGTAAAAATTGTTAAAGGAAGGAGAAAGAAAGTAAATACAATTTACAATTTTGTTTTACTAGAGAAAAGCCTCAGCTGTTAGTTTACGTTTTGTATCATGATTTGTATCATATCTATTCTACTCATTTAAAAAATCTTCCTTGAGTTACAGTACTTGTACCATTCTTGTACTCACTATTTATCATATTACAACGATAAATATTAATAATTTAAAATCTGTGCTGTACAAAAATAAATCGTAGTAGAACTTTACTAACTTTATTTATGTTTAAATGTTGCGAAACTATAAAATAGGCGCGAATACTAGTCGTTAAAAATCATATGACTGTCTTTCATTACATAGTTTACTAAACATTTTGTAAAAAAACATAAAGAAAGTTTGATAGATTTGATTTCTTTGAGCGATTGACTGATGAAAATCAAACTTGTAAAGTCCTATATTTCCATAAATAACTCATTCTATAGTTATCTAATCGTTACACATGAACGCTATTCTCGTAAAATTGTTATTTGTAAAAAATAAAAATTGGCGTTGAATTCAGTGAGAGTTTTTAGTAAGAAATAAGTAAAAACGGGAAAAAATCCATTTACAATATTTCATTGTTATAAGTGCACCTAACTCATTTTGAATTTTTACTAAAGAATAAAATCTATGTCAGTCTATTCGATTCGTTTTTTTTTAACATTTCCAAAATCCTTTTCCCATAAAGATCTTCGCGCATAGAGAAAAATGTACAAGCTTTAGCGGACAAACGACATTTTATTCATTCACTATAAGTACAATATAAATTCAGATTGTATGCATTTAAAGGTATGTACATACATATTTTGACAATTATATTCATTGCAACATTTATTGAAAATATAATGATTCTTCCATTATTTTCCATTTTTACGTCACAGGCACTTTGTCAGTTGTCTCTGCCAGAAGTTGAAGGGTCTGTGATAAGATATTATTTAGCGTACATCAAATTGAATCATCACAGTAAAATATACTATAGAAGAAATATTTTTGGTTTCACACTGTGCATGTGTTATTCTTTCTTAAAAAATATTTAATAATCATAACGAAATTAATCACAGCACATTTTATTCAAATGGCCATTATCAAGTGGCTTTCTTGCTTTTTATTTTGGTTAATCAAATTTTTCGTAAAAAACATAATTTTGTTGCAAACAGATTGTAAAAAAAATGTTTGGTATAATTTCCAACTTTGACATTACGTTAATTCATTATTGTAACAATTCTGATTTTACAATGAAAGACAAAATTTGAAAAGCAATATTTGTAGTCTTAACTTATATTTAATTTATATAATTTATACAATTATTCAACATATGATGTGCAATTTAAGTAGTGCTTATTTCATTTTTACATAAATGTACAAAATTGTTAATAATTTCATATAAATTTGAATTTTTTTATTTGACATTTCTTTTTCAGTGGTAAGAACTTCAGCAAGTTTGCTACACATTCTTTGCTTAATAAGTACATGATATTTACATTCTGAGGTATTTGAATCCAAAACAAATATCAATCAATTTACATAAAAACCAAAAAAATAAAATTCACTTGTATTATGACCATTTGATCTAAGCGAAGCTCGAAAATAGAATAATATGTTGTTGAAACAAGTAATTTTAAATTCTACCTAAATATATTTTTTTAAACTAAGGCTGCTATTGATGTTATCAATGCATTGAATACAGAATTGTTAAGTACACCTTAATAATTTTTTTCTTACAATACTCTTGTCTGTTTTATGTTTTTAAATTATTATTTCAACGTGACTATTGTAAAGTATATGGTATATATAGTGGAAAGTTTGTCGCAGGTTTATGGTTCTGTTTGTCATCATTGTCGCGCAGTTAATAAAAATATTCGAGGTAGAAATTACAGTAAACGCAGATTAATTATTACAGATTATCAATAAAATCATTGCAATCGAAATAGTTAATTTAGATATAAAAATCATTCTCTATAATAGGGTATGTGTATGTGTAACAGTTTGAAAGTTTATTTCACACTCACATGATTGAAAAGTAAAAAATCACTCGGATTAAAAAAATTTCGGATAGCGATTAATTTATTTAACACTATCAAGAGGGCGGTAAGAACAATAATTGATTGACGGTAATTTATATAGAATATTAAAATTTCTCTCTCAAACTTCTCGTTCGTAAATTATTCTTCTTCGAAATGATTCATTTTATCTTAATGTCTCGAGCTAATTTTGCGTCTTAAAGTTTTAACACATACTTGAATATATTTCCAGACGTTCCGATAGTGTTGTATTGATAGTTATTCATTGATACGTCAATAGATTAAGCAGACTTTGAGTTTTAACGAACACACCTTATTTTGATACGTTAAAGTTTTATACACTCATTTGCAAATTGATAATTTTGGCATTCATTAAAAAAAGTTACAATAGTAACAACTTGCAGTAATAGAAACAAGATATCGAATCAAGTTCGTGTAATTCGAGTGATTTTTAAAAGATATTAATATCACAACTGTTCGCTAATGTTAATGACTTCATTGTCAAGTCTATGATTGAAATTTGTCCTATTTGACATGTATCTTTCATGTTTTAGCGTCTTTCTCCTGCCCCTTATGTTCTAGCATGATGAAGCATAATATAACATATTCCTCAGTAATTTAATCACGCCTTTTGTTGTTGTAATGTATTTTAATGAATCTTTATGACGACCTATAGCGGTAAACTGTAGCAAATCGCTAATCGATCGAGATTTTTTTTCTTAATTTTTAACTCGCTTGACAGAATTTCATACTTCTAAAACATGGGTTACATTTTAAGTGGTACACAAATAGTTGAAACTAACCGCTTGAATAAAAAATACGTTATATAATTTTTTCAGTTAATACCTTCATTCTAAACATTTTCAAAGCGAGTTAAATTACGTTAAGGTTAAAACAAAACGATACTTGTAAGACTAAAACTTTATCCATTCAAAAACATGAATTTTTCATGTAAGTAATACGAGTTAGAAACTGCTAGATCCATAGGAACATGTTCTAAGAGTTTACACTAACAGCGGCGTTTTGTTGCATATAGTTTAAATTATAAAAATGGCATTGATAAAAATATGAAAGATGAATCAATCGATAGTATCGTGAAAACAAAGAAAATGACATTGGTTTCTTACATTCACCCTAATACTGCAGTAAAATTGGCGGGGTATCGCTATAACATGCAGAGCAGATTTTTGAAAAAAATGTCATCTTTTAATCTACAATGATTTTCTCCATTAAACCTAAAGATTTTGTTTAAAAGTAAACTATTGAATAAAATCAATCCAGACTTAATTTCTTATCAATTGATTCTATTTGCGTCGATAATTCGTGAGGTACCTCAACAGTAATATCCTATCGCTATTGCGCGCCGTTTACGAGATCCTTTTTGTGATTCACCTCATCAAGCGCTCCGTTTCCCTCGGGTTTCGAGACCGCATTGCTCATAGGGCAAGCGTTCGATTCCTTACCATTAGCCTGACCATTTGTCGCGCAGGAGTTGTGTAGATTGTCGGCTCCGTTTTGACAACTGGAGGACTCGTGCACGCCGTTAGTCGTTCCGTTCATTTTGGTCAGTACGCTTTGGCCTATAGCATCAATACCGTTCTTCAAAAATGGATTCTTCATGTCACTGAGATTGACATCGCTGGTCTTCGTCGTGCTCACTGCACCTGGAAACGTCGATTCAATTTTATTACATATGCATATAACTGAATAATTATGTTACGCGCATTAAAATCACTTGAAAACTCCCGATAAGCGCAGGATGAATAAAGGTACGATGTCGAAGCTGTGAATCAATACTCACCATTCAAGTTATGACAGTATTTGTTAGTACTATTCCATTCCTCGCGTAAACTCAAGTTAAACATGCTGTAGTCAGGGTTTCCAGTAACTTCTTTTTCAATCGTCAAAAACTGAGGCAGTATATTTTCTAATTTGTCACTTGGCAACGCTGTGTAAGTTTCTAGCAGCATCAAACCTTTGCATCTGCACATTCGATGAAGAGTAAGAGAGTATTCTAGCGTTATTATGGCAGTGCGCTTGACGAGAGTGTGCTTACCTCGGATGCCCGGGTTCCCTGTAGATGTCCAGCTGGAAGTACTGATTGTTGATGAGGAAGCAGCGGCGGCGCTTGAAGATCGTGAAGTGCGAATCGTCTCGCTGAGCGAGCATGTTCAAGTAATCCCTGTGGGTCAGCTGGGTCTTCACCTCGACCACCTGACCGCACATCTTCGGCCGCCTGAGGGTGTGAATGTACGACCAGTGTCCTGCAAACACGCGCGCGATCGGCTTAGTGCTTTGTGATCTTTACGATTTATTGAATGAAAAGAAAAAGCAAGGAACCAACCTTTCTGCCCGCGTTTCCTGAGTCGCGCCTGAGTCTTGGGGTTATTGCTCTGCAGGTAGTTGTGCACGACATCGAAGTCCTGGAAAGGCGGGAACGCGCTGTCCGGCGGCAGCGGCCCCTTGACGAGGAACTTGACCTTGCGACTGCTGGCCCGGAGACGGTCGCCCGTGTCGATGCCGAGCTTCTGGCAGACGCACTCGATCATCCGGCAGATCTTGCTCTCGAAGTCCTGGGAGTTGTCGATGACGTCGAAGTAGGGGTGTCCGACCCAGGCCGAGGCAGCCTTGTAGTCGAGGTCGCGAGCCAACTCGATGCCTTCCGAGCGACAGGCGTGATCCTCCGTCGAGTAGAAGTCCTCGGCGCCGTTGGCCGCCGAGACCATGTGGATTATCTGATTGTAGCGGTTGTCGCGCAGCTCCACGTTGTTCCAGCCGTTAGACGCCATCATCAGCTCCCACTTGTCCTTTGAAATAACTGCAATTTGCCAAACGACTTACTTAGCTTGCGACGGGAGCAGTTGAATGCCTTTTATTGCGCAGGTATCCCACGTTCTTACACAAACAGAACAATGTGCGCACTGCGTAAATTGGCTATAATATTGATTATCTAAAAGATAGTAATTACACAGTTACAGTTGCGTTTACTCCGTTTCAAGTTATCCAATTATAATCAATTTTCTTAACAGCTCCATCAGTTCAATTGAAACGCGCAATCGATACCCAAGAGCCAAACAATAAACAAAAGTCTTGATCCCAATAATCAAAGAAAAAAAATCGAAAAGATATGAATTGCGAGTATACAACACTGATAGCATTATTACGTTGCGCTTTCTGTGCTGGCGGTGGGTGGCGTCTATATATAATCATATATATATATATATATATATAATCAGGGTTGATGTGCGAAACTTACATGCAGATGCGTCCATAGCACCGCGATCACAGATAATAAGGCAATTCCGGGACAGGCTCTCGCCCAGCTGGAAGAAGGTGTTTTCAATCTGGAGCATCGTTTTCAGCAGGTTCTCTTGAAATTTGAATGCTACAACAGAAAAGGATATCCTTTAATTTCTGCGGCCTTCTACGTCGAATATCAATTCACCTGTAATATATTAAGGTTAACCACTCTCCTCGTAGTCGTGAAAGTTGAATTAAAATTCGCGGGCGAGGAAAGAGGTTAATTAAGAGATTAATTATTTACTCGTTGAATAATTACTATAATTGTGCGCAATATAAGCGTGTGAGCAGGACTAGCGATGAGTATATACGCATATAAAATTATACTGAAGACGATAATACACCTTTTGCATAATAAACGGCGTTTTAATCTACACACCCTCCCAAGTAGCTTAAAACAATGTGCAGCTTATTTCATCGACATACAAATGCTGTAGGTATTACGTAAAACTTTTAGGGTAATTAAGTCGAGTCGATACACTATGCATAATGCTATACATACAGTGTATAATGGTTATCGCCAGACGGAATTACGCATTAATGTAAACAGAGGAAAAAAGCGAGTGATAATACCCGGGATAGAATCGAGAGGCGGCTGAGCACTCGATTAAGAACACGATGAGCCTTATCAGCTGGGCAATTAAGATATATTCGCTTCGATAATGCGTGTTTCGCTTTCTTTAACATTGAACGGCAGTATAAACGATGATCATAAATTGTAAGAAACGCATGGGTTACATTGTTCAATTGACGAGTAATTATACATTTATAATATCTGTTAATTCGTAATACTATATTTATAGTTTATTACGGTATCGTCGCTGTAGCTATTGGCCACAAAATGTGGGTTTTCAGCCTCACGGCGTTCCATAACTTTCCGGCTTTTGATCCTGCGGTATGCAGAGGAATAATTTTACAACTTTGAAGTGTACACAGTGATTCACAGAGTGTATATAACATCGAGTTTTTTATTTCGCGCTAAAGTGCGCAGTGTTTTGAAAAACATTTACAATCAGCATGATTAAAAAAAATCAATTTATTATGATTGGACGTCCCGATAAGCGAACTGTGCTCAAGCGTTCCGAGCATTGGGACAAATTATACCCTAGAAAACGGATCGATGAGCAGCGCGTGGCTCCGAAAGAATTCAAACGCAAAACGCCAAATCGAGGCGTTAATATGAAAAACAACCGAAAACGATGACAGCTAAAATTCAACGCAAAAAGCACGTATTTGCATATTTTCACTTCGGTTCGAACGTTATATTGACATTCCTCCCGCGAAGGAAAATTGATTCTTCACGAAGCGGCCGCGCATCGGTCCATCGAAAAACCGTCACGTTCTAATCGCTTGTCAGCTCGAAAATAAAACTCAACCGCGCAACTTGGCTCGGCTTCCCGCAATAAACATTCGGTCTCGAAATCGGCGCGAACTTGGCCCTGACGATCGGTCAATCAGCTCGCGATTCGTCCTCACACGTACAGAAATAGTCTGCGTCCCATGCATGTATCATCGCGAACTTTGTTACAGAGATATCGCGGCCCGTCTCTCTCTCTCTCTCGCGCGCGCGCGCCTATAGCTCACGATAAATCACATTTCCGCGAGGAGCATCTTCGCTTGCGCTCGTATGAATGAGCCGCTTTTCTGACGCGAGTTCAGGTTCAAGGCAACGGCTCGAAGTGTGCGCATGTCAGTGTAGTGTGAGATACGCGGATGTATCGGGCACCTCACGTGCGCGGAAGCGTGTCGGTCGTGATAAGTAAACTGGTTTTTTCGGTTAGAAAGTTAATACGATGTATGCCGGAACATCAGGCTTGGAGATGATGCTGCAGGGGATTTTTCGCGGTATTTCGGGTATTTTTAGAGGCAACGACGCTGATCGGCGCGTGATCGGCTTCGTGAATTCTTCAATGTATATTCATCGCGTCGCGGCGGGGATTAATTCTAAATACTCCGTTCCATTGATAAAGGCGTGTGTATTTTAATTCGAACGCTTTATTCCATCGTAAAACGACGAAAAAGAGTGATCTATCGCAATAAATCCATTTTTTGTCTGATTGAAAAAAAAAAAAAAAAAAAAAAATGTCGCAAAATGGAATTACTCTAATGATGCAATCTCGTATGTACCTGCAATTCAAAGCACAAGCTCATGAGAATCCACATAAGATCCGTATCCCAATATCTCAACGAGCGATATCTAATTTACATCTTTTACTTTTTAGCGATCTACGCATTATTTTAACGTGAATATCGAGTCCCAGAATCGAAGTCCGGTGACGCCTTTTTACGGAAAGTTTTCAATCGAGTCGAGGCTGCTCCATACGTACGCGTCAACTCACCCTCGAAGGAGCTGACTGAAAGAAACACGGGCCATTTGATGCTGGGATCCTTAACGGAAGCTCTCCAATCCTGAGCCAGGGGCTTAGCTATCGAAGAGTGACGGACTTTAATAAAATCATATTTCAATATTGAATAGACAGAGAAGCGACTTATTAAATCGATGAGATACGCCTTTGTCTCGATTGTTCATCTCGAATATCGCGAACCGCACGTAAAAGCGACACACGGAGGATGAAGAAAAAAATCATTCGCTCGCGTGAGCAATGTCCGCCAACGTGGTTATCGCACGCGTCGACCGCAGAACTAAAATAAAAAGAAGTTATCCGAGTAGGGAGGGGAAAGCGTAATCAGGCGTGACATTCGCGTGGCGCGGCGCGGCTCGAAAAGTCAGGAGGGTCACACTCGACTCTCTCACGCTTTTTCCGGCCAACTATAGCCGCGGAGACGGGAAACAGCCCACACAAGTGAGTCCGTTCTCGTTAAAAGTCGAGAGCGAAATTATTTTCCGCCGACGGATGGCCTTGACCGCTTTTGCATTATACGCGCGATCGGTTTTCTGCGCGCTTCGCCATATTTTTTCGACGTATACCATTGTAATGAGCGACGCCCGATATGATGAGGACCCTTTGACGAGTGGAGGGCATGCGACGGAGGCGAATTTAGCCCTCGAAACGATCGAGTTCGATGGATTATTTCAAAACACTCTGTCAAGCAGAGACGTGGACAAAAAAGTAACCCCGAGAAGCGCTTCAGGAATCCCGGGCTACCCAGATCTGGCTCGAGCCTTATAGAGAGCAAATCGCAGCCGTCAACTTCGCGCCCAAGGAAATCCCGTTCCCGACGGCGACTGCGCACAAAAACGCCACCATAAAATCCGTCCGGGCTTTCTCGTTTCTCGCTCTAGTCAATGCCGCGAACTCCGGCTATCGATTCGACCTTGACGATCGCTAAAGAGAGAGAGAGAGAGACTCGTCGGTATTCCTTCAGCTCGTAAATTCTGCCTCGAGCTGTATGCAGAGGATGTTGCGGGAGGGCGACTTAACTGGGAAAGTGGGGAAATTGCGCTGTAGGACTGAAGATTCTTGATTGCGCGCCGCGGCGTCACGTGGCGTCGGAGATAAGGCGCGCGTCGACTTGATGGGGATGAAGTCGACGGGAAGTTTCAAGTTTACGGGTGAACGCGGGGGCGGAATCGCTGCGCAAAGGCTCATTGAGCGAGGGCTCGAGGAGAGTTCGTTTATTGCAGAACCTGTGTACTTGCGTCAAGCTCTCGGAAAGCATAAAAAATTGTATGCAAAATTAATAAAAAAAAAAAGATTTGTTCGAAATGTCAACTAGCTGAAACTCGCCCAAGCACTTTATATTTTGAGGCACACGACGACCGGCGGAGCTTAGTAGCTGGAACGAGATATAATTTTAGAGTAACCGTCGCGAACCAGAGCGTCCACGCGGGAAGTCTTTATTGGAAGAACGCGTGTTTCCTTTTTAATTTCCTCAATTCATATACCATTTGTCGTTTCGAACAATCTCGCGAAATTCGCGCTCGGCAAAGTTCTTCATTCGAATTCAGAGCTTTTTTGAGACGCCGCGAGTCTCGAAAGATTCTAGAGTGGCTGCTCTCGTAATGAGTCGAAAAGTCTGGCAGAAAAATATTTTTTTTTTACTCTAATTTGAAAGAAACACGTGTTTTGCGCAATCAAACGGTTAACTGTATGCATAGGGACTAATTTACTCTGCTTATTCCGGGACTTTAATCTACCATCGCGGAATACGTCAACTTCTGACCGCGATGCCAGTACAAACAATCAAACGAGCAAATACACTCAAACGAAGCTCTCTCTCTCTCTCGCTACTCATGCCGGCAATCAGGCTTCATCAACTAATTTCAAAAAAGCTCCTTATAACAATGCGCATTACGCGCTCAATTAGCGGCCGCTTCTGTTATCCCGCACCGACACACAATGAGCTCCCTCAATACGAGCTCATATTATATGTGCGCGACGGGGGGCACGTCCCATGTTGGAGCCGGTCCAAAAACTCTATTGCGCAAATTTACATCACTTGCGTCACTATCGCGACAAGGAATGCTCGCAAATGTTATTCACTGTCATACGACTCGGCGGCCGGTGATTTACGCCGGGACTAACGCCAATAGTGCAAAACGCCGGGTGGACAAACAGTTAATTGCACGCATTTCTTCTACGAAGGCCGATTTTTCGGCACGTCTTTGAAACGCCAAACTTTAAGGCCTGTCCATTATGTCAAACTTGGCGCAACTTTTGTGAATATATTTTTACATTCGCTGTCCGGGCCGTAATGTAATCTATTTTTATTTTTTTGCAGACGGGAAATTTCGGAATATCGAGAGAAAACCGCGGAGCATTTCTGACGCCCGACATAAATTCTCAAGGTTCGTTAATAATGTTGAGGTGTTTAATTGCACACATCAAAGAGCAACGAATAGCCGCGTTCATTAGGGGTGGAAATTCTCCTGGCCGACATCCATCGGACTTTCCTATTGAAAAGCGTCTCGAATTTTCGCCTCGTGAATTCGAGATAAATGGCCCAAGAGAATGTTTGATTTATCTTGAATATTTTTTGAAATTCCACATTTAACGACGATTGGCCGGAGAATCGAGAGTCGCGCGCTATTTTCGAAGAGCTCGGAGCTTCGGATCCCGAGAGAAGGAGCCATAACAAGTTGTGGGTTAAGGCCGCGCGAGTCTAACGACTTGAGCGATAAAACGTGCTTTTCGTGCTTTTCGATGGCTAAAAGCCAGCGGCCGGCAAATGACACGGCACGTCCATTTTCATTGAAAGTCCATTTTCTCGACTACAAGTGTTTACTTTCACACGCAGAACTCGATTACGCGAATGTACACTCTCGAGCGAGGGTATCGGACCTATTTTCTTGTGAGCATACGTCGGTGATGTATGTCGGGTTAATTTGCTTGTAGACCACATACGAGTGAATTCGATTCGACCGAAAAGGTATACGAAGTCCGTCGAAGTTTTCATGCCTAATTGAATTACTCTGTTCCGTTATATGCGAATACGAACATCGAGCGACTGCTCGTGCGTTGATCGGAAGACTTTTGCCTCCGCAAGACGCAGTTCAAGTTGCACTTTTTCCGCACTCGTAATGATATAACTTTTTCTCGCGACGTATATGCTATTCGCGTAGAGAGAAAAAGAAGCCAGTAGAAAAAAAATCCATCGTATATCGGAAACCTGCTGCGTGTTACAATGTAGCTGCATTCAAGGTTGACATTTTTCCCGAGCAGCGAGTGCTCTTTACGTAATCGGGTGAACGATCGAAACGAGTTTATAGAAAAGTCACTTTGACGCTGCTGTTTCCTGAAAGCGCGCGACTGACAATCGAATTTGCGCATTTACCGACAGCGATGTACTCAACAAAGGCGCTTTAGATATTGTGAAAAGGTTTTTCGAGCGTACCTACTTTCAACGCGCGCGTAAACAAACAAACCAATTTATTGGTTAACTTGCTTTTACTTTTTCGTTAAGCCAGCATCCCGGTCTTTCATGGCGTACACAAAGTGACGGACGCGTAATTTATCACAACGCCCGCGGATTTTCGGCGAAACTTCCTTTCCTCATACGCGAGCGGCTATCCTCGAAAACGAGAAGAATGAAAGAGAGCGAGCGGCCAAGTTACTTGGCAAGCGGCCACTTCTCGTTCTGCATACAGAGGCTCTGCATCATTAGTCTGACTTTTGATCGAAAACCACGGATAACTCCCGGACTGCAATAGTATAACAAGCATAGCATAACACCGGATATCCTGTCACACGCTTATTTGTCCAAGTACTTTGTATAATGATCGTTAGTCATTATCAATATTTTTAGCCATTGTTCGTTAGACTGTTTTCCTTGCAAAGTGTCGAGCATGAATAGTACGTAGATGTGGACAATTTTCGAGAGAAAAGAATAATGCCTTATCCGTTTCGTATGAATCGAACAATTTGCAAGGAAGAAAAAACGGGTTTTAAAACTTTACGCTTATGTAAACTTATCGCGACATCTCTTTTGTTTATTTAGATGGAATTTTTTAATTTTCTAGTCGCACAAGACGATAAGTAAACATGAATTTTCCTTCTGCGAATAAGATTACAAGAAAATCAACTCACCCTGCTCCGCATTCAGGTCTGTAAATTTGATGCCGCCACTGAAATTGAAAAAAGCAGACGGAGGATGAAATTGCGGCCTGATAAGTCTGTGTCCCTAACCGTGATTCCGACCTTCAAAAAATTGCTCAAACAATCATTTTTGCTGAAAACGCGAAAGTGACAAGATTTTTGCAAACGAGATTCTAACGTTTTAATTGAGAGAGATCGAGGTCAGTGCGGTTAAGCAGAAAGGAATATATTTTTAAAATTCAAGATAGCCGGTTCTGCAAAAATAATATTCGGGTACAGCAGAATGTCTACCGACAAAGTGTATACTAGATTGTAATTTCAAAGCAGATATAAGTATTGTTCGTTGTTTTGAATCAGACAGATGGTTTTATTTGAAAACAAAGAATTTAATGGACACAGATAAAAAAAGCCATTTAAACCATCCTCGACTACAATTCGATGCTGAGAATTAAAGAACCGTGGCAAAGTTTGAACTCTATATCTTTAAATGGAGAGAGAACTCTTTCTTTTTTAGAATATGCGTGGCTGGGACGGTTTATTTTTCTTCAATTTTCGAAAATGCGAAGTTTGTTAGCGTGTAATTGTGGCATACCTGAGCAGCACGGTCGCTGTCTCGGGGACACGGAACACCTGAAAAAGAAGACAACCACCACTCTATCGAATCCACAGCGAAGGTGACAACCCCAAAACCAATATGTTCTTTTTGTTTCGTCAGGTTTCTCTGCCAGAAGGGCTAGACAACCATGATCCTCGACACTCTTTTCGACGAGAGCGTCGAAACAGTGTCGGATTATATTCATTGAGCATAAACCAGTAAGACTTGCGTGTGTACAGAGTATACTCATTTGATTAATTTAAACAAATGCAAAAATAAAATCAAACTTCTCGTTTGCACAGATGAACGCGCGAAATAAAAAAAAAATTGAAATAATGCGCAGCTAATCAATACAGTATAGACCACGACGTTCACATTTTTTATCGCATAAAGCTATATAGTACTACCCGAGCATTATGTTACGAAAACCCAGTGCAGTTCCGAGTGCAATTGAATATAATTAAGAGTCGTTAGGAGTTTACGCGAATTCTCGCGACGCACGTCGTGCACTGCAACGGAATGCCCGCCTAATGGACAATAAAAATTTATCCTCCTTTCCTCGAGGCGAAGATGTGAAACGGAGCGATGAAAAATTTGCGTAATTAAAGACCGCGACGCGAGTGCGCTGAAATTAAAGTCATTTTTCAGCTCGCGAGCCTTTCGTGCCTGCGTTATTAAACGCCGCGCGTCAACGACTCTTATCGAATAATTAATGAAAAAAGGTGATTTTGCAATACACGATTCTTCTCTATTACTTTATTCGCTTGTGGATTGACATGAAAACCTGTTGATATCAATTAGCACCGGTGCAGCTAAGAACATATCGCATAAACAAGCCCGAAGCAAGTGACGAATCCATCCTAATTCCATAATTTTCCTATACACGGCTAATTTCCAAGAATATCAATCTCGACAGTGCGCTGACGAAATGTAATTTTTCGCATCGAGAAACTATATACACGGGCTTCTACAAAATGTTCCACCTGTTGCAGAGAGCGCAAACAAAACGTTAAGTACCGTGGAAAAGTTGTTACATCAAGAGGGAATAAATAATACTTCACTCGAATCAACGCCATCGCTCCTTATCACGTCCGAGAAATTATCCTCCATCGCGGTTTACACATGCGAACGGTGTATCTGTTGTTGCGCTTATCAATCCGTGATTTGAAATTCGCACATCTCCCGCGAGTACACTCCTGCGACGCGATGTTTATCGACGAGAGAGATATAAGTACTGTCGACGAGAAAAGAGCGGAAACTTATGTTGTCGAGAGAATTTTCTCAAGTGCATTGCGCGTTGCGTCATCGCTCGCGAAAAGTTTTCTCGAGTCAGGTTTTCAAAAGGTATACGAGCTTGTCGACAGATGCGCGTATAAAGCTCTCGAGCGGTAGCTTGATAACTCTCCCGACGCTTCCGGTGGGAGAAAATAGCTTGGACGAAGATTGAATAAGCATACATAATCTCACGTGGAAATACTATACAATTACATGTGAAATCTCGGGAAGCTATTGTTGTGCAATGATTTATTCTTTTCTCAGCTGCCTGATAACAAAAGCAGTTAAAGTTCCATAATCAAGATAACTTGGAACAAAGTTGTTAATGCTGTACTACATTATATCGTGGCTATCTGTTCTGCGAAAAAGAAAAATTTAATCTCTGTATTTAACACGTTAAATTAAAAAGACATTGACAATGTAAAAATTTGTTGAAAGTTTGATAAATCTCTGCACGGAGAACACATTCAAAAGTGTTTTTAATGCTCAATAATCACTAGGTTTTTCAACAAGTCACAAGTATGTACGCCTGTCTTACTGGTTTATGCGATTGATTCTGCCCGCTCAATAAATCAAATAAGTCATCTAATCATAGTGCAAAGAGATTTTTTTTCAAGTTTTTAGAAACGTGTGAGACGAGAAATTTTTTTGTTTAAAAAAATCCAGAGGGTTCGTCGTTGACGGATTTGGCGGTAAGTAGAAGACAGAAAGAAAAACGAAACTCAATATCAAGAAAGATGACTGATTTAAAATTATTCTCCTTCTTATAAAAAAAAAAAAAAAAAATCAAAATTCAACTTTGAATACTTGCATCAATAAATGTGAAGTTAATTTTTCTTTGTTAATTTCAAGAGAAATATGTGAAATACGTTATTGTATACTAATACAACCAGCGAGAACGCGAAACGAAGACTCTACTTTTACGCTGTCAAGACGAAAAATATGCCCACCTTCCATCCCAGGTTCTCAAAAAACGTGCACAATCGGGTCTGTCCAGTGGTTTTGCCTCCGCATGGTCCTGAAAACATACAAAAAATTTACAATTAATAAAGTTAATCACATGCATGCTAGCGATAATTTTGTTTCGAGGTAAAGGTCAAGTAACCGATTGGCGCAGTGTTAATGAGGACATAACTGGCGTCGCGATTTTTATTATCAATGAAATATATTGAAATCTCAATTTCGAAAATATCGTTTCCTCATGTTAAACTTTGAACGTCTGGATGTTCGTCCGAATAGGTCTTGCCTAAAATCCATCGTATTGCAATGATATATTGATTATACTCATGCAATGCTGTTGAATATTTTTTTTACTTTGGAGTGAAAAAGTATTACAAACGCACATAAACTTTGGCATTGTTAGAAATTGTTTTTTTGCATAGGTAAGCCAGTTATCTACGCGATAGAGTAGCTATAAAGTTACACGTCGCATCGTTATGCGCAGTTAAGAATCATATTTTCAAAAGCAACGTCGCATTTTGCTGTTTAAACGTTTTTAGCAACCTTAGTAAGAATAAAATGTGTCACCGCAGCTACATTGAGCTCGCCAATAGGAGAATGTAAAACGTACAATATTTGCCCACAGAAAACAAACAGAGGAAATTACAAACATCGGAAATTCCAGATACAACGGAAAATATCGCGCGCACGCGCGTGTAATAACGATTCGTATCGTCAAGATTGATTTAAGGAAGTCAATGACAATCATCTTCAGGTGTACATAAGCAGTGATAATTTCTCAAAGCAGATAACGAACAATTTTAGAATATCACGCCTGATAATGCGATACTTATACGATGAATTCTCCGGGGCGAGGTGACGACACGGCTTGATTGTGGCGCGTGTAAAACAGAAAAAGTTGAAAGATAGCTGCGCCAATTGGATAAACATTGTGCGATCGGTGAATGCATAACGCGAGTTTTCCGCCCTCGACATCAGACGCGGCTATATATGTTGCGGCGGTTTAACAAGAGCCTTAATGAGGATGAGCCGCGTCAGGTGAGGAGCTTTCTCGACGCGGAAAGTCCCGCTCGTCTTGAATTGGAAATGTACTAAGAGACGCTATTCGAAGAGGAGCCTTTTGTCGACTTTTATATGCTCTCGAGTCAGTGGAAATATGAGACTTTTCCATGCGTGAATGAGGCACTCAACGTTTATTAGGATTTTGTAAAAAGAGTACAATCACACTTTTTCACAATGAAGTGTGTGTACAAGCTCGAGAGAGCGAATTTAATTTTAGCTTTCTACGAGTTCGACTCTGCGGGTACACGATGTAAGCAAACAAACGTTTCGTCAATGTTTGGGGTTAGTCAAGAGATCCTTGTGTCAGTCACCGGAGCAGCAAAGCTTAACGACCAAACGATTACGAAAACCGATCGATATAACATTTTGTGCTACGTATAGGTAACTTTTTCAAAGCATCGAAATGGAAATCGTAAATATGCGTGTACTGGGTGCGTCCGGAGTATACTTTTTTTTATAGAACACGAATAAAGTATGTATAGATTTTTTAATGATAAATCACAACGAGACGTGTAAAAAGTTGCTCACATAGATCGATGCTAATAGAGCAAAGTGCGTAATTAACCTGTCAATCGCATAGGTATACATATACCGCTACGGCTATCAATCAATTTAACGCCTCGCGATAAGATGAACTAATGAACAATTAGTCATTAAAGGAGATTTTTACTAACAAAGGCAAATCGGTCTCAGTTGAGACGATTATCGCAAATACTTTGATTGCTCCGTTGCTTATAGTTATGCAGGACACTACTATACGTCATTCACGAATCTCCGATCGCCGACTAGAGTTACAACCACGTTGTGAAATGCGGATTTCTCTGGCATGTTCATACGGTTCTTAAAAGCGCAATCAATCTTCCGCTTCTTTGGTCGCCACCGCCGCCGACGGTGTACCGTTACAACGCAACGGAACGCGAGGACGTTTATTAGATACTTGTATGTGCACGAATTCGCGGAATCGAAGGAAGCTCATTCGCGATTATCACGAGCGCAAAGTCGGATATATATATATATATATATAGAGTGTCATTAGTCGCAGAGTCACGAGAGGCAAAACGCAAGGTTAAATAATCAAGTCGCGTGCTTCGCAATGTTATTGTATATAAGTATATTATATGCTCGATCCGCGAGAGTTTGAGCGGATGAAAATAGGGTTGCTCTGATGAAACGAGCTTTTGAATTATTAGAACCGAGCGCATGCTTATATGTACCTGGGCATCTAGCGGTTATTTACTTGCTCGATATACAATATAGGCGGGCCGATCGATGATGGCTCTTATCTTTAAATATACGTTCTTTTTTCGCCCGTCCCCGGGTAAATTTACGCGAGAGCTACTCGGTTTTTTGTCAAACGCCTCGAGATTGGTTCAATCGTTTCTATAACGACAACTCTTGATACAACGTTAACACTATACTATTCAGAAAAGCAAGTCCAACGCCTAACGGGATACACAGAAGAAATGTGTAAACAATGCAGCGTCAAAGTTTCCGTATGTATAATGGTTTATTTATCACCCTATGACTCACGCGACGCATCCGTTAAATAAAAACTGATTGCGCTTGAACATTTCGATTATTCGAAATCAATCATCCCGTATGAATCTACGCCTATCAGCAATGAAATTACAATTTTAAAGAACAATCAGCCTCTATAGCGATTGCATAAGAACCAAAGAAATTGGAGCAACATTGCACGGACCGGTCGGAAATTTCTCGGCGTGCAAGGTCTCACGTGAGCGTTTAAATTTGACGTATATTGACGGAAGCTTGGCGCGCAAGCTTTAATTTTAGAGCTTTGTATAATAAGAGCGCGCCGCGCTACTGATGTCTGTGCGCCTATCTATTATAGCAGCAGGAAAAAGAGTAAAATCACCCCATCAAATTTTTACATTTTATTTTTACGCGCTAATCGCTTCGCGGGTTTCTATCTAATCACTTAATTAGAGTACCTTATCAAACAAGAATTTGCTTGTCTTTGATTATCGGCGTAGTTTAGAGTCCATTCAAATTTGGACAGGGTGATCGAGATATTTGAATGGTCGATTAGATTGCTTGTACGAGCATTTTTCAGCATAACCGATGATGTTTCAGCATAACCAAACGCAGAAAAGACGCAGACGCGGCCGGCGAAACAAAAACAGCAAAGTTTGTAGCCTGAAAAAAGACGATAGCCAAGCACTTTAACAGCAATGATAAATCTCCTCCGGGGATCGACAGGACAATAGTTTACGAAAATTTAGTTCCTTTTCGAGGTCGAGCGCAATATAGCGCGAGTCCGGCCGTAAAACTGCGCGGAGTCTCGAGGCCGGGCGGTAGCTTTGAAATAACGCGAAACTACGTCACTCCGTCTGACATAGTTCCGAAGCCCTTTCCAACGCATAAAACGCGTTCACCTCGACTGTACACCTACTTACAGATGCAACCGAAAGACAGCGAGAGTGTAATACAGAATCGAAAAACTGCAAACTTTCGCCGCCGCCAACAACAACAAAACAAAACTCGCTCCTTTAAACCCGGAGTATAGAGTAGGTAGATGTGTGTGCACATAAGATAAACATAATCGCAGACGGACTGCATTACATAGCGCACGCGTATGCACAGAGTGAGACGTCCTTTCTCCGTCTGCGCGCTTTCGCCCTCTCGCTCGCGATGAAAATCAATATATTATTTCAAGCCGAGCTGCGGTGTGTCGCGTCTCTTTCCGCGTCGCCTTTCCGCGAGCGCGCGCGCGAGCACCACGAGGTAGGCGCAATCGCGATATACTTAGTATAGGTGAGTACTTATACAGTGAAGGCCGATCAGCACGCACCGCCGGAGACGCAAGTCCGCGTTGTACCCTTGAGATCGTAATGGGACACCGGACACGGGCAGCGCGCGAGAAGTCATCGCAGAAAAAGTGCATCTCGTCGACCGTCGACGGCGGGAGAGCACGTGGCGCGTGAAAGCGCGCCCGCGCCTCGTGTCTGTATACCTAATGCACACGCGCATCGTCGAGCGAGTTAATCTATCTATATCATAATACGCAAGACATGAGAGAAAAACCGGCTTATCCAGTATCGTTTGTCGCACGCTCGGAATTTGCGTGAGAGCGGAGAAGGGGGCGTTTTTGAGGTTAAACCTGGGCGACTGCGCGCGCGAGAGGTAAATAAAGTACAGGTATAATGTATACATTATATCCTCGGGCGGTGACGCGCGCGCGAAGGGAACACAAGTATATGTAATGAACTTTGATCTCGCTGAGACTCACCTCCCGTGAGCACGAGCTTGTAAAGCCTCTTCTGCTCCATTTTGTCCGTGGCGCGTGCCTCTGTCGTCAGTCTCTCTGGAAAAAAGAGCAGCCCGCGCTCTCTCTCCTCGCTCTGCGATGCGCCTAGCTGTAGCTGTGGCTATAAGTCTGCGGATGCGTACTTGCGTTACACGCGACGTATGCGCCGTTGATGGGAATAAAAGTCCAGCTCTCCTACTGTGCAGTGCCGAGACGACGGGCGCGCAGCGACGAGGCTTCCCCTAAGAGCTGAGTAACCGATGTCTGCACGTGCTGCTACTGCCTCCTGAACTCGTAATATTGCTGTCGTCGTCCGCGACGTTGCCGAGGCGATGATGATGCGACTGCATTTGACTGACTCCTGGCACTTGCGACTCCCTCTCTCTGATCCTCCCCGGCTGTGCTCGCCGTGTATTCGCTGTTGCGTAGACTCTCGCACCGTCTTCTCTCCTTATTATTATTTTCTTTTGAGTCGGAGGGTGTATGTGGTGGCTGTGGAAACTCACTCACTGGCAGCGGCGGCGGCGGAGTCGATGTGGACACGGAAAACGTCGTCGGCTCTCTGCAGTCTGCGGGCTGTGGACTGTGGAGTGTGGACTGTGGACTGTGGAGTGTGGACTGTGGAGGCGACGCTCGGGCTTCTTATAGCCACGAGGCCAGCCGAGTCGTCACGAGGACGTACGAGCGCAGCCGCCTGCCGCAGTGACGGAGCGCTCGGCCCGGGCGCCTGCTCACTTATACTCGCGCTTTATTATAAGTATACTGATATCGTGCGCGGATGGACCTACGCCAGGTGTCTACGCTGCGCGAGCGGCTAAGATTTTTCCGACTGATTTCTTTTTTTTCCTTTGCTCTGCGCTCGGTCGCGATTTCGCGTTTTAAATAAACTAATAGGTAAAAGCTCATAGATGATCGAACCGCGCCGTCACGCGAGCACTCGTACCTCGGCGACAGATAATTGTTTTTCGGAAAATACACTTTTTTCCATTAAATATACGTCCCACGGAGTCAGGGCTGCGTGGATTACGGCGATAGATCTGGAATCCTTAGAGCGCGCTGTGGGTGGTTAGATAAAAAAGCATAAGAAACTTATTTTTACTCTCCGAATGCTTTATGTAATTGCGCTTATGACCGGGCTTGCTCATGCGAGACTCGTGTCACTAATGAGGTACTATTTTATACAATGTGTATTGCATATACCCATGTATAGACAAATAACAGAGCATTTTATATATTTGAAAAACTCTTTGTCTCTGAAATAGCGATCGCCTATAGCAGCGCGACAATTACAATAAAATATATTTTGATTTGAAACAGTTCGCTGCTCCCAATTCTAACATCCGTTTTTTAAATGAAATCACGTATATTACATTTTGTAGTTTGTATCACATCTTTTATACTTATCAGATTCTCAGCTTACACAGAGAGTGCATTGTCCTTTGAGCTTTCTTCGCCGACACTGCAGTAAATAGAGCGATATGAGAGGCAAGTTGATCAAGCGACAATAAACGAGCAAATTATTGTGGTTTTTTAAACAGTCAACGGAAAGGATAGATAAGACGAATTCATATTTTTATATGCGAATTGGAGCTTTTTATAATGTATCGCTGACTGTCTTTACACTCTCTTACATATTGATCATTCCTGTGATTTAGCTTCAATTGAATAAGGTACTCTTTTTTAATCCTTTTAACCTTTAGATCCCAAAAAACTCCGCAAGTTATAAACCTTTTTTCGCAAGACGACGTACACTGGATTTGTAGTAGGTGATTTAAATTTTCCCGCGTTCAAAAGAAGCAAGGCACATTTTACGCATCAGTGTTATTATTTCACAGCCTGAAATTGGCTGATTCACCATTTATGATTCATTCATAACACATTTATAAATTGAGCAAACATTGCAGGCCATCTTATATTTTGACTGTCTGTGAAGAATTACGCACTTTTCTCTCTATAATACAGTTTATTATAACGTCATTTACTTCTACAAATTTCGCATTATTTAGTTAAACATGTGTCTAGACAAGTTGTTTACGCGACCCTCGCGATTACCTCGACGTTTCGCCAACTTCAAAATAATATAGTTTATCCAATATTAATTCGCATGGAAGATACTCGATACTATATTCTCTGCGGATTCACAATTTTTCCGCATCCAACGTCATAAATACTATACTACAGGTTTTATTTATAAACTTTGAAAAAGTACGTGCGGAGCTATGTAACTTTGCTTATTCTTGGTCATAAAAGTATATCGTACAGTCCTGAAAATTGCTTTTTTTGAAGTGTTGAAATGACATCGCCATAAAATAAAAATTTCGGTTAAAAGTTAAGAAAAAGTTATAGAAAATGGCTATGACTTGGCGGAGGAACGCAAATGAAAACAAACAATACGTTTGATATATTACTATATCGATTTTTATTAAACATATAAAATTGCATTTAACTGTCGGTGTTATTACTCTGCTGTTATAAGTAATGATTATTTACAATTCGACGATTCTCTGAATTCTAACTAAAACACATTCGTATCATTTCGTTCATGCGAATCGCATTACACAATGACGTTGAATAAAAGACGAATCAAAGCACTCGGGAGCATTATTGCAAACCAGTATAAGTAAGTATACTCGTAGCTTCTATTGCGCTTACTAAGAATCAATGTTTCAAGATCGTTTTACTATCTAACAATTTGAGCTTCATTTGGATTTTCATTTTTGTTTAAGGCAGAACTGCAGATTATAATTATTTAGACGATGAATACATATATACGCTACTGATGCACTATAGCTTTTTTCGACGGCATCAACAATTATTATTGCTTAAAGCTGAGATGAACAAAATACTTTAATATTTTGAATTAATATAAATTCATCATATTATATTGTATTATCTTAGCTCGAGCTGATCTCTATTATAGAGCTTCAAAATATTTCCTATGTACAATAGCTATTCTTACATAGTGAATTTTATGTTCCGAGAAAGCGGCAAAACAAAATTCGTATATATTAAAAATCAGCAATATATTTAACATCCTTTACTACGAAGCATATATGTATAACGCGTTTTATAACAATATTGTGGATTCGAGGCAAAACATAATAAGTCCACTTTTCGAGTTCCGGGAACTGATGTAATTTTAATACTGCCATTTACGTTTATTATGGAACACATTTTAAATTCTAGTGCATGGTATCAATAGAAAACACACTTTAGAAAGTAAACAATTAAACGGTATTAGATAATTGGCATCGTAATCATGGTTTCGCGCTAAATTATAAAAAAATGTTACTCAAGGTAGTACAAATATTCTAGAATGTGTATATTCAATAAATTGAATGAAATAAACGGTCAAATGCGATGGGCTTGTATGGCCTCGCACAGAATTTTAAAAATGGACCCATGTAGGTTGACAATTTTTGTTATTTTTACACGAAAAGTGGAATAGAGCCTATTTCAAGACACAAAATGTAAATTTCCCCATTTAAAAAAAGACATCTTGTTTGCCTCAAATTAAGTTCCAGATTTATATTTTATAAAAAGATGCTTAACAGATAGCAACTTATGATAAATAATCTGTTTTTTTTTTCAAGGATTACGTGAAACGAAATTAAATATTTTTAATAAATTTGGAAAAATGCAGATACTTACAGACAGTGATAGTTAAACCATTTGATTTAATGTTTTAATTTATTTGCAATAACTCTCATAAGATTTGAAATATTTATAGAATTACTCTACTTTTGCAATGTTTAACAGCTATCCCATAAATTTCATGTATAAATTTTCCACAAAATATTGACAATCGTTTCCTTCAAACTTTAGTTTGCTTTAAGAAGTATTCAATACCCGAAAATATAAATTAACCATATCTGTTGTCTATTTACTTAGAACTACTTTAATATCATTGTATGTCATAAGATACATAGTTCAAATTCAAACTTTTGAGATTTAGATGGAGTGTATTGTGTACCGAGGACGTAAAGTGGATTGTTTTAGACTTATTGCAGAGTTGACAGTACGAATATATACTGTAACCATATAGACTGTCAAAAAATCCACTTAAACCGCGGTACACGTACTATATTTTTGTAACAAATGTTTTTTTTTGCATTTTTATATCTATAAAACGATTAAAACTTTAACAATGTTTGAAATTGAAAAGAAAAACAAGATATGCAGTTTAAAACATGTAAATTAACAGGCAAAGGCTTTATTTTGTCCGCTTTCATTCATTTGATACAAGTTATCTAGGATAAAACTTTCCTTTATTTTCAATCTGTAAAACCAATATAAATTACATCTAATGCGATTGTCAATAAGATGTGCTGAGCTAAAAATATGCCATTCAGATGAGTCGCCAAACATCCATTTATATAGAAGCGCTAATAAGAATACACGCACTTATTATAAGACTTGTGTACAGACACCTAAGTATATAAATTAAATAATTCAATATAAGTTTATATGTATGTATTTATAGTTATATAAATTAATGATTCTCACTTTTATTCTACAATAAACGAATTTACATAATTTTTTTTTAATATTTAAATGTTTATATCAATTTTTTATAATCGAATTAGTGTTTTCATTTATCAAATAAATTTTTAAAATTGATTGACACTGTTAATATTGGATAAATAAACAAGTGTATATAATAAAATCAATTTAAGCTATGAATAAACATATATTGTTTCCTTCCTTTTTACATTTTTTTTTGTCAAATCTGTTGTCATTAAAAAAAAAATGTTCTTTTTATAAAAATACTAAATTAGTGTTAATGCAAAGAAACTTGTAGGCAATACAATTGATTTTTTCTTTTACTCGTTCTATAATAAATATATCAATATTTATAATTTTAAAGATGAATAAAAAAATTGTAGATTACATTTATAAACGTTTTAATAAGATTTTATATTTCAAATACACGTTTTTAGTTAATTTAAATGATCTAACTTTTACAATTTTATTTAAGTTCGGTGACCACCTATAGGAGATAAAAAATAAAATTGGAAAATCGTAAATTATTTTAGAAATTTTTTTTGAGTTTTTGGTCAATAACGTTTTATTTATTTCAAGTGATGATTTGCAAATAAAAATTTATTTTTTAAAGCATTAAATTTTGTCAGCATTTACAATAATTTGAGTATACTTACATATTAATTTTAAAATTTAATTTGTTTTCATAATAAGTCAAATGATGATTAGCCTCTATAATTTAAGATTGCATTCTTTATTAATTTTAGTTTAATACCACAATGTAAGAAAAAATAGTTTTTGAAAGATTCATTTACCCTAGGATTTGAAATTCTTTGGAAATAAGTTGAATATTGTAAATTGTAGTAGATTTAACAAGTTGCAATGATAAAAACGTAAAAAATAGATATCCAAAGTCATATCATTACATAATGTCATTATGACAATATTTGGAGTTTCGATAAATTAGACGATTTTTGCTAGTATTTCAGAAAATAGTAAGTATTCCAAATTATAATTAAGTACTTGAATGCTATTAATGAATACTTTGATGACATATAGTTTTTTTCATTTAATTCATCTTATCAAAAATGATATACTGTTTTTATAATTATCAATTATGTGTTCTTACATGGCATTTTTTTCTTACACTATGGCATAGATTATAAAAAATAATCTTTAAATATAAAATAAAGTTAAAAATATTGTCTTTCATAATATAATAAACCTAATATGTTATACTTAACGCACACATGATTTTTTGAAGATTTATACTTTAAAAAATAATATTATAATTGAGGTATTTCCAAATACTATTAAAGATTTGGTTATAACAAAAATCGGTACAGTAAATTTAATTAATTAATTAACATAAGTAAGAATTATTAGCATGATTTGAATTGTTATAATTTGTCACTAAAATTTGTGTAAAAATAAGTATGCTCACATCCAGCGGTATGCAAATTTTTGTTCTCTGTTTTGTTTACTTTTTTGAGAACCATATCAATCAATATCACTAACATCATTGACCTTTGATCACAATGTATATATTAAGGCATACAAAAATATAAGTAAAATTTCTCATTCACATATAACAATCATATTCCTTTCAATATTAACTGGTAACAAGTAAATTTATAGCACCCTAAAAATGTAGATTCAACTAAATAAAATAATCATTATGAGGTGTCAAACCTTCGAATAAATTTTAAAGGTACACCAATATGTAGCAGATCTTCTTGTCGTTTTTTCTTTAAATCTGGATGATAAAAATTCAGTGCTTCCCAACAAATTTCTGAAAGTTTTGGTATAGTCAGCCATACTGAATGAGTTTCATCTGTTCTTGCCACCTATGAAAAAATGATTTCATTAAATTTTAATTCTTATTTAAGAAAGAAAATAATATTGAATAATATTTAAGTCAATTGTCTAGTGCATACTTCATTGTCTTCTTTAACTATTCCACCAAATGTAAACATTTGACCCGCTGGAGTAAGAGTGGTAGAGTGAAAATATGTTGCTTGAGGTAATGCGCACATTGTCAAACAGGTCCACTGGAGAATACTCAAGTCTAGCCTCCAGATATCATTAAAAACTTGTGTACCATTGTATCCTCCAGATATGACAACCAGTGTCGAGTTAGTCCTTTCATCAACATACTGAACCAAGCCATGGCATCGCCGCGCAGCAGGAAAAGTCTTCTCTTTGTTGTCGCCTTGAGTGCACAAAGTCATCCATTTGTTAGCAAATGTGTCAAAAGCAGGGATTTCCTGAAACACAAGGAAAGAGCTATTAAATAGAACTAAGCTGTATAGATCAAATGATTCAGAGATGAAAAATATGAATAGTATGACTGGATTAATAAAAAATATTGCTGTATTTCTGAGACATACCGCAAAGCCAAAAGCTTCCGATGCAGTACCACCGCCTAATACGTAAATGACTCTCCCATCAAATGCCAGTTCATGTCTGTATCTGCCCTTAGGTTCACACTGATCTCTGCCAGCACATATGTAAACCGATTCCCACACTTGATTTTTCAGGTCAAATCTGTGAATGTCACACGTGTATTCCAAACCAGTTGTGCCACCAACTGTATATAAATAATGTCCATGACAGATCACAGCCTGTCCATATTGCGGATCTGGCAGCTCACCGGTTGCAGGAATAATATGCATCTCACCATCGTTCACGTTGCATATGTACACATTGTTATTGCAGTTTTCACCAAAGGGAACCCCAGTGCCACCGTGAATCACTAGGTTTCCCCCTCTAAGCACAACCGCATTCGATGCCAGCTCGTTGGGCATCATCTTCTGGCAGGGTAGTCGCCTCCAGCACTTGGTGGCAAAGTTGAACTTCCAGAGCTCTTTGAAGAGCGGTCTACTGGCTGTCCAGCTTTGGTCATTCTGCATGTCTGGGTCATTGCGATCGATGTTGGGGTTGAAGCCACCGTACGAGTAGAGGTTCCTCTCATCACAGACAACCCTGTGACCGCTGCGAGCTTTCGGCTTCTCAAGGCTTTGCACATCGTTCTTAGTAAAAACAAAGGGCTTGAAGGCATACATCCTGCTGCTACTGGAAGAATCGATTTTCCAACCAAACAAAGAACGTGCAGCCGCGTCAGAGGCTAGAGCTAGCTCCTCCGTTGTTTATGGTCACGGATCAACGGCGAAGAAGTCGTCCAGCACAAACGCGTACAGTCTGCTCATCACGTCGTTTTCGTGCTGCGTCCTAATGTTGACGAGATTATGCTGTACGCTGCTCTACGCAAACACACGCACTTGGTTCTTGTTGTTGCTGCTGCTGCTGCTGCCAGTCTTGCCAGTAGGCATCAGTCCATTTAAATGCATCAGTGCACGACGATCATCCTCGTAGTAGCTGCATTTTACAGAAGACAATTGTGCACACTGCACACACATACACAACAGAAAAGGGCTGCACAGAAGGGGGAGCGCGCGCGAGTCGTCAACAGCTGAAATATGACTAATACGCAGTGAGCAGTGGCGTGCATACATACGATACGAGTAACGAGAACTCTCGCGCGCTCTCTTCTCTATACTATTCTGCTCCTTGTCCTTCCCTCTCTCTCTCTCTTCGTCCCCCAGTCCCCACTGCACACGCGTGTACTGCCGCTGCACTTTGTTCCGTTTTCTCGCTCTTTCTTTCCCCCGAGTACACACCCGAGCTGCTGATTTTTACACGAGCATGCTCCTCAAGCGCCCACTGTGGTAGGTATATATATAGATATAAGCTATCTCCAGCCCAGCCAGAGGTATATATGTCCAGTATACCAGCTGCGAGCCGCAGCTGTTCGAACTTCCTTCTCTCTCTCTCGCTCGGGACTTTGTGACTATTTCTAACTTCTTGCGAACACGCACTCTCACTTCGAAATCAAAGTCCCCAGATGATGCGGGTTCGTCTCGCTGTTTCTAATCTATTTGCATAGCCTCTCTCTCGCTCTGTGATCTGTCTCTAGCGCGTTTTTTAACGCGCCTGTGCTACTTATGTAGGTCGATAACGAAAGTATCTGCAGCTGATCTAGTCGATGGAACAGGCCGTCCTTCTTATAATTCTTACTGGCCTCCTCCACAACACGCACCACGCGCGACGACTGCTGCAGTCTATACATGTATGTATGAATATAAATGCATGCGCACAAATACTTATTGGCAAATATATAAGAGTTCGACGTGTATATACTGCATAGATTAATTTAATTATATTATTCTATAATATAGTCTTCCGCAAGAAAAGCGGGGCGCGCGAAGCGTCGTGGTGCACTATGCGCTGATGTAATTTTATTTTTGCTGTCTCGTTTGGCTCGGAGAAAAAAGTACCTACTTATGTGCTTACGTAAATAAATGAAGTGATCGACAACTAAAGCAGAGACTTTTATTAACTTGCTAGATAAACTAAAATATGAGCGTCGCGTTTTATCGGGTCGAGATTCGCCTCTGTACACACTATCTTGTCTGAATTATTACGCGCTTGCGGTTTTTTTTTTAGTTTTGTTTACTTATTTGGATGACATTGCTGTGTATTGGCGATGCGAGCTATTAATAGTATGGCTTTACGATGACTTCTTTCGTTGTTGGGTGCATTCTGGAGCTTGTTTTCTAAATTCATTCATTTTTTTGTCATCAAGTTTAGATACCTGTCTATTTTCACTCGCATCTGACCATATCAGTATTCTCTTTCCGATCTTTCTATGGGTATAATCACTTGCACTGTTGTCTACTGGAGCTATACCTATAACGGGTACGGTAGTAATATATATGGTTCGAAAACCCATTACGTCGAGTGACGTCACTGTGCTGAGCCCAGTATCAGCGCCGCCTTCGGCGACCCGAGCAAGCTTCAACAGCTGATGCAGCGAGTTACGAGTATTATAAACAAGTTTGCTGCTGCTGCTACATATAGTTATAGGTATATTTAGGTGCCAACTCCTATTCTGCAGTCTGCTTATGATCCGCTGGTGCTGCCTTTAAAAAGTTTAGTCGCTCTATTCTGCATAATGTAAGATGGTCTATAGCTTCCTATAATCCAAACTCCGATATACAAAATGCCAGCTAATTCTCCGCTGCAAAAATATAACATTAGTAGGAAGTCTACATATCGACATCGGACTAAAGGTATTGACATTTCGTGGTATTAAGTATTCATTTTTTTGGGTCAAAGGTCAAGGACGAAAGCGAGCCTGGATCACTGCTTCATCGCTACTACGTGTGTTATATATGTATAGGTAAAAAATGAAGCCAAAAAGCACTTTTTATAAGTGAATCGAGAATTACTTTGTATTGTTGTTTATTGAATATAATTATTATCTTCGTTACTTATAATAACTCTGGGGATTGTCTTCAACTTTTACTTTACGAAAGTAGAGTAGTTTCAATCGCATGTCAAGTAACATAATAATTTTTTGCCATTCATAATTGTTATTCAAGTGTTTTTTTTGTTTGCAAAAGGGGCATACTAAAAGTAATTTAAAAAGTTATTTATAAAAATTTCTATTACATTGCATATTATTTGTATAAGTATTAGATTATATAATACCAGGGTTATGTTCAATAAACAAAAATCGTAATTTTACATTCAATGAAAACTTACAGATTTCCTCACCATTCGTAGGTATAAGAAAGAGTTTTGAAAAAAATAAATAAATTTATTATGACAACACGTTTAGAAAATTATAATCGTAACGACGTATAGGTTGACCGTACAAAAAATTCGACTCAAAGTTATAAAAATACAAGTTTTTATTTACCATAAGTTTTATTTCTCTTTAGTTTTTTCACTTACCTTCCTGTACCAAGAACGCAATCATTGCGTTGATAAGCGACAAGTTTATCAATGCCAACATTTTTCATTGATAGGTATATTAATAGAAACTTGGGACAAAAGTAAATGACATTTTCATATACTCTATTAGTAAACAAAATTTTTATTGAACATAAATTATGATCTTTTTAATAAGTTGTTCCTCTAATTTAACAATGTAAATGAAATTCTTACAATTGTATTCTTTATGAACGGCGAAATTGGCAATTGTAATCATTTTCATTTCATTTTTAATGATTTCCTTTTTCCTTTATTAGTTTATAAATGCTACTAATACTGTTTTCTACAATCCGCACTAATGAACTTTTCAATAAAAAGAGCAAGTTAATGTTTAAAAGTGATAATTGCTATATTAAGAAAATAATCAATGATCGAGGTGCATGGAAATCGATAATGGTTGAGTGCAATTGATATAAAAATGCATAAAATATTATTACAAAATTATAAGGTTGTTATTGGTAGGCTGAATGTAAAGTAAAAAAAATTCGCTGCGGACAGGATTCGAACCTGTGCGGGTAGAACCCAATGGATTTCAAGTCCATCTCCTTAACCGCTCGGACACCGCAGCCGATAGGGGCTAGATGAGGAAATAGCTGTGTTTAACCAACAGGTGTTTTGATGTCTACTATAATTTGCATTTTAAACAAAAATTTTACTATAAATAAATTTTTAACTTTCTTTAATTTTTTTATACTATTTTATTTTATTTTTTATTCATAAATAGGAATTTTCCCTTCAAATATCAGCAGTTACATACAAAAAATTATAATAACAACAACAATAATAATAATAATAATAATAATAATAATAGTGGTAGTATATATAAGGAATTCTACGGGAAAAATACACTTTCTTGACTTCAGAAACGGTGAAAAAAAACTGTTGAGACACGCGGCCGGACCACTTATTTTCTAATTGCACATGTTTAAAACAATGCAAAACCACGTTTCAACATTGAAAAAGTGCCTTGTGACACAGTTTTCTCGGCCATTCAAATCCATCGAAAAATAGCCATTGTTTAACGGAACATACCCAATGAATCACAATTATAATATTATATTTAACAATTTTAATATCTAGGAAATTTTTGACTTCCTTCATATTTAAAGTTTTGCAGATATTGTGAGCACAGTTATGAATTTGTGCACTTTTTGGATTGTTACTGCAAATCACTGATAAGAATAAGATGCAAGGCTAAACTTTAATTATTAATATTTTGTTTTTAACATAAAATCCGCACGATCCAATACTTCTAGTTTCTTACATTTGCTTCTTATTACATTTCTTACATAAGATTCATCTGTAATGTGATACTATTTTAATTCGTAACGTTGAGAATTATCACCAATTCTTATTGTGACGTATCAACGAAAAAGTGTTATTTTAGGATGGCCTCATTTATGTAAAGCATTGTTTGCATACATTTTAAAAGATGCTTTATTAGAAAATAGCGTTGTCGATTTCCTATGCTATTTTGTCTTACTAAATCCTGAATTTTATTTTTAATTAAAATATGAATTTATATCTCATAGCGTGTCACTTTGATTTTTTAGAAATCTGAATATAGTTATAATAATATGTATATCATGTTTTTTAAATTAATTTAAGATATGGGCATGAATAAAATTTTATTTATGATAATAATTTTTTTGATCAGCATTTTAGACCTAAAAGTGGAAACTACTTTATAATTTTACGTTATTGCAGAACGCTTTTTTTACGTGTGCGATTTATCAGAATAAAAGCAATTACATTGCCGCTATCTACTTATGTTCTTCATGCGAAAATAATTTTGACATATTACTGTCTAACTTTGTGAAATTAAATATTCTTCGTTATACTTTACTTCATTACAAAATATTATCTGAATCATCACATTTTTGAATGAGAAAAAGGTATGTACGAAACGGTATCCGGAACCTATATTCACACGCACGCATGATCATGTTTAATAATTAAAATTAAAATTCACGCTTGACTCTCGATTAAGCAAGATATTGACTACTTTTGTTCGGTCATCAATCGGTACAATCATTCTGATATATTGAATATTGAAAGAGATCGAGACAAACATTAATGAAAAAAATTTTCCAATTTCAAGTCGAGCATTAAAAATTTGGTTTTTTAGCGACAGCAGCCCTATGAAACATTCCATAACTAGTCTATTTTGATGATAAAAGATAGGTACATACTTATCCACACAGCTTTTCTCGGAAATGATGCATTTAATTTTTCTACATAACTTATTGTATGTACAAGTACATCTTTAGAAACACATTTGATATGAACCTTATAAGCGAAGCATACTGAGTTAAAAATGAGTTATATTTTTTAAATCATCTATTTAGTGCAAGAAATTTTTTGTTCTATGTTACTGGCGGAATGAATTACTTAAATGATTTCGATAAATCGATAGGCAATTATTTTCCAAATTGAAGTACGATTCAACCATATCTACTTTTCGATCGCGGCCCTATCATTATGTTTTGAATTTGCTCAACTTGCAGTGTATGCTTTAATTTTTCAGTATATAACATTTAAGTATGATGTATGCTGTCTACTTTTATATTCTAATGAATGTATAAAATGCTGAAAACATTTATGTATGTTGTTACAATTAATATTTACCTTCAAATTTTCATCAATTTTCAAATTGTCTAATAGGAGAGGAAAGCGAAATACTAAAAACACACATTTAATTTAATTAATTTTTTATTAGATAAAATGTACAATTGTCTACTATACGTTTAAGAAAGCTATATTAGACTATTTCGTTTAATCGTCTTTACACAGGAATTATATTCTTGGTATACAATTATATATATTTATAAAACAAATCCTCCATTGACTAGAGTATATTTATAAAAAGGATCAGTATAGAAGAGCTTAGAGATGAGTATAAAAAGTAGAGTAGAAAAGTTTTCTCGCACAGACAATTTAATTCGAGACCATCACCCCGAAGAAATTAAAACAAACTAACAAGTCGAAAATCAGACCTCTCGCTGACGCCTAAGCGAGTGTCCACATCCGACCACTCAAACACATACAATATATAATAGAGAGAAAGCTTTTCACATTCGTCATTTATAATATATAAAATATAAAAATGTAACCCTGAGTGAGAGGAAGTACTACTATATGCGTTGTAAGAAAATTAATAAGGGGTTTAGGATAGTTAAGTCACTGGAGGAGATGCACTCGAAAATGCCGGAACCGCAGAGCTGATGATTTATAGGACGAGTAACCACCAGCTCCACAGCGCATTTTCCCCACATTCGCCTATAATTATAATTATTATAAAATTATGTTAATTATAAAATAATTATTAATATCTAAATGTATATCTTAATTTATAGATCATATCTTTTTCGTTTTTTTTTTAATTTTTCGTAGATATGTTTAACTTATGAAAGGTAGTAGTCAGGCGAGGGTTCGGCCACCGATTCAGTGGTGAACAGGGGGTTGGGGAACTCTGGCGGGTGTGGCAGTGGTCCAGCAGTCTTTGGCTGGCGTCGATATGCCATCAGCCAGCATGACACAGCAATAGCCACAGCGACTAGTGCCAAAAGTGCCGTGATTATAAGCGAGATTATGAAGCCGACCATGGAAACACAAACTTCCTCGGACAGTCGGGGTGCAGGATCTGCAAAGACAAAGCGACGTTTTTTTTTTATAAATGTGAATGATGGCTAACTAATAACAAATAAATGAATAATTTAACTATTCATTGCCCATTAACTTACCGTTTGGTTGGTAAAGCGAATATTTATCTTCTCGTCGCTCGATAGTCACGATGGAGTTCGAGGTGACGTTTATGTTTCCTCGCTCGTCTCCTATAACATTATCAGGTAAGCTCAGGGCGGTGTCGTTCGAACTTGAAGTATCCCTACGCCTTCGGCCAAAGGCATTGTATCCTCTGCAATTAACCTATAAAAACGATCAGAAAAAATGTTAGCTTGTCCTTGATGGATACAGAGCTATTATAATACAAGAGTGCATTATGCAAATATTTCTTACCGGTTGACATTTTCCAAAGCACACTCGAATGTTACACTGGAATCGAATGTTGTCGCTGCTTGGGAATTTGAACGCGTTGAAATTGGCCATTAGAGTTTGCGTTTCAGGATCTTGCTCCCATTCGCCAAAGATCGTTGGATCTGTGGCGCATCCATTTTCATCCGTTACTACGTATTCATTTTCTACCTCGTTCTCGGTCGTTTTAGCAACGCAAGAACGAGCAAATCCTCCATAGATCGCTGTAAAAAACAAACATTGTTAAACAGCTAGGATCAAATAGAGCTTTCATCATTGCATCGTTGGTAAGTATACTTACAAGTAGGGCTGACGTCGACTTGCAATTTCAGACCATCTCCGATTTCAGCTTGGCTAATTTCGTTTCCGCTCTGACTAACAATCTTCATTCTACAAGTGGGTGGAGGTCCGGTGTTCGCTATCGTACCGGCAGTCGTCATCATCGAAACGTTAAATCCGAGAGTGATGTTCTGCTCTCCGATCTGGTACAGACACTTGATGCTGTAGGCTTGGGCATTGTACGTCATGAGTTTCTTATGCCTCTGAATGACCAAGGTGAAGCTGGCCACTCCATTGACGTGTGTCAGTCCACAAGTGCCGAAGGATACCTTGAACTCTTCTGTTACCGGATGTTCTTTCAAGAATGTCAGATCACGTCTACATTGTTCATCAGAGCTGTAGTGCTTTACGTAAATTATGCCATTGAATGCTTCGCCTTGTCCGGATAGAGTGACCAAAACTCCGTCCGACAGACACTTGACACTCATCGATTTCTTGAAGTCCTCGAATTTCTTAGCTGTAAGAGAAGATTCGATGTTATTCGTATAATTATTGGTGTAAAAATATAGTGTTTTGCAATGATTAGAATTTTGAGAAGGATGCCTACCTCTGCAAATACCGTTCTCGTCGATCATAACTCCAGCCTCTGGGTAGCATGGTATACATATTCCCTTGTCATTCTTGGCGTGATTAGGTGGACAAATGCATTCGCCGTACTCATTACGAATCTGGCCCTTCTCTAATTGACAGACTGAAAAATTTACAAAATTGGCGAATTTAGCGTCAAGCCTGATAAAACTAATGATGTTTTTTAAGAATACAAAAAATACTCACTTGGTTCACAGATCTCAACGGCGTTTCCGCGATAATCGGGTAAACAATCGCAGGTCATTGTTCGCACTGGATGTGTGTCCAAGACCTTACATACGGCGTTTACACCGCATGGATGAATCTCCTCGCACGGGTTTACGCATTTTCTGTTGATGCAGGCTTGTTGAGATGGACACTCGTCATCGCTTCGGCATCCAACTGTAGGTGCAAAATAAAGCAATGAGTAAATGTAGACTTATTTTTTTTTCTTTAAAGTCATTCGACAAGTCAGTTCACAACATACTTGGTATACAGTTGGCCAGTTCCGTGCCGACATAGCCTGATGGACAGGCGCACTCAACAACGTGGTTGTAAACGTTGCACTCAGAGTCCGAGGAGCAAGGGTTGGCAGTGCACGGGTTCTCGCAGCGCTCGTTGATACAAGCCTTATCGGATGGGCAGTCGGTGTCACGGCGGCAGCCGACAATTGGTGCGCAAGCGACGGTAGGGTTGCCGCTGAAGCCCGGAGGACACTCGCAGATTGCCTTGTGACTAATGCCGTAGCACTCGGCGTTCTTACCACAGACCTCGAGCGATGGTGAGCAGGCTGGCACGCAGTTCCGCTGGATGCAGACGTGAGTGCCTGGGCATTCGTTGTTCGATCGGCATATGCCCACTGAGGAGAGAAATAAGATATGTTTAGTACATATGTTGTTATACTGCAATTCTTTAATTTATAAATATACTTAAGACTCTACTATTGAATTAAAATTAAAATAAAGATCGTTATAAAATATTATACGATGCATACCTGGTACACATTCGATGTCAGGATTGCCGTCATAGCCAGTAATGCAAGAACATGTAGGCTTGTGATCTCTAACGTGGCAGATGGCATTAGTGCCGCAAGCACATGGGTCTTTGCAGATTGCATTGACACAAGCTCGATCAGATGGACAGTCGCTGTCGCTCTTGCACTCGACCCTAAGGATCGATTTGATGACTTGACATGTTCCACTTCCGCTGCTGATGTAGCCGCTCGGGCATATGCAGACCATCGTACGAACTGGCAAGCTAGGTAGAACCTTGCATTTGGACGGTTCGTAGCATGGCTGGATAATGGTGCAAGGGTTCTGACAACGCTGGTTCAGACAAGCCAGTTGACTTGGGCAGTCACCGTCTTCGCGACACTCGGGCTCTTCCTCTGGTACACAAGCCTCGTACGGGTTGCCTCTGCAATTTTCGAAGTTAATGATTAATTTATTTGTAGAACTTACGAAATCTTAAATCATCCAAACTAAAAATAGAACATAATCAAATCCAACAAATTGCTTACCTGTAGTGAGGTGGACATCTACAGACAGGCAGATGGTTCCTGACGTGGCACTCAGCCCTATGCGAGCACTCGTTGTCTCTCAGGCAAGGATTCACGCACTGCATATTGACACAGGCGTGCTCACTCGGACAATCGCTGTTACTGTAGCAACCAATAACTCTGCAGCTGAGCTGAGCGTCACCGTGATATCCAGACCTACAGCGACATTCAGCCGCGTGGTTGGCGACATAGCACTCAGCGTGTGGTCCGCAGACGTCCGAGAGCAGACACGGGTTGACGCAGTTGTTATTGACACAGGAGCGGTCGGAAGCACACTCGGAGTCGCGCCTGCACTCGACGCTGTGACAGCCGACGTCGGGATTACCCTCGTAGCCTGGTTCGCACGAGCAGATTGCGCGATGATTCTTCACGTGGCAGACGGCATTGGCACCGCAGCTGCACGGTTCGCGGCACTGGCGATTGATGCAGGACTCGTTGTCGCTGCAGTCGTCGTCACTCGTGCATACACCTTGGTTGTGCAGTTGAACTGTGGTGGCAAAGAAAAGTGTGATTAGCAATTAATCAAATACTAAATATAAATACAAGTATTTTATTTATAGCATGAATAAAAGCGTCGCATACTTGGTCTACATATTCCTTCGGAGTCGGTGATCCATCCAGTGGGACATACGCACACCATGGTCCTGACTGGCACGGTGTCCAGTACGTTACACTTAGCACCTTCCAAGCACGGCCTGATAGCGGGGCAAGGATCTTGGCACCTCTCGTTGATACAAGCCAGCCTGAACGCGCAGTCAGAATCCTTCCTGCACTCAGGCTCATCAGCCGTCTCGACCACTCTCCTCTCACAGTACGAGAAGGGATTGCCCAGTGGCATGTTCTCTGGGCAGCGGCAAGCAGCCACGTGGTTCGATACGTAACATATAGCGTTTTGAGCACAGGGCGATTGGATAGCGCAAGGGTTGACACAGCGCGAGTTCTGACATGTCAGGTCGGATGGACAGTCGTAATCGGAGGTACACTCGGCGCGCTCACATAGCACCTCGGGATTGCCGAAGTAGCCAGGATTGCACTTGCAGTTGGCGCGATGGTTGTGGCCGCGGCATTCTGCGTTCAGTGCGCAACGGTTATCCAGGATGCAAGGACTGATACACTGGTTGTTGAAGCAAGTGTCGGTGTACAGACAGTCAGTGTCCGATTCGCATTCCACTGTTAATGAATAAAATAAAATTTTAAATAATGCTGTAAATTTATTCAACAGATTATTAAGAAGTTCAAGAGAGTGCTTTGGTACTCACATTTAACGCATCCAAGTTGAGGGTTGCCGGAGTAGCCAGGTTGACAGACGCATGATGGATAATGGTTCGTCACCGTGCACTTGGCGTTTGGTCCGCAGTTGCAAGGGTTGATACACAGTCCGTTGAAGCAAGATTCCGTTCCAGCACAGTCGCTATTGGATCGGCATTCCGCCACAATTGCAGGTGGTATGCATTCGACTTTAGCATCACCCATGTAATGATCGGGACACTTGCAGACGGCAAAGTGCTTGTCCACGTGACACAGAGCGTTGACTCCGCACACGTCGCTCGTGACGCACGGGTTCGTACAGAGAGAGTTGATGCATTGCCTGTCATTGCTGCATTCGTCGTTGGAGTAGCACTCGGGATGAGGTGGTGGTATTGGAACTATTGGGACCAGAGAGCACTCGATGTGCGGGTTTCCGGTGTAATCGGCAGGACACAAGCAGTTGCCGTTATGGAACGACGATCTGCACTGCGCGTTGAATCCGCACTGAGTGACATGACAAGCATCGATGCAAGTTCCTCTCAAGCATTTTTCGTTGTCCTTGCACTCGTCGTCGGCTGAGCATTGTGGGCTGTACACTAAAAGTTGAACAAGAGATTTGGTAAATTGTTCGAATCGGCTGTGAAAATGATAGTGTATTCTCGTATTTTGTTGCTTACCGATGTTTTTGCATTTGCCGCTGATATCGATGACAGTGTCCGGTGGGCACTGGCAGATCATTGTGCGAACGGGCACAGTGGCGAGGACGCGACACTCTTGCTCTTCGCTGCACATGTTGGAAAGCGCGCAAGGGTCTTGGCAAATAGCGTTGATGCATGCCTCCGTCGAAGGACATTGCGTATCTTCGGTACACTCTGGTTTTGGAGCTGGATTTTTACCAGAATCTAAAAAAGAATAAATGCATTTCAATGTAGTTAATAAAAAAAAATTTCTAAATATAAATCAAAACACGTCGTTTTACTTACCGACACACTCGACGAAAGGATTGCCGAACGTGCCAGGTCTGCAAGTGCATCTAGGTTGATGTCCCCGAGCCTCGCAAATAGCTGCTTCAGCACAGCTGTCCTCGTCGCAAGCTGGTCTGCAGACTCTGTTGAAGCGCTCGCAGATCTCGTGGTCAGCGCAGTCCTCATTGTACTGGCATCGCGCCATCGTACAAGCGATCCTGGCGTCACCCTGCGTACCCGGTGGACACGAGCATTGTGCTCGGTGAGCCACCGCGACGCACTCGGCGCCTCGTCCGCAGACGACGTTGTCGACCAGACAAGGAGTCACGCAGACGCTGTTGCGGCAGGCTTTGTCGTACGGGCAGTCGTTGTCAGATTTGCACTCAGTCTCGAAGCACTGTACTTGCGGATTTCCGGCCAACCCTTGCTGGCAGTGGCACGTTGGATGATGCTGAATGGTAATGCACTCGGCGTTCAAACCGCATCGGTTGTTCATGCAAGGGTTTTGACAGATGTTGTTGATGCAAGCCTTTTCAGCTGGACATTCGGCGTTAGATCTACATTCTGGATGAGGTATACTATCGGGGTTGCAGTCAATGTAAGGATCTCCAATGTATCCAGCAGCGCATTCGCAGATGTGTCGATGGTTTGCCACTCGACATTCGGCGGTATGCGAGCACGGGTTAGCGAGACAAGGACTGACGCAGCGTCTGTTCAAGCAGGCCATGTTCGACGGGCACTCAGAGTCCGACTGACATAGAACGTCCGTGGATGTATCGGCTAAATATAATATAATAAAATTAGTGATTTCCCAAAACAGTTGTCGTAATAAGTCAGAAAAAAGAAATTTTTTCAGCGATGATTACCTCTAACACAGGATCTTGTAGCGTCACCGACGAAATCTCTTGGACATTCGCAAATCATCGTTCTCATAGGCAATGTATCAATGACTGTGCACTTAGCGTTGGGTATGCACGGTTGCGATACCACGCATGGATTTTTGCAAATACTGTTAAAGCAAGCTAATTTGCTCGGGCAGTCCGCATCGACCTTGCACTCTGAGTAATCAACGTCTTCTGCAATGGGATAAATAATTTTTTAGAATAACGCTCATTAGATAAATACAATACTCAATTAGTTAAAAAAATAACGAAGTAGAAAATGAAACCTACCTTTGGCACATTTCAAGTAAGGATTGCCGATGTATCCAGGTGGACAACGGCAGGTCGCTCGGTGATTAAGAACATGGCATTGCGCTCCGGCTGGACAGTCACAAGGACTAACACAACGCTGATTCTGACAGGCGAGGTTGTAGGCACATTCGCTGTCGCTGGTACATTCGGGTCGTTTGCAACGTTCGTAGGGATTACCCAAGTAGCCATCTTGGCAGTAGCAACGTGCTTTGTGGTATCCGTCGACTTGGCAAAGCGCGTTAACGCCGCACTGAGTGATCAGGCAAGCGTCGATGCACTCGCTGTTGATACAAGACTGGGTCAGCGGACACTCGTCGTTGCTGCGACAGCCAACTGAAAATATTTTTGGTTAGTTGGATTATTATTATTATTATTATTATTTTTTAAACAAGTAAACTTGAGAAACAATGCGAATAAGTTAACTATAAGTGTATTGTAATATACTTACGCTCACGGCAATACTGATGTGGGTTTCCAGTGTATCCTTCCTCGCATACGCAAATAGCTCGGTGGAGTTGGACATGGCACTGGCTGTTCTGACCGCAAGTGTCAAGCGTGCAAGGACTGACGCACTTCTGATTGAAGCACGTTTTGTCGTTCGGACAGTCGGAGTTGTCGGTACACTCTGGTCTCGGTACTAAAAGATTACAATGAGCGCAAAGATTTAGTTTATCTCCTACTCTTACCCAGAAAAAAACTTGAATGAAATTCAAGAGGAGCTAAAAACTCACGATATTCGTTGGCGATTCGGCACTCGAGATGCGGGTTACCCGTGAAACCGTTGGAGCATGAGCAGACAGGCTTGTGGTTGATGGCACGGCACACAGCGTTGATACCGCAAGCGCCGATGCAGGGATCGCGACATTTCTGCGAGAAGCAGGCCATATCACGTGAGCAATCGTCGTTGACCACGCACTCGGGATAGATACAGGTGGCCACACCGTTGCGCACACGGCATTCGCCGTTGCTCGAGCAGGGGCTCGGATTGCATGGGTCAGGTTCTGCAAATAAATTGACGTTTCATATATTTTATTATCGAATATTATAGACGAAAAAAGGCACCGAGCTAATAGTTTCTTTAGTGAATGTTTTTTAAATGAGATTTCCTAATATATATTACGATGAATTTGAGTATGATGAGCAAACTAGTAGTATAAGTAAGGCATGCCCAGCCATTGCTCCTCAGACTTTTCAGGACATAGCACGTTGAACAATTATTGTATTTTCAATTACGAATTCAAATAAAACTAATGAAAAACAATGACCAAATCAATCACTGTTTCAACTAAAAATAACTTAACGTACTCGTGTAACTAGTAAAATTGTGTCAAGCAAAGCCTACCTTCTTTGACGAAGCACTCGATGAACGGATTGCCAACAAGCGGCGTCGGGCAGCTACAGAGCGGACTGTGGTTGATGGCTCGGCAGACGGCTCTGAGGCCGCAGATGTTCTCCTGGCAAGGATCCTTGCATCTGTAGTTGTTGCAGGTCTTGTCTCCGGCGCAGTCCGAGCTGAGCACGCACTCGGGATGGCATCCGGCCACGTCCGCTGGGTCGCCCAGCAGTCCTGGCAGGCAGCGACAGATCGCCTGGCCGTTGACGTTCTCGCAGGTCGTTTGAGGTCCGCAGATGTTGGGTTGACAGGGGCTCGCTTTCGGTTCTGTTGAAAGGTTTCCCAACATTAATATCAACCGTTTGCAACTATGTAAATGAGTTAAAGGATCTCGTGGCAAACCTTCGATAGGCGCTCTACAGATGGTGAACGCATCGCCGACGGTCGGATATGGACACGAGCAGATGGGCACGTGGTTCGAGACGGTGCAGACAGCTCCGATACCGCAGGTGCCGGCACACGGCTCCTGGCACTTGTGCCTGAGACATGCCTGGGAGTTCGGGCAGTCGGTGTTGGCCAGACACTCGGGGTAGCAGCCGACGTAGGGGTCGCCTCGGTGGTCGGGCAGACACTCGCAGACGGCGCTCTCGAAACGCTCGCGGCAGTAGGTGTTGACGCCACAGGGCGACGGCGAGCACGGGCGATGCGGCTGTGGCACCGGATCTGGTTCTGCAAAAGGAGGCGGCGCGCTATTTGAAATCTGAGTTGTTATCAGAGGGTAGAGGGTTAATCCGAGCATGCTGGTATCTTTGGTGCTCTGGTTGCGCTTTTCTACAGGTGGTTCGTATCGTTTCATTTCTTTGTGCACTTTATTGCGTGGGGAGATATTTTTTAAATTGTGTATTGTATTGACAGTGTAATAACGATTTTTTACTAGGATTTGCTTGTTGAACAAAAAAGATCGCGTTTATAGTGACAAAAAAAAAAAAAAAAAAAAAACTAATAATAATTTACATATGGTACAAATGTTGTGGAATGCATACAGTGTGGGATGTATCGTAGAAAAAAATAGACTAATATAAATAAAAAGATTTTTTAGACAAGAGGATGTTCACAATGGTAAACGATGTTTCGATTGCATAAACAATTTTCTTGCAGCAATGAATCGTTTGGAATTTACCATTCATTCCACTTCAACTGCACAAAACGACACCAAAGATACTGGTAAACTAGATTATGTAAACACTAAGAAGCAACTTAAACTAATTATATACAAGCAAAACAATTTTGACATGCAAATATAGAAGAAATATGTACACAATATTTACACATTTTAAACACACAAATAAATACTTATAATAAATAAATCATTATGTATAAAAAGTAAACAGCATGCAATAAACTGAGAGAGTGTAATATGTATATAATCATAAAGAAAGAAGAAAGAGCACAATTTCAAATAACCTCGGCATGCAATAAGATTCTGTACAACGAAAAAACTCAAACAAGAAAAGTGTGCGCGCGAATAACAAAACTAAAATACGTCAATCTGGAAGAATAAGAAAAAAATACGGGTATCGGTTCGCATGAACACAGCAGAAAATTATCAATATAAATGGCAAATAAACAAATCTTAAGAAGTATAGGAGAAATAATAAAATAAGAGGAGCTGTCCTCGCTAATGAGGCTGAAAAAAATCCTTACGTTTGGCGAGGGCACAGGCAACGTAGGGGTTGCCCTCATATCCGGGCGGGCAGAAGCATCGGGCCTGATGGAGGGCGGCAGTGCAGAGGGCATTATTGCCACACTGGCCGGGACAGGGGTCTCGGCACTTGAGCCCCGAGCAGGCACGGTCGTTCGGGCAGTCGCTATTGACGTAGCACTCGGGTCGGCAGTCTTGGTTGCCGGTGCCCAGGTAGTCGGGCAGGCAGGAGCACAGGGCCGAGGAGCCGTCGGCCGAGGGCCGACAGCGACTGTTGGCGCCGCAGGGCGACGGCTCGCACGGGTTCGTGGGCCGAGGGTCGGGTCCAGGTGGCACTCCTAGATTCGTACAGCAGAGGTTCCAGTTTCGCTTCTCGTATTCTGGCTCGGGAGACTTTGGTGTGCTGCAGTGCTTTCGGTTACGCTCGACGGAATATTTCCAACACTATGTAGGTATACGTTTCGGACAAAAAAATTGTCGGAAATATTCCAGGAGCCGCTTGAAGCGCTGTTCGCACCAAAATCGCCGGATCTAATGATTCTCGACATTCGATTACTTACTCATGGGTATGCAGTTGGTGAACGGGTCGCCGGTGTACTGGGGCGGGCAACTGCAGATGGGATTGTGGTTGCGCACCGTGCACAGGGCATTGGGAGCGCACGAGTTGGCGCAAGGGTTCTGGCAGCGCTGGTTCACGCAGGCGCGCGTCTGTTCGCAGTCGGAGCTCGTCGAGCACTCGGGCCTACAGCTGGGTGGTACGCCGAAGTAGCCCTGGGCGCAGGAACAGGAGGCCTGCGAGCCGAACTCGCGGCACACACTGTTCGGGCCACAGGGCGACGGAGAGCACGGCTTGGGATTGTCCGCTTGTTCTGAGGTAGGGAGCAATGGTTTTTTAGAATTTTTTTACTCTTCGGTTGGAGGATTCGGTGGATGTTTTAAATACTACAAGGGACATTTGAACAAGGACTGGAGAGCGTAAAACTTTGAAAGGTCTGACTAGGCGTGGATCTTACTACTTATGCTACTTGGACTTTGCGTGGTTAGTTGTAAAACATTTTCACTCGAACTGACGTTGTAGAGGTAATGAATACGAGATGTTAGTGTACATTTTCTCATATAGCATATCAGAAGAATACATTGAGTTACGGGGTACTAAAATTATGAAAAAACCTTACAGTAATAAAAAAAAACTTACTCTTCACATTACAAAGGCTGAACGGATCGCCCTCGTAATTGTCTAAACAACTGCACGTGGGAATGTGGTTTACAACAGTGCATTCTGCGTTTTGACCACAGATTCCAGGGCAGGGATCAACGCACTTATAGTTAATACAGGCTTTGCTTCGAACACAGTCCGAATTCTGGACACACTCGGGTCGGCAACCTTGGTATGCGTCACCAGAGTATTCGGGTATACATGTGCAGATTCCGTTATTGCAAAGGGCGTTGGGTCCGCATGGCGATGGATTGCATTTGTCCACTGGGACTGGGTCAGCTATAAAATCAGTCATAGGTTTTGGTTGTTTTTCAAGCTTGCATAAATCATCACAGGAATAATTGGTTAGTCTAATTCTTAACAAGTAACTAGATTTTTTTGATTAAATTTTGCTACTTTGCACTTACTGCTCTTTTAAATCGACAAAGAAAAAAAAGGTTAACAAACGTAACTACAGAATTTCGTTGAGTTAAAGTGCGTTTGAGGGACTTACATATTGGTGGTTTAGGATAACAGTTCGTGAAGGGATCGCCAGTGTAACCCTCTATGCAGGAGCAAACAGGGTTGTGATTGACGACCTGACAGTTGGCATTAAAGCCACAAGATCCCGGACAAGGATCCCTACATTTCTCTCGGATACAGGCTTGGTTGCTATTACACTCTGAATTGATTCGACACTCTGGTCGGCAATTGGGTGGTGACCCTATGTAATCTTGGGAGCAAGAGCAGGAAGGATATCCGCCAGCGTCTTGACATATCGAGAACGGACCACATGGAGATGGTACACATGGGTTTACAGTTTCCGGTGGAGCTAGAAGTGGATTTTTAGTTGTAAAATGGAATTCATTATAAAAAAATTCAAGCAATAAAAACAAACAGAAAAAAAACATTTCGCAGGTAGGAAAACTTACTGGGTGCACTGAAACATCGCACAAATGGATCACCAGTTTGACCAGGTGGACAACTACAGATGGGACTGTGATTGATGGCTTCGCAACGAGCATTTTGACCGCAAACTCCAGGGCAAGGGTCAACGCATTTTTGGTTTATGCAAGCTCGGTTGGCGGAACATTCCGAGCTCACAACACACTCAGGCCTGCAGCCGTTCGGGCCTTCTACGTTGGGTGGCAAACATACACAACTTGCTTTTCCATTGACACTGCGGCATTGACTGTTGGGACCGCATGGCGAAGGTATACATGGGTTTGATTCAGGTGTTTCTGTGATAAAAGTATTAAATTTTAAGTAAGCGAATTTCTGAATAATAAGCTGGCAATCTAAGGCGGGAAAATTAAAAAATTATAATAGAATCGATGCTTACGTATTGCAGGAACAAAGCTACAGTAACGGAATGGATCTCCGCTATAGCCAGGCATACAACTGCATATTGGCAGATGGTTAACGACTTGACAGATTGCGTTTGTACCGCAACTACCAGGACAAGGATCGCGGCATTTCAGTCTGTTACAAGCTAAGTTCAACGAACAATCCGAGTCGACCGTACATTCGGGACGGCAACCTTCGTAGGGATTTCCGTAATAATCTGGGAAGCAAGTGCAAGTGGCTACTCCGTAAGACTCGCGACATACCGCATTGGGTCCGCAAGTGGATGGGAGGCAGACTTGTTCATCATTTGGTTTCGGAGTTGGTACTAGAATATTAAAAAAAAAAAAAAAAACATAAACGTTAGTATCGATTGTTTCCTGAAATATTGGTCGTTCATTCGCCAAAATTCGATGCTCACTTATTTCCTGAGTACACTGAGTGAAGGGATCGCCGGTGTAACCATTGGCACAGCTACAGCTAGGAGTGTGACTAATCACTCTACATTCCGTATTCACGCCACAAGAGCCAGGGCAGGGATCTTTACACTTATAATTAATACAAGCTAATTGACTAGGACATTCACTGTTGCTGGCGCACTCGGGCCTGCAGTTCGGGGGCGAGCCGACGAACTCTGCCAGACAAGAGCACGAGGGCACGTTATTCACTACCCGACATTGCGATCTAGGACCGCAAGGCGATGGCTCGCAGGGTTTGTCTTGCGGGGGAGGTGTTGGTGCTAAAATTAAAATCGTCAGTTATACAATTGCAAGGTCGGAATGAACAATTTTTACACGAGAATGTTGTTCTTTATTCTTACGTATGGGTATGCATCTTATGAATGGATCACCGGTGTTCTGGGGTGGGCAACTACAAATGGGCGAATGATTGACTACGTTGCATCGAGCCGCAAGGCCACATGAACCTGGACACGGGTCCGAGCACTTGAAGTTGAGGCAAGCTCGGTTCTTCGGACAGTCAGAGTTTACGACGCACTCTGGCCTGCAGGAAGGAGGAGTACCCGAGTATCCAGGTATACACGAGCACACGGCTTGATTGTTGTTCTGGCGGCACACGCTGTTCGGTCCGCAAGGCGATGGATTGCATACGTCCGTAGGTGTTTCATCTGAAATAAGTTTTTGTTTAGCGTGTATTTCATCCAGTAAATCTACTGTCGAATGATGATGAGAGCAAAGCGTACCTCGCATGGGTATACATTGAGCGAATGCATTTCCTGTCATGCCAGAAGGACAGCTGCACATAGGCAGATGATTCACGACAACGCACTCTGCATTCGAAGCACACGCGCCCACGCATGGGTTCGCGCACTTGTTGCGTATGCAGGCCTTGTCGCGAGTGCAGTCGGAATTTTGTACACACTCTGGTCTGCAACCCGAGTACGGGTCTCCGAAGAATTCTGGCAAGCATGAGCATCTTCCGTCATTACATTGAGCGTTCGCTCCGCAAGGATTTGGTGTACAGTTGTCTTTAGGAATAACAGCTAGAAATATAAATATGTTTGTTTAAAATTTGACCATCATTTAAATATAATATAAATCTATACCAATAAATTTTCCTCTTTTATTAAATATAATATATTTCATTTTTTATAGGCTTAATACTACATTCATATTTTTACCTCACAAGCTAAAACTATAAGTAATTTCATCACAATAAATTTATCAATATCAACCACCACATATGAATATCATTAAAAAAATGAATTAAAAAATTAATAGTAAAACTGACTAGACTTCAAAATATTTGAGATGAAAAACTTACGCTCCGGAAGAGGTTTGGGACTACAGTTGGTAAATGGATCACCCGTGTAACCTTCTGCGCAAACACAAACAGGTGTATGATTTACAACAGAGCAGCGTGCATTCAAGCCACACGAGCCTGGGCACGGATCTCTGCACTTTTCTCTTATGCAAGCTTTGTCGCTTGTACAGTCAGGATGGATCGAGCATTCTGGTCTACAATTAGGTGGTATGCCAATGTAGTTGTTGATGCAAGTGCATACTGGACTATCGTTAACAGCTCTGCACAGTGCGTTTGGTCCACATGGCGATGGATTGCAAGGATCTTTGCTTGGTTCTGATTCAACTACAGGATAAAAAATTATTAGTTTTATTTTACGTAAAACCTCAAATCGTTTCTGTTTTTCAAAAAACTCACCAGGTGCTTGATAGCATTGACGGAATGGATCTCCAGTCATACCACTTGGGCAGACGCAGATCGGACTGCGATTGATAACCTTGCACTGCGCGCTGTTTCCACATGCACCTACGCACGGATCTTTACATTTCTGATTGATACAAGCCAATGCGGCACTGCATTCTGAACTCAACAGACACTCGGGTCTGCAATTTGGTGCACTTCCGATAAATTCTGGTTGACATGTGCATATAGCTTGTCCGTTATTTTCACGGCATATGCTGTTCGAACCGCAAGGCGATGGATTACATGGGTTCACTGGTGTTGGAGCTACAATATTTTTATCATATTTATTAGTCTGGTAAAAATAACACAAATAGAAGTTTGAGGCTCTGCATTGATACTTACGCTCATCTTGTCTATCGAAATTGCATTGCGCGTATGGATTTCCAGTAAAACCTGGTATACATGTGCAAAGAGGCGAGTGATTGACAACTTGGCAAACTGCGTTCGATCCGCACCTGCCAGGGCAAGGATTTTGGCACTTAGATCTGATACATGCCAAATCGGATGCGCAGTCCGAATCCGATATACACTCTGGGCGACATCCTTCGTAAGGATTGCCAACGTAGTCGGATAAGCAAGAGCAAGAACCTGCTCCGTTAAACTCTTTGCAAACAGCGTTTGTTCCACATGGCGATGGTACACATGGTTGTGGTGAAGCCACTGTAAATTTTAAATTAATGGTCATTTCAAGCACGCTTAGATTCCCTTTGTGATAATTTGTATTATTATCAAACTTACGTTGTTTCTGATTACATTCGACGAAAGCATCGCCGTTGTAGCCTTCCAGGCAAGTGCATGACGGTATGTGATTTACTACGCGGCACTCTGCGTTTGTTCCGCAAGAGCCCGGACAAGGATCTGTGCATTTCTGATTGATACAACTCAATGACAGGCTACATTCGTCGTTGTTTATACATTCGGGTTTGCAGTTCGGAGGTGAGCCTAAGAATCCTGGATTGCAGGAGCATGAACTGCTGCCGCCATTTGTTACTTGACATTGTGCATTTGGACCGCAAGGTGATGGTACACACGGGTTTTTCGATGATTCTGGTACGTCCATTGCTGAAAGTATTTGCAACGTAAGTCGAATTGCTATTTATATTAATTAATAACGTTCCATTGATATTTGTAAAATTATACTTACGCATCGGTAAGCACCGAACAAATGGATCGCCAGTCAGAGTTGACGGGCAACTACAGATAGGGTTGTGATTGATGACTTGGCATTGGGCTGAAATACCGCAAGAACCAGGACATGGGTTTCTACATTTCTGACTAACACAAGCTTGATTCAGAGGACATTCCGAACTAACTAAACATTCTGGTCGGCAAGTCGGTGGACTGCCTATGAAACCAGCCGCACAAGAGCAAACGGCTTGTCCGTTTATTTCTTGGCATCTGCTATTTGGACCACATGGCGATGGTACGCATGGTCTCTGAGGTGTCGTTTCTGGAACTAAAAATTTTCATATTTTACAATAAATCAAGCTTTGTCAATTCGAGGTAAATATAAATTACACTTCAAAAATACGTACTGCTTAATGCACTGCATGTTAAGAATGCATTTCCAGTAGTGCCCGCTGGACAACTACACATGGGTGTATGTTTGATAACGGTGCACTCGGCGTTGTATGCGCAGACGCCAGGGCATGGGTCTTGGCATTTCCTCCTTATACAAGCTTTATCGAATGAACAATCAGAACTTTGCACGCACTCAGGGCGACAACCAATGTATGGATCTCCCAGATATTCGGGTAAGCAAGTGCAAATGCCGTCTCTGCAGTCTGCATTTGATCCACACGGTGAAGGATTGCAACGATCAGTTGGAATTGGTTCAACTGTAAGTAATATTCATCGTTTAGTACTTGAATGCAGACATTTATCTTATTACGTAAAATTTAATAGCAAAGTTAAACTTACTTTGTTGTGGTTGTGGAGAACAACTTGTGAACGGATCACCAGTGTATCCTTCGGGACATGTGCACACTGGTATGTGATTGATCACAGTACATCTAGCTCCAACACCGCATGATCCAGGACAAGGGTCTTTACATTTTTGTCTTATGCAAGCCAGATTACTGACGCATTCTGGATTGATTGTACATTCCGGTCTGCAGTTAGGTGGTGAGCCAATGTAGTCGTTCGAACAACTGCAAGCAGGTACACCACCAACGTTTCGGCAAATGGCGAACGGGCCACATGGCGAAGGTACGCAGGGATCGACTGGACCTGGTGGCGACACTGGAGTTGGAGGAATTTCGTAACATCTCGTGAATGGATCACCAGTGAAGCCGTTATTGCAGCTGCAGATCGGACTGTGATTTATAATGTTGCATTTCGCAGCAATGCCGCAAGAATTCGGGCAAGGGTCAGCGCATTTGTTGTTGATGCATGCCATGTTTGTTGGGCATTCTGAACTGACTGTACATTCGGGCCTACAGAACGGCGGAGAACCGACGAACGTAGGTGAACATGTGCATACGGCTTGTCCGTTCGACTCGCGACATTGGCTGTTTGGACCACATGGAGATGGATTGCACGGTTGGACTGGTTCTGGATCACGTTGCATTTCTGGAGCGCAATAACGGAATGGATCGCCGGTGAAGCTCGCTTGACAAGTACACGTTGGTAGATGATTAATCACGTGGCACATTGCATTCTGTCCACAAGTACCAGGGCATGGGTTCTGGCATTTAGAGCGTATGCATGCTCTGTCGGACGGACAATCAGAGTTAATCACGCACTCTGGTCTGCAACCCTCGTAAGGATTGCCGATATAATCTTGCAGACATGTGCAAGCTCCAGCTCCGTTCTGTGCACGACATTCGGCATTAGATCCACATGGGGATGGTACACATGGCGTTACCGGCTCTTGTTCAGTTGATGCCACTGCAAAAAAGATTAGTTTTTAAACACACCGATCAGTGGCAACTGAAGCGTTTTGCTATAAAACTATAACTTGGAATGCGTCTGTTTCGGAAGAGTGTACTTACCATTCAAAACACAGTACGAGAAAGGATCTCCAGTATAGCCTGAGGGACAAGTACAAGTTGGTGTGTGGCTAACAACGCGACATTCGGCTAAAGAACCACATGATCCCGGGCATGGGTCTCGGCATTTCTGATTTATACAAGCTAATTGATTTGGACAGTCGTTGTTGTTACTGCATTCCGGTCGACAGTTTGGCGGAGATCCCTTAAACTCAGGCAAACACGTGCACGATGGTGCATTGTTCGTTACTTGGCACTGAGAGTTGGCACCACAAGGTGAAGGAATACAAGGATTTTCAGATGGTTTTGGTTGAGCAGCTGTAAATACATTATGTTATTAAATAACAAATCAACGGATTTTATTTAAAGTCGATGGTTTGTGAAACGTACGTATTGGTCGGCAAAGAGTGAACGGATCTCCCGTCAAATCTTCCATGCAGCTACAAATCGGACTGTGATTCACAACCTGACACCGAGCATTTATTCCACAAGTACCTCGACAGGGGTTTATACATTTCTGATTGCTGCAAGCTTGATTGAGAGGACAATCTGAGCTCACGATACACTCAGGTCTGCAGTTTGGTGGTGTACCCAAGAATCCAGGAACACAAGAACAGACTGCTTGATTGTTCACGTTGCGGCATTGGCTGTTAGAACCGCATGGCGATGGATTGCATGGTATCGGGTTGTCAAGTGGGGTTTCTGAAATTCAATGTGTCGTTATGAATACATGAAATTCTCTTTCGTAATTTTACTTTGGTTTGCAATCCCGAGTGTTCTAAAATGATTACCTTGTGGGTTGCACGCGACGAACGCGTTGCCAACCATTCCAGAGATACAGCTGCACGTTGGTATATGGTTCACAACTGTGCACAATGCGTTCTGGCCGCAAACATTGGTGCACGGGTCTCTACATTTCTGTTTGATACAAGCCTGGTCTCGTTGACAATCAGAGTTCATAACGCACTCGGGTCGGCAACCGATGTACGGGTCGCCGTGATAATCAGGCATACAGACGCAGGCATTGTTAATGCACATGCTGTTCGATCCGCAGTTCAAGCATGGATCGTTGGGTTTCGTTATTGGAGCTAAAAAACAAACGTCGTTAGAGTATTTTATTCGATTGAGTAATTTAGTATGAATCAAATATATTTGTTTTTAATATCTTACTTTCATCAGCTGGTTTCAAATCGCAACGGGAGAACGGATCCCCAGTATAGCCCTCTGGGCAGTTGCACACTGGAATGTGATTGAGCACGTTGCACTGTGCATTGAGTCCGCAAGATCCAGGGCAAGGGTCGCGGCACTTGTTCTGAAGACAAGCTTGGTTGCTTGGACAGTCAGGGTTTATCGAACATTCCGGTCTGCAATTGGGTGGCGAACCTATGAAAGTGGCCGAGCAAGCGCAAGATGCCTGATCATTGACAACTCGGCACTCTGCGTTTGGTCCACACGGCGATGGCAAGCATGGGTTTGCTATCGGTTGATCTTGTTCTACAATTGAAGAATATAACGTATTACGACGCATGCAAACAAATTTAGATTCGTGCAGAAACAAAATGACAAAGATACTTACTAGGTAGTTCGTAGCATGACGTGAACGGATCTCCCGTGTAGCCAGTTTGACAAGAGCAAATGGGACTGTGGTTGATGGTTTCGCATCTGGTATTGAATCCACATGTTCCTGGACAAGGGTCCGTGCATTTTCTGTTGAAGCAGGCCTTGTTCAAGGGGCATTCCGAGCTAACAACGCACTCGGGTCTACAGTTTGGTGGTGTGCCCATGTACTCAGGTAGACACGTGCAAACGGCCTGATCGTTGACAACGCGACATTGGCTGTTGGGACCACAAGGCGACTGACTACAAGGATTAACCGCGACCACCGGATCTGAGAAAGTAAGTTGGATTAGCAACTGTTCGGCAGACGTTTCTCCACGTGTAATATAAAATAAATTACCTTTAGGCGCGATACTGCAGTATCTGAATGGATCGCCAGTGTAGTCCGGGTGGCAAGAGCAAATCGGATTGTGATTGATGACCTGGCATTCGGCGTTTCTGCCGCAAGTTCCAGGACACGGGTCTTTGCATTTCTGATTGATACAAGCCAAGTTCGAGGAGCAGTCAGAGTTTGTTATACACTCAGGTCGACAGCCCTCGTAAGGGTTGCCAAAGTAATCGGGATTACAAGTGCAAGAGCCTGCTCCGTTCTGTACTCGGCACACTGCGTTTGGTCCGCAGGGGTTAGGCTCGCAAGGAGACGTATTTTCTGGTGCTGGTGCTAAAAATTATATGAAATTTAAGGATTCGATCGTGAAAAATTCAGACGCATCCGTTGAGCTCGCATTTATTCAACTACTTACGATTTATCAGAAGGTTGCACTGTGTGAACGGATCACCGCTGTAAGGCTGCTTGCAAGTGCACATGGGGGTGTGACTGACCACGTAGCACTCGGTATTGCTACCGCAGGAGCCTATGCAAGGATCCCTGCATCTCTGATTGATGCAGGCTAACTGACTGGGACACTCTCCGTTACTTATACACTCAGGTCTACAGTTTGGTGGAGAACCGATGAACTCGGGTAAGCAAGAACACGAGGGAGAGTCGTTCACGGCATTGCACTGTGCGTTCGGGCCACAAGGTGATGGTTGGCAAGGGTTTTTGGGAACCGCTGGCTCGTCGGGCACTAGTGGGAGAAAAATTTTATATTTACAATGAAAAAGAGTTGATTAAGAAGGAGAGAGGTATTTGGTTTGACGTATAAAAAAAATGACAAATAAATGCTTACACAACGGGCTGCAATAGACAAACGGATTGCCGCTAAACCTCGCAGGGCAACTGCAGATGGGATTGTGATTGACGACTTCGCAGACAGCCCCGACTCCGCAGCTTCCAAGACAGGGATCGATACACTTCTGATTGCTGCAAGCTCGATTCTGGAGGCAATCGGTGCTAACGACGCACTCGGGTCTACAGGTCGGAGGACTGCCCAGGTATCCCCTGACACAGGTGCAGACAGCCTGGCCATTGATCGCGCGACACTCGCTGTTCGGGCCACAGGGCGACGGACTGCAAGGGTTCGTTTCAGGTGGAGCTTGTACGGGCGAGCATTGGCTGAACGCGTTGCCGGCCATTCCCTGGGGACAGCTGCACATGGGCACGTGGTTGATGACCGTGCACTGGGCGTTCGGGGCGCAAGCTCCGGGACACGGGTCTTGGCACTTGCGCTGCAAGCAGGCGCGGTCGCGCGGGCAATCGTTGTTCAGAACGCACTCGGGTCGGCAGGCCGCGTAAGGGTCTCCCTTGAATTCCGGCAAACACGTGCAGACTCCCTCGTTACACACGGCGTTCGCGCCGCAGGGCGACGGGTTGCACTTGTCGAGCTGGTCTACGTTCGGGTCGAATGCTGAAATGGTCAATGTGGTTAGGTCATGAATTTTCCTGGAAAAAAACAGTTGACAAAAAAAGGAGTGCAGGGCAGTGCTTACTTATAGGTGGTTGCAGGTTGCACTGAGTGAACGGATCCCCGGTGTAGCCTTGGGGACAGGCGCAAACCGGAACGTGATTGACTATGGAACAGATAGCGAGGGCTCCGCAAGAGCCAGGACACGGGTCAACGCATTTGTGATTTATGCAAGCTTTGTCGGCGGGACATTCCGAGTTAATGGAACATTCGGGTCGGCAATTGGGCGGCTGGCCGACGTAGTTGTCGACGCAGCTGCAGGCAGGTACTCCGTTGACGTTTCGACACTGGGCATAGCTGCCACAGGGTGACGGGACACATGGGTCGGGTGGAGTCGGCGGGTATTCTTGAGGAGCTAGAAATGGAGGAGCGGCGATTGTGAGCGCACTGTTCATCGCACCTAAACTTACGGAAGACAATGAGAGTTGTAGATTAGAGATTAGATTAGGCTGCTTACGTGGCACGGGTGTACACCGAGTGAACGGATTGCCTGTGTAACCCGGCATACAAGTGCAAATCGGGCTGTGGTTAACGACATTGCAATTGGTGCCGAGTCCGCAAGGGTTCGGGCATGGGTCCACACATTTTTGGTTTTCGCAGGCTAGATTCGATGGGCACTCCGTACTGGCAATACACTCGGGTCTACATCCAGGTGGGCTGCCAATGTAGGACGGTAGGCACGAGCATACGGCCTGGCCGTTCACCTCCCTACACTGACTGTTCGGTCCGCAGGGTGATGGAGAGCAAACGTTCTCTTTGAAGGCTGGGGAATAAACATTTATTGGTTTTATATTCAAAAAAATTGATAAAAAAATTTCACATGCGATTTGCAAACAGGATTAGTGAGGGCAAATGAGCTGGGACATGGAGATTAATTCGTTACTTCAAACTCATGCAGTATTGGCGATGGCGCTGGTTAAGTTGCAATATCGGCTGAACTTGTCACGAGGTTTTTGAGATTATTAACCAGAGTTAAGAATGGTTTAGGGGTCAAACGTGCGTGTTTAATTACTGCTGTAGGTAATGATGTTTTTAGTCGAAATAGTAGTATAAAATGATTGTATTACTCTTCAAGTTTCATATGTTTGATTTGTAGGGAATAATAAATTCATTTTACGATAAAAACAGTATAAAAGCGCAACTAAGTCAAAATGATAAGCTGAATGGGTCAAAAAAGGCTAAAGGTGTGCGAAGGTTATTCAAGCTTTTCTGTGCTCTTTGGTTGTCAAATATGGACTTGTTGATCGAAGCAGGGCAATAACGAGATACTCAGGTGAACTAAGGCTTTTGCAAACTACGTGCAAAATTCTCAGCAAACGATAAGTCGGAGGGGGAAGAAGCAGGGCAGCGTAACAATATTTTCATGTGTAGACTTACGGGGCTGCATGTTAATCGTGCAGTAACTGAACGGATCTCCAGTGTATCCTGTGCGACAAGAGCAAGAGGGCAAATGGTTAACCGCTGTGCACTCAGCGTTTTGACCACAAGCACCGGGACAAGGGTCTCTACACTTTTTCTGTACGCAGCTTAAGTTGGACGGGCAGTCAGAATTATGGAGACATTCTGGCCTACAGCTTTCGTACGGGTTTCCAAAGTAGTCGGGTAAACAGGTGCAGGATCCAACGCCGTTCTGCTCTTTACATTCGGCATTGGCGCCACAGGGCGAGGGGTTACATGGCCTAACCGATTGATCGATCGGGATATCGGCTAAAACATTTTAAAGCAACATACATTAGGCAAAGAATATCATCGACACGGAGTAAGCAGAGATATCTCCATTCCAACTCGTCTCGGTATCGACTGTGCAAACCTTGTCTTTAGCCTCGTCATCGTCGATCTACTCTACATTTCAAATAGAAAAAGACTTGCACAGACGTTCGATCAACAGAAAGAATGCGATCTTCTCCTTACTGTCAAAAGCTAAAAGATGAGCAGATGATAGCGCAGTTTCATCCTGCTCGTAAATCTTAAAACGACGGTCTTACATGTAACTGGGAAACATTGCGTGAACGGATCGCCGCTGTAGGAGTTGGCGCAGGTGCAAATCGCCGTGTGGCTAACCACACTGCACAGTGCGTTGGCTCCGCACGAGCCCACGCAAGGGTCTTTGCATTTTTTGTTGATGCAAGCCTGCTGAGTGGGACACTCGGAATTGCTAATGCATTCGGGTCTACAGTTAGGTGGCGAACCAATGTAGCCAGGCTCGCAAGAGCACGAGGACTGTTCATTGGCGACTTGGCAGATCGCGTAGGGGCCGCAGGGGGAGGGTTGACATGGATTTACTGGTGGCTCGTCGACGATTGGTTCTGCGTGTAAAATTGTTCGATTAACAGCTTTTCGCTTGAAAGATCGTAAGAGACGGATACTTGAATTCTTGCGAATTATGAATAAGAAATCGTGAGCATAAAGCCGCATTTTACGCTCACCATTGCAAAAGGCTTTTCTCTTATTCAAAATTGCAAATGTTCGATTTAGTTTCCATCTCTGTGTGGTTATAATTTAAATGCTTTTCGTCTTACGATGTGGAATGCATCTGATGAAGGGATTTCCCGTATACTTGGGCGGACACGAGCAAATGGGATTGTGGTTAATCACTTGGCAGACCGCCTGAACTCCGCAAGTTCCAGGACAAGGGTCTACGCATTTTTGATTTACGCAAGCACGATTTCTCGGACAGTCGGAACTCTGAGTACATTCTGGTCTGCAGGCTGGTGGACTTCCAAGGAAATTCGGAGAACAGGTGCAAACAGCATTGCCATTTACCTCCCGACAAATGCTGTTCGGGCCGCAGGGAGAAGGAGTACATGGTGCTCGATCGGGTATCACTGTGTTCAGAATAATAAGTTAGTGACTAGGTGTCAGTCTTTGTCGAGGAATTTCAGTAGAAGTATTTTTTGGGATATAGTACCTGATATCGGTTGACACGAAATGAAAGCATTGCCGCTAGTGCCTGCTGGGCAGTTGCACATAGCGAAATGCTGTGCAACGTAGCAATCAGCACCTTGTCCGCAAGTATTAGGGCATGGATCCTGACATTTGTTTCGGATACACGCCCTATTGCTTGGACAGTCGGTGTTGAGTACACACTCTGGTCTACAGCCGATATTCGGATCTCCGAAGTACTCAGGTCTGCATCTACATACTCGGTTTACGCAGTCTGCGTTGGGCCCGCAATTGCAGACCTCTTCATCCTGAATCGGTTGTTGCGGTGCTAAATATAATCAATCAATTATGCATTATGAATTTTAGTAAAAAAAAAAGATTTGATTGTTATCTTTTATTCACTAGAGTTCTAAGCTTACGTGGTTTGTATTGGCAACTAGTGAACGGATCTCCTGTGTAACCCTCCAAACAGTTGCATGTCGGTACATGGTTAAAAACGTTACAGATAGCATTCAAACCGCACGAACCAGGACAAGGATCAATGCAGCGTTCGTTAATGCAAGCTTTGTTGCTTGCGCAATCTGAATTGATCGTACATTCTGGCCGACAGTTCGGTGGAGTTCCGAAATAATTCGTTGCGCATGAGCAAGAGGGTAACCCATTGTTGCTTTGACACAGCGAGTTTGGACCACATGGAGATGGAATACATGGGTTCGATTGTGGCGGTGGAGTTTCTAGAAAAGAACGTATGGATAAGTTGGACTGAAAGGAAATAGCGTTTAGAAGACAGATTATGATCCTTACGGTCTAAGAAGTAGCAGCGTGAAAACGGATCACCGGTGAGGCCCTGTTTGCATGTGCAAATTGGACTATGATTCACTACTCTGCAAACCGTTTGTTCGCCGCATCTATTTGTGCATGGATCGACGCATTTTTGGTTTATGCAGGCCCGGTTGGAAGGGCACTCTGAATTGGTTGTGCATTCAGGTTTACATGTTGGTGGTATTCCAGTATATTCTGGCAAACATGAACATACAGCTTGACCATTGACTTCTCTACACTGGGAATAAGGCCCACACTGAGTAAGCCTACACGGACTAAGCACTGATACGTCACTCTCTGTTGAAATGTGAAATTTTTCATTAGAAAAAAGTGATTTAGTTTTTGTAGTTTTTGGGTTAGTCGAAGCATTTTTCTTACGTGGTGGTGGAGTGGGTTGACAATATTTAAACGGATCTCCAGTGTATCGGTCGAAGCATACACAAACTGGAGAATGGTTTTGCACGTAGCATTCTGCGTTTTGACCGCAAGTTCCAGGACATGGGTCTTTACATTTTTGTCCGATGCACGCTTGATTTGATGGACAATCCGAGTTTCGAGTACATTCCGGTCGACATCCTTCGTAAGGATTACCAACGTAGTCGCTCAAGCATGTGCAAGATCCAGCGTTTTGCTGTACTTTGCATTCGGCATTTGCTCCGCAAGGTGATGGAACGCATGGATTAACAGGTGTTGGGTCTGAAGCTACACAAACGTGACAAAAATGAATCGTTGAAATCTGAGTTTAAGAAAGCTTCGTTTGGAGATTTCAGTGTATTTCGATTACAAAAGCCTTACCTATGCTAAGAGAACAGTATGTGAACGGATCTCCAGAATATCCAGGAGGACATACGCAAGTGGGTGTGTGACTGACAACACGGCACTGAGCATTTGGAGCACACGAATTCGGACACGGGTCTTGACATTTTCTATTGATGCAAGCTAAGTTATTTGGACACTCCGAATTGCTCGTACACTCAGGCCTGCAATTCGGCGGCGAACCCAAAAATTCAGGTAAGCAAGAGCAAGATGGCGATTCGTTAGTTACTTGACATTGTGAATTCGGTCCACAAGGTGAAGGTATACAAGGATTAACTGGTTCTGGAGGTGACGACACTTCAAAATAAAAGGTTTTATATTAAAAAAAATGGTTGCGATTTGAGTTTGTAAATAAAAACTTGAATTAAAAACAAAGCTTACGAATTGGAGTGCATGCAATGAATGGATCTCCTGTCATTCCTTGCTGGCAACTACAAATCGGGTTATGGCTGACGACTTTGCATGTTGCACGAATGCCACATACACCCGGACAAGGATCGACGCACTTTTGATTATTACATGCTTGATTTTGTGGACAATCAGAACTGACGGTACATTCTGGCCTGCATGATGGAGGTGTTCCGAGATATCCAATAACACAAGAACAAACGGCTTGTCCGTTAACCGATCTACATTGGCTGTTCGGACCACATGGAGATGGATTGCATGGGTCAGTTTGCACTACGGAGGGATAAAACTTATTAATATTCTAATCATTGATCATCAATGTTAACATTAATAATATTTGAAACTTTAAGCCATTTAAGTTTACAGTTTCAAATTTCAAAAACTTATCAACGTACCAGTTTCAATAATCGGAGAGCAAACGGAAAATGCGCTGCCAGTCATACCGGACGGGCAACTGCATATCGGGATGTGATTGTACACGTTACAAATAGCATTCTGGCCACATGTATTTCGACACGGGTCAATACACTTTTGTCGTATACATGCTTTATTGAAATCACAGTCATTGTTCATAACACATTCTGGACGACAGCCTGTGTAAGGATCACCCTGATATTCGGGTAAGCATGAGCATTGTCCATTACTGCATTGCGCATTGGAACCGCATTGTACTTGAGAGCAGGGGTCTTCAGATACTACCGGAGCTATAATTTGAAGAAAAAAATGTGTTTTTATAAAATCAAAGAGCGACTATTTGGTTGGAAACCGAGCAACGAATCTCTTACGTTTTTCAGATTGGATGTTGCATATTCTGAATGGATCTCCAGTATAACCGTCAGGACACAAACAAGTCGGAATGTGATTGATTACATTGCATGTAGCTAATACACCGCAAGATCCAATGCAAGGATCCTGACATTTTTGTCTAATGCAAGCTAAGTTACTGGAACATTCGGAATTAATAGTACATTCTGGCTTGCAGTTTGGTGGGGAACCGAAATAGTTCTGTTGGCAAGCACATGACGGTACGCCATTGATGTTTCGACAATCTGCGTTTGGACCGCACGGCGATGGGAAGCACGGATCTCTTGGCGGAGTGGGCTCGTCAAACGATGGTGCAGCTGAAAAATTACAGAGTTTTCATTCTAGCTCTAAGACTCAGGATTTACGAATACCGCTAGTCAGTATGAACTTACGAGTTATCGGGAAACAGGTCGTAAATGGATCACCAGTAAATGCTTGAACGCACGTACAGTGCGGAGAATGATTGATGACTCTGCAATTAGAGTTTCTACCACAAGCAGCTGGGCACGGATTAACACATTTCTGATTAACGCATGCCTTGTTTGATGGACATTCCGAACTACTAACGCATTCAGGTCTGCAAGCTGGTGGGCTGCCTATATATTCAGGCAGACATGAACACACTGCAATACTATTTACAACTCTACATTGACTATTAGGTCCGCAATACGATGTAGAACAAGGGCTCGTCTTGTCAGGTTCAACGTCTAGAAGAAAAACAAATGCTTGTACCGATGAGCTTTCAAGAAACTAGAAAAAAAAATATTGATAAATCCTACCATTTGGTCTTGAAATTTGGCATAATCTGTACGGATCACCGCTGTAGCCAGGGTAACAAGAGCAAGTAGCTAAATGATTGATAACTTGACACTGCGCGTTCAAACCGCAAGTTCCAGGGCATGGATCTTTACATTTGAAATTCGTGCAAGCAAGATTCAACGAACAGTCTGAGCTTGTTACGCATTCTGGACGACAACCCTCGTAAGGATTGCCAGTGTAATCCGTAATACAAGTGCAAGAACCTGCTCCGTTTTGCTCTTTACATACTGCGTTTGATCCGCAAGGTGAAGGTACGCAGGGATTAGAAGTTTCGACGGGTACATCAACTGTGAAACGTTTAATAAACATTTGGTTTTAATTGTCTTTACAACTTACGAGTTAATTTGAAATAACGCCTAGTCAGTAAACTTACGTGGTCTGAGTATACATTGAGTGAAAGGATCCCCGGTGTATTGACTAGGACAGAAGCACATAGGAACATGACTAACAGTTCGGCATTCTGCATTTGTACCACATGAACCGGGGCATGGATCTGTACATTTATTCCTAATACAAGCCTGATTATTCGGACATTCACTATTACTAATACACTCTGGTCTACAATTTGGCGGAGATCCAGTAAAATCAGGCAAGCAACTACATGACGGCGAATCGTTGTTTACTTGGCACTGGGCATTTGGGCCGCAAGGCGATGGTTGGCACGGGTTTATTGGAACTGGGGGCGTATCCGCTGTGGAAAAACATTGAGTGTGTTGCATTACAATGCAAAATGGATGAATAGGCGAGGTCATAAGAGGCCAAAATAAATATTTCTTACGTATAGGAACGCATCGAACAAATGGATCTCCAGTGAATTTGGAAGCGCAATGACATATTGGATTGTGATTAACTATTTTGCAAATAGCTTCAATGCCACAAGCGCCGACACATGGGTCTTTGCATTTTTGGTTGATGCAAGCTTGATTTAGCGGACAGTCTGAACTGCTTGTACATTCTGGTCGACATAATGGAGGGCTGCCGATATAGCCTTGCACACATGTACAAACAGCTTGACCGTTAATGGGTCTGCAGAGACTGTTTGGTCCACAAGGCGATTGAGCACATGGAGAAACTGGTGTGGGGTCTACAATAAATCGGATTTTTATATAGTGTCGATAATTCAATACTTTTAGTAAGTAAGAATAATAAATGGTTAGTTTCTGAATATTAGTTATTTTTTCAAACTTTTTAGACTATTACAAATTTATGTGAAGCGAAGTAATACCTCGTATCGCATTGCACTGAATAAATGCATTTCCTTCGAAACCTGTTGGACAACTGCATATCGGAACGTGATTCACAACACTACATTGTGCATTAAATGCACATGGTTCTGGGCAAGGATTTTTGCATTTGTTACGAACACAAGTTTTGTCACGAGGACAATCCGTGTTGAGTACGCATTCTGGTCTGCAGCCCATGTACGGATCACCGTAAAACTCGGGATTGCAAGTGCATATTCCGTTGTTGCATTGGGCATTCGATCCACATGGATTAGAACTACACAAGTCTACTTCAGCGGGTTCGTCTATAGGATGAAAAAAAAAGTTTGAATAAATCTGTTTCTCTCACACTGATGAATGCCACAAATATTTAAATTTGATCTCTTACTGTAGATAGGTTGGGGACGACATTGATCGAAAGGATTTCCTATATAGCCATCACGGCATGTGCATACAGGCACATGATTGAATACTGAACAAACGGCATCGAAGCCGCACGATCCCAAACAAGGATCTTGACATTTTTCTTGCATACAAGCTTTGTTGCTTGCACAATCCGTGTTTACTGTACATTCTGGTCTGCAATTAGGTGGACTGCCGATATAATTAGGAGCACAACTGCATGCAGCTGTTTCTCCAATTTTCTGGCATACAGAATTGGCACCACAAGGTGAAGGAACGCAAGGATCTTGAGTTGGTTGTGTTGGAATTGCTGGTACTAAAAATGTTGAATTTCATTTTTTAAAAAGCCGCTTGTCGATAAAAAATTAATCCTTAAGAAAAGTGTGTCTTAACGATCACGCGTATACATACCGATATCATGGAAACATTGTGTGAAAGGATCTCCTGTATATCCGTTGTTGCAGAAACAAATTGGACTGTGATTGATGGCTTTACAATTGGCATTCAAGCCACACGAATTAGGACAAGGATCTGCGCATTTTTGATTTATGCAAGCTCGGTTTGTGGGGCATTCTGTGTTAACAACGCATTCTGGTCGACAATTCGGTGGAGAACCAACAAATGTTGAACGACAAGAACAAATAGCTATGCCATTGTTCACACGACATTCGCTGTTAGGCCCACAGGGAGATGGATTACATGGATTAACATTGACAGGTTCATCCAGTTCTTTAAAAATTATAAATATTTTAGCGATTAAATAAAAAATTTAACAGTAGTCGTCATAAGTAAAGGGAAATTAAAATGCAGTCTTACGAGTTTGTTGGATTATGCAATGGCTGAAAGGATTTCCTGTATATCCTGGAATACATGTGCACAGAGGAGAGTGATTTACGACTTGGCATAACGCATTTTGACCGCAGCTTCCAGGACAAGGGTCTCTGCACTTATTTTGCGTGCAAACTAAGTTAGCCGGACAATCGGAATTCATGATACATTCGGGTCGACATCCTTCATAAGGATTTCCAGTATAATCGGGTAGACAACTACATGAACCAGCATTTCCTTGTTCTTTACATACGGCATTCGCACCACAAGGTGTTGGGGAACATGGTTTATTAACTTCCACTACTAAAATACGAAAACAAAAATTGCAATTTGAATAAAGATAAGAAAATAGCAAGAATAAACAATTTTTCAAGTTTTGTCAAGGACTTTCTTACTTGGAACGGGAGAACATTGAGTGAATGGATCTCCAGTGAATCCTGCTCTGCACAAACATATTGCGACATGATTCGCGACATTACAGTCAGCATTTGCACCGCAAGAATCCGTGCATGGATTTTTACACTTTTGCTGGATGCAAGCAAGTTGTTTAGAGCATTCATTATTATTGATACATTCTGGGCGACAGTTAGGCGGGTTTCCTTGGAATCCAGATAAACATGAGCAAGATGACAATTGGTTCACAACTTCGCATTGGGAATTAGGTCCGCATGGCGATGGGTAACAAGGATTAACTGGTTCAGGTGGCGTAGGTGTGTCCACTATAAAAAATTAGGTATAAGTATGAATTCGAAATAAAACATTACACTGCATTTTTTGCGTATAACAATGCTTACTTTGCGGTGAACATGAGACAAAGGGATTGCCAACGAATCCAGGTCTGCATGTACAAATAGGATTGTGATTTTTAACTAAGCACTGAGTGTTTAATCCGCATGTACCCGGACAAGGATCTTTGCATTTTTGATTGATACAGGCTAGATTCTGAGGACATTCTGAGCTGCCTACGCATTCTGGCCGACAACTTGGTGGGCTACCTATAAATCCTTCTATACATTTACATATTGCTATTCCATTAATTTCTCTGCAATGGCTATTTTGTCCACAAGGCGATGGTGAGCATGGATTTGTCACTGTTACTAAAGGGGTAAAATTTTTCGTTATTTTCCAACTTATTGAGAAGTTAGTGAATTTTTTTCAGTAATAATATACCTTCATATGGATTGCACGCGACAAAAGCGTTTCCGCTTGTACCCGGTGGACAAGAGCAAATGGGTATATGATTAGTCGTTAAACATTGAGCATTCTGTCCACAGGTACCTATGCATGGGTCAACGCACTTATTGCGAACGCATGCTTGGTTATAAGCGCATTCTTCGTTTCCGACACATTCTGGTCTACAGCCAATGTACGGATCTCCAGTGAACTCGCTTTGACATGTACAAATTCCATCGCGACAGTTTGCATTGGGCCCGCATGGTGATGGGTTGCATAAATCGGTTACAATCGGATCAGATTCTAAAAAAACAATCGACAAATATATATTTTTTGTTGTTGATGTTAGTAATTCAATTTGCAGTCGAAAGATTTCTTACGAATAGGCTTTGGTTGGCAAGAACTGAATGGATCACCAGTATATCCTTCTCGGCAAGTACACACAGGAATATGGTTAAATACATTACAAATAGCCTCGAATCCACAAGATCCCGGACATGGATCAGAACACCTATTGCGTATGCAAGCTAAGTTGCTGGGACAATCCGTATTCACTGTACATTCTGGGCGACAGTTGGGTGCAACGCCGATATAATTTTGTTGACAAGTACAAACTGCAGTACCTCCAACTTCGCGACATTCAGAATTAGGACCACAAGGTGAAGGCACGCATGGTTGAACGATTGAAGGTGGTATATTTTGTATTTCTGAAATAAAGTTCTACGTTTCAGTTTTGCTCTGATGAAACTGAAAAAATGTTTGCTTCTCATTTTACTAACCATTAGGGAAGCAAGATGTGAATGGGTCTCCAGTGAAGCCGTTGGAGCAAGTGCATATCGGACTGTGATTCACAACCCTACAATTAGCGTTTCTACCGCAAACGTTATTACACGGATTGGTACATTTTTGGTTAACGCAAGCTTTATCGCTTGGACATTCTAAGTTGATTGTACATTCAGGTCTACAACCTGGTGGAGTTCCAATGTATTGGGGCTTGCAAGAACATACAGCCTGCCCATTGTTAACTCGGCAATCGCTGTTGGGTCCGCATGGACTCGAACTACAAGGATCTTTAGGGACTACGTCAGCTAGAAAAAAAAATTGGTACAATGTTAAGTACACGATTCAAACTGCCAATTTTCATTTCATCTAATGTCAATGTACCTTGTATTTCTTCACGACAGTAACTAAAAGGATCTCCGGTATATCTAGGAAGGCAAGTACAAGATGGCAGATGATTAACTACTTGACAAACGGCGTTCTGTCCGCAAGTTCCAGGACAAGGGTCTTTGCACTTATTTCTAATACATGCAAGATTTGCTGGACAGTCTGAACTACTTGAGCATTCAGGACGACAACCCTCGTATGGATTACCGATGTAATCTGTCAAGCAAGTACACGATCCGGCTCCGTTTTGTTCCTTGCAAACTGCATTCGCACCGCAAGGCGATGGCGTACAAGGTGTAGAAATTTGAACAGGAACTATAGCTACAAGAAATCGTTTGAAAATAAATAAGTGTTTGAATTTGTCAGTTAGCGTTGAATGTTAAGAAAAGAACATCTCTTACGTTCTGGGTAACATTGGGTGAACGGATCTCCTGTGTAAGATTGTAAGCACGAACACATGGGGGCATGGCTCACTACGTAACACTCTGCGTTTGCACCGCAGGATCCAGAACAAGGATCGACACATTTACGATTTCTACAAGCCAAATTGAAAGCACAGTCATTGTTGCTGATACATTCAGCTCGACAATTTGGAGGTTGGCCGATGAAATCAGCCATGCAAGTGCAAGAAGCCTGATCATTCACTACTTGACATATAGAGTTCAATCCACAAGGAGATGGCTGACAAGGATTAGTGACCGGAGTATCTTCGGGTTCTGTAAGAGCATATCATTTTTTAGTCAATTCATTGGGGAAAATGTTAGTACATTTATATGAAATATAATAAGGTTCTCTTACGCATAGGCAAGCATCTTATGAATGGATCGCCTGTAAAGCCTTGAGGGCAACTACAAATAGGGCTGTGGTTAATAACTTGACATTGTGATCCGATGCCACATGTTCCTGGACACGGATCCATACATTTCTGGTTTGTACAAGCTTCATTTCTGTTACAATCTGAGCTACGAATACATTCTGGTCTACAAGTTGGTGGACTTCCTATGTAGCCCGGAACGCATGAACAAACGGGTTGACTGTTTATCGGCCGACATAAGCTGTTTGGTCCACAAGGAGATGGTGAACATGGCTCGGTAATAATAGGATCTAATTTGAAGTATATAAATATAACATTGATATTAAACTGTTCGACGGATGAATCTAAATTCAAAGAGAACATTTTACGAACCTCTAACAGGTGTGCATGAAATAAATGCATTGCCTGTAGTCTTAGGTGGGCAACTGCACATTGGCACATGATTGAAAACGTTGCATTCGGCATTTTGTCCGCAAACGCCAGGACATGGATCTTTGCATTTATTATTGATGCAAGCTTGATTGAAAGCGCAATCAGAATTGAGTACACATTCAGGGCGACATTCGATATGAGGGTCTCCCTGGTACTCAGCTTGACAACTACAAATACCGTTGCGACATTCCGCATTCCTACCACAAGGCGATGGATTACATGGATCACTTACAAGAACGTCCGCTAAAATAAAATATTCATTTGAGATTTCCCATTTCAGACACAATGGTGATTTGCAATTTCCAAGCAAAAACTTACCCGGTTGAGGTTTGTAACTACAACTGACAAACGGATCTCCAGTAAACCCAGAAGGACACAAACATGTTGGAACGTGATTTACCACTCTACATTCTGCACCATAGCCACAAGATCCAGGGCAAGGATCACGGCATTTCTGGTTTATACAAGCTTGGTTACTCGGACAATCAGAGTGTATACTACATTCAGGTCTACAATTTGGAGGACTTCCCATGTAATTCGTTTGACACGAGCAAGCTGGAAAACCTCCATTGTCACGACATTCTGAGTATTGACCACATGGGGAAGGTAAGCATGGATTAACCGGTGTTGGTTGAATATCTATAGGTTCTGTAAAAAATGGAAATTGGTATTTTTTTCGTCTAACTCTAACTTGGAATACATATCAGTTAGAAAAATCTTACTTTGCATCGGGAAACACGACGAGAATGGATCGCCTGTGAACCCGTCTTTACAAGTACAGAATGGGCTGTGGTTGTTAACAGCGCAGTTGGTATTTCGACCACAAGGAGTTGGGCATGGGTTGACACATTTCTGGTTAAGACATGCTTGATTTGGTGCACATTCTGAGCTAACCGTACATTCCGGTCGGCATCCAGGTGGATTACCTATGTATCCAGGTGCACAAGAACAAACGGATTGACCATTAATGGGCCTACAAACACTATTTGGTCCACAAGGGGATGGTCTACAAGCTTCTGGTAGAAGTGGAGCTGGAGTAGATTAAAGAGGTTAATAAACAGAGAAACGCTGCCTGAAAATGAAGTTAAATCAGTACTGCCAGTGCAATTACCATTATCCATTTGAACGCGATTACAATATCTAAACGGATCGCCAGTGAAGCCATTCATGCAAGTGCACGATGGCAAATGGTTCACTACTTGGCATTCAGCGTTAAGTCCACAAGTTCCTGGACAAGGATTTCTGCACTTGTTTCTAATACAAGCGAGATTAGCGGTACAATCAGAGCTCACAACGCATTCCGGACGACATCCTTCATAGGGGTTGCCGGTGTAATCCTCCATGCAAGTACACGATCCAACATTATTTTGTTTCCGGCATACAGCATTACTGCCGCATGGTGAGGGTATGCATGGATCAACATTTTCAACAGGATAGTTCGCAACTAATGGAAAAAATTTGATTATTTAACAGTTCTACAGAATTGTTAGTGGTTATTCAAGATTCGATTAATTTGCTTACTTGGTCTTATAAGACATTGTGAAAACGGATCTCCAGTATATCCATTTGGACAAATGCACATAGGTGTATGACTTACTACGCGACATTCGGCATTGAAACCACAAGAGCCTACACAAGGATCTTTACACTTTTGATTGATGCATGCTAAGTTGTTTGCGCACTCGTTGTTACTAATGCACTCCGGTCGGCAATTTGGTGGAGATCCGATAAAATCAGGCAAGCAAGAACACGATGGCGAATCGTTAATTGCTTGACACTGAGAATTAGGACCACAAGGTGATGGTTGGCAAGGATTCGTCGGAGTGTCTTCAACGACTGCTTGAACTAATGAATATGGTCAATTTTAGTGAGTGGCTAAGAATGTAGTTAAGAGAAAGTTAAACGTGATAGTAGATTTCGTACTTATTTGGCACAAAGTAAACGGATTTCCAGTAAACTGTTGTGGGCAACTGCATATAGGATTATGATTGATAACTTGGCATTGAGCCCTAACACCACAAGCACCGACGCAAGGGTCGATACACTTTTGATTGGAACAGGCGCGATCTCGAGAGCATTCTGAGCTTTGAGTACACTCAGGTCTGCAGGAAGGTGGACTACCAAGATATCCACTTAGGCATGAACATACGGCTTGTTGATTGATTTCGCGACAAACACTATTTGGTCCACAAGGCGATGGATTGCAAGGGTTTCGTATAGGTTCTTCTGTTTAGGAAATAATTTCATAAAAGGATTAGTCTTGAAAAATGGCGCTAATGATATTACTATGATTTCTTAAAATTTGATTGGATCATACCGTATGGGTAACAAGCAACGAATGCGTTACCCCTCGTTCCTTCTGGGCAAGTGCATATAGGTATGTGATTGTAGACATTGCACGTTGCCGAGGATCCACAAGTACCAGGACAAGGATCGATACATTTGAAATTGCTGCAGGCTTTATTTAAAGGACAATCGGTATTGAGAACACACTCGGGGCGACAGCCCACGTACGGGTCTCCTTGGTATTGAGGTAAGCAACTGCAAACTCCGTTTCTACACAGTGCATTTGATCCACATGGAGAAGGATTGCACGGGTCATCGAGGGCTGTAATAATCCGAGTTCAGAATTTTGTAAGGATAAGGTGTTACCACTCGAGGTACATTGTGTTAGTGATCTAAGTTATTAATGCTGATATCGAGTCATGAACATATTCTTACTTGGCTGAGTTGCAGGGGGTGTTGGTTGACAAGAAGTGAATGGATCACCAGTATAACTCGGTGGGCAAGAACAAATGGGCGTATGATTCACGCAACTGCATACGGCACCAATTCCGCACGAACCTGGACATGGGTCCCGGCACTTTTCGTTCATGCAAGCTTGATTACTTGGACAATCAGAGTTTATGCTACATTCGGGTCGACAAGCAGGTGGACTGCCTACGTAATTAGCCGAGCAAGAGCATGACGCTAAATTGCCAACTCTACGACATTCTGCGTATGGTCCACAAGGAGATGGAACACAAGGATCTACTACTTCGATAATAGGTTCTGAAAAAAATTGTTTACGATATTTTAAAGATAACGTGATGAAAACTCAATCATCTATCAACGTGAATTTATCAAAATTAACAAAAAGCATTTCTGTTTCAATATTACAAAATGATGACTTACTGTCCATCATGAAGCATCTACTGAATGGATCACCAGTATGTCCGGGATTGCACGAACATATGGGACTGTGGTTAATAACTCTGCAGATAGCATTGAGTCCGCAAGGACCAGGACAAGGATTGACGCACTTCTGATTAATACACGCCTTGTTCGAAGGGCATTCTGAACCCAAAACACACTCTGGTCTACAGCTGGGTGGAGTTCCTACGTAACTGGCTTGGCACGAACAAACAGCCTGCCCATTAACAACACGACAGTTGGAATTTGGTCCACAAGTCGAAGGATTGCAAGGGTCGGTCGGTCTGTCGTTAACTGAAATTTTTCATTAGGTATGGCTGTAATTTCGTCCTTAAGGTAATTATAGTTAAACGTTGCACTTATTAAATATGATTTGCTTGAAAAATAAATCATTAACGTTACATTTACCTTTGTAGGTTGATTAATTATTCCTTATTCCATTAAAGCACTGATTAAATATTTGGCACTTGAATCTTAAGCAATTACGCAGTTTTGCGAGAACTATGTTGCAAAACTATTTTTGGTATTAATATATTAATTGCTCAATACGTGTTTAATTGTATTAAATTGTGGTGAGTTTCTTTGGGTGTTAGACATTTATTTGGATTTTTTGAATTACGTATTTGGTTATTGGTTTTTGGTGCAATTCGCGAACTCGATGCTAATCGTGCTCAACTACTGATGCGCACAGAAAATCAAGCGCAACACGACAATTTCAAAGCACAATACAGCGTAATGTTGAAATTTTCTGCACCAACGGTAAATTGGCACACATGGCATCGGAGTTCGTGAATTATGATCACAATAAATTGGGATTAGTCTAGAGTCTGTTATTGAATTGGGTGCAGTCTATGTAAACTAACTTTGGTAGCGATATATTCAGTCTTATGGTGCTAAAAACTGTTGTGTTAGGTTATTATAAATTAATGCGAGGCAATAATGGGTGAACATTAAGATGCGTTATCATTGTGGGTGTTTCGTGACGACGACTTGAATTCTGGCAAGCGTACTGGGATACGAAGGAATCGCGCGACGCATAATCATGTGTTATATACGATCTGCGACGCTAAACAATCGCATTTCGACAAGCTTGGGTGAGTGTGGGTGGTAATTAAAAAAAAATTATGGGTTATTCATGGGCAAACGATCAAGCTTGGGCGTAAAATCAGTGTTATGCGTGGTTTTATCTGCTGCGAGTAGGCCGACTGATGGATACAAATCGTATTGTTATTGATAATGATGAGAGATAATCGTGCTTGCGTTGTGTTTTGTCCAGGCAGAGAAGGGCTAATGGTCAACTTACTGTTCGGGGCCTGGTAGGGGCGACAATGTCTGAAGGGGTCTCCGGTAAATCCGGACGGGCAAGAACAACTGGGCGAGTGGTTAATCACTTGGCAATCGGCGTTTTGGCCGCAGGTTCCGGGACAGGGGTTCTGGCATTTCATGCGTATGCAGGCCAGATTGGAGAGGCAATCGGAACTGAGGGTACACTCGGGGCGGCATCCTTCGTACGGGTTTCCGAAATAGTCTGGCAGGCACTGACAAGAACCCACGCCGTTCTGCTCTTTGCAAACGGCATTCGTTCCGCAGGGGGATGGCGTACAGGGGCTAAGTACCTCGACTGGGTAGTCGGTTGGAGCTAGAAAGGTCGGAAGAAAGTTCGTAAAGTAAAGGTCTCGTGTGAGCTTACGTGCTAAAATCATAAATCATCATGTTATATGTATAGTATAATATATAGTATATCACAAGTGTGCAGTCATTCGTACAAACAAGCTGTAACAAGTGTAAGTATAGCGTGACATAGCACTCATCACAAAGTGAATATTCACAGCGATTAATAACAACGACGACGAGAATCTGTCTGAGAATATGGAAAATGAAAAAAAAAAATGGTTTCTCAGGTCTCTTACGTGGACTATAAATGCACATGGTGAAGGGGTCGCCAGTGTGGCCCTCGAGGCAGACACACATGGGCGTGTGACTGACCACGTGGCAGTTGGCGTTGAGGCCGCAGGATCCAACGCACGGATCCGCGCACTTGTTTCTTATGCAAGCCTGGTGAGTCGGGCACTCGACATTGTTAATGCACTCTGGTCTACAGTTCGGCGGCTCGCCCACGTAATGCGGCAGGCAGGCGCAAGCTGGATTGCCGTTGACGCCCGTTTGCAACTGGGCGTTGGGACCGCACGAGGGTCGCTCGGGCTCGTAATCGTTCGCTGATCAATTCATTTACAAGTGTTATTTTTATTTATTTATTTATTTATTTGTTTTTTTATTGGTGCGTATTTTCTTACGTTTGAAGTCGGGTCGACACTGAGTGAACGGACTGCCGACGAAGTTGACGGGGCAAGAGCAAATGGGGTTGTGATTAATGACGCGACACTCGGCTCTCAAGCCGCAAGTTCCAAGACAAGGGTCTATGCACTTCTGATTGCTGCAAGCTTCGTCCTTCGAACAGTCCGAGTTGACGACGCACTCGGGTCGACATGTCGGTGGACTGCCGAGATAGCCCTGGACGCAAGCACAGACTGCTTGGCCGTTTATGGCTTGACACTGGCTGTTTGGTCCGCAAGGCGATGGCAAGCATGGGTTTACGTCCACCTCGATATCTGATTCGAATAGTACGGCGTTTAGTTTGATTTTCACGCGCTACGCAAGGTGACTACGGTGCGGTAATGAAGCGACAATTTTGTGGTAAACGATACTAATGAAGCTCACAACTTTGCGGATCTCATTACCGTCCATAATCACGAGAGTCGCGACTTTTTAGATACCTGCTAGAACAGTGCATTGGATAAACGCGTTTCCGGTCATGCCTTGGGGACAGCTGCACATGATAACGTGATTGTAAGTGTTGCAAACGGCCGTAGGCGCGCAGGCTCCCACACAGGGATCAACACATTTTTGGTTCTGACAGGCCTTGTTCGACGGACAGTCGGAGTTCAAGACACATTCCGGCCGACATTGATAGTACGGATCACCGTGATAGCCGGCGAGGCAGGTGCACCTGCCGTTGTCGCACCTGGCATTCGATCCACACGGATTTGGTTGACACGGATCGTCGTGAACGATCGGCGCGGCGGCTATTGAAAAGGTTTTTGATTATTTTTAATACGCGAGGGTTTCATCCATTGGTTTAGTGCGTGTCATTAGTTACCGCTCGTTTATGCGTTAGTTTTGCACTGATTATTAATTTTTGAATCGTTTTTATCGCGAGTTAATCTCGATTCTTCAAAAAAGCTGCAGAGGGTTAGTCCATTAAAAATCAAAGTCCACAGATGCATCCTCCTTACTTATAGGCTCCTGTCGACAACTGGTGAAAGGATCTCCGGTGAATCCAGGAGGACATGTGCAGACGGGCACGTGATTGTGCACGCTGCAGAGGGCGGAGAAGCCGCAGGGTCCGGCACAGGGGTCTCGGCAGCGATCGTTGTTGCAGGCGAGGTGCATGGGGCAGTCCGAGTTGACGGTGCACTCGGGTCGGCAGTTGGGCGGTGTGCCCAGACAGTGAGGCAGACAGGCGCACGAGGCCAGACCTCCGTTGTTGTTGCAATTCGAGTAGAGCCCGCAAGGAGAGGGCAGACAGGGGTTCTCCTGCGGCACCACTGGCTTCGTGGACGCGTAGTAATCGTTGCCGACTGCGGGGCGGTGGAAACGATTTCGGATTTGAGAGACGTTTTGAGAGATCGAAGAGAGATTCGAGTTTTAATAATCAGTTGGGAAATATTAGAAAGTTTTTGTTTCAGAAAGAGGGAGAAAAGTAATGAAATGCGCTACTACGCATCGATGCCGATCGTAGTACACGCGGAAAATCGATTATTCGACAGTATCTGAAGCACTGGAAATATTATTGGGTTAAGAATAAGAGGAGAGGCAAGTTTCGACGAGTTCAGAATCTTACTTGGATTGGGAGTGCATCTGGTGAACGGATCACCAGTGAGTCCCGGGTTACAGACGCAAATGGGACTGTGATTGGTGGCTTTGCACTGGGCATTCTGACCACAGATGCCTGGACAAGGTGAAACACACTTCTGGTTGACGCAGGCCAAGTGCGGGGCGCACTCATCGTTGACCGTGCACTCGGCACGGCAGCTCGGAGGACTTCCTATGCAAGTGCTCAGGCAGGAACAGACCGCTTGGTCGTTCACTACCCGGCACTGACTGCATGGACCACAAGGCGATGGATTGCAGTGGTTCTTTGGTACTGCTGGTGCGTCAGATAATGGATTTATTGTATTTGAATGGTGTTGATGTGTTAATGATTCAATTTTGAGGAAATTGGCTAGAATTATCACGGCAGTGTATGCGACATGAACAACGTACTCTGCGTACGCACGCTATGTCTGACACGTGTCTTACTCGTACTACTTGCACAGCGTGACATCGTAATGATTTATTGTTTTACTGATGGAATCGAGAACAAATTGTAGTGGATAAAACATTATTGAAATAAAATAAGCATCAGAGATCGATTAAAAAATGAAGGCAACAAAATTAAATGATTAATAGCGTATAGCGTGTATAGAAATAAACTATAATAACTGGAAAAGGTTCCACAATCTGAACGGGATTCTTACATGAGACAGGCTGCGAGCAAATTCTGAATGCATCGCCAGTATGGCCAGGGAGGCAAGAACAAGTGGGTAGGTGGTTGACAGGATGGCACTGGGCATTGAAGCCGCAGACCCCTGGACAGGGATCCATGCACTTGGAATTGACGCAGGCCAGTGTGGAGAGACAGTCGGAATTACTGGTGCACTCGGGCCTGCAAGCCACGTAAGGGTCACCCTGGTAGTCGGGCAGACACGTGCACGAGCCGGCTCCGTTCTGCTCGCGGCAGACTGCGTTCGAGCCACAGGGCGACGGTACGCACGGGTTCCTATTGTCCACTGGGTAATCTTCGACTGGAAGTAGATGTTGGTTTTTCTTTTCATTGGTGCTAGTTTTGCTTTTGGCTTGCAGCACTGCTTTTTAGTAGGAATTAGCTATGTTATCGATTAGTCTTTGGTAAGTATGGTTTTAATTTTTGAGCATCGATCGGAAGGATTTTCGTTGTTAACTTTATTTTATTAGTTGTTGATCGGAAATGAAATTTTTTATTTTAAAGAAAATTTTATTAATCGGCTTTTTGGTTTGAGAAGGCGTTTGATATTTTAATTTGGCGCCGAATTCAGCATTGATTATATTTTTTGGCGCATACGTAAGCATTTGCGAGCAGATTCGCATAGTCGGAGACTGTAGACGAGAGTGCATTTGTTGAATACTGAGTCGCAGTAACTCGAACCAGGCGTATCGAGTATTCGCATCTTAAAAGTATGTTATAAGCAAAAATTGTTGTGAAATAAAAAAAAAAGTTGAAAAAAAAATTAATTTGGTTAATTAGAACCACATATAATAGATGGTAATTTGAAAAATCTTTGGGTTACTTCAGTCACTGTTTGAAACGCAGTTTGCGTTCAAACAATTTAAAGCTAAAAAAGAAACGTTAAAAAAGTGAAATATCGCACGAAATCGTTTCCAGGAATCGTGATTCCTGAAAATATTATTACGTAGACGCAGAAGGGGGTTATAAAGTAGCTGGCAGTATAAAACCATTGTCGTAGATCAGCCACCATTCGCTTAATAAGTAAATCCATGTCAATTCAGGGCGAGGCAAGGGCGGCTAAATCGATTAATTCGCACGCATAATGGCAAGATTCTTATCGCTAATTAAATACAGCATAATATAGTTGCAGCATATTTTCAGCATAGCGCGGCTCTTTGCAGCGCTTATCGCATAAATATAATCAAAATAGAAAAGTACATCCTGTACACCACAACAGGCGATAGAGTAGAATCTCAGCAACAGTAGTAATAGGACAGTAACGGACAGTTGACACTTGGTACTTACCTGCCTCACGCTCAGGCATGCAAGGAGAAGAACGAAAGAGAAAACGGAAGACAACAACAACAACAACAACAACAACAACCATGCATCACAGATAACGTGAAAACCAAAACGACAGTAACAAAAAACAGCTGATCGAGCAGCGTACTCACCTTTGCCGACGGGTTGACAGAGAGAGAACGGATCTCCCTTGAAGTTCTCGTTGCAGGAACATACTGCGTTGTGATTAACTACACTGCACTGGGCATTCACGCCACAGATTCCGTCGCACGGGTTTCGGCAGCGCTGCTGCATACAAGCTAGATGCGGCGGACACTCGGGGTTAATCGTGCACTCGGGTCTGCAGTTGGGCGGTACGCCGATGTAGTTCTGCAGGCAGGAACAGGCAAACGTGTCGCCGCGCACTTGGCATTCGGCGTTAGGGCCGCAGGGCGACGGCGAGCACGGGTTCTCTGGTTTCGGCGGTTCCACTGAAAGTTATATGTCGGTTTAGTATTGCGGCGCGAGGCTAAAGATGGACTTAAGTACTTCATTTTGTGGACATATTGTACAATGCAATGCGATTTATCACAGAGCTTTTGAAATGAATGATTAGTTTTGACTAGTCTAGGTATTTCAGTCATTTTACACACAGTTTATGAACTTCGCGGTGTTAATGTCGTTCGATGGATTTATTTTATTTTAATTATTCTGAGTGACTCAATTGTATGTGAATTAAAATGCGAATGCACTTTGTTAAAGTGATTATACGAGATTCCAATACGAACCATCTGAAGACAATGTAAAATTGACACTACTAAAAAGATATTCCCGGATATTCCCCGTACAGTAGAAGTAGAAGATAAAGATGTTGAGAGCTAGAATCGCAAGAACAAAGCTTACCTGGGATGGGATAACAACTAGTGAATGGATCGCCGGTGTATCTTTCATAACAGCTGCAAATCGGGTTATGACTTATCACTTGACATTTTGCATTCTGACCGCAAGATCCTGGGCAAGGATCTCGACACTTGCTGTTTAGACAAGCTTGGTCCAGAGGACATTCTGACGTAACCACACATTCAGGTCTGCAGGCTGGTGGACTACCACTGAATGATGGCTGACAAGAGCAGACTGCGTGATTTTCGATAACCTTACATATACTGTTCGGTCCACATGGAGATGGTGAGCAAGGCTGAGTTGCTGGAACTAGAAAGTAATGTTTTTCGTTATTTTATAAAGGTATAGTTTTTATTACTGATTTTTCTATAAGTGTAGAGAAACTAATGAAATCTTACCTTTGCTGAACGGTTTGCATTGCGAGAATGGGTTGCCAGTCATGTCAGGCGGGCAGCTGCACATCGGCAAGTGATTGACTACATTGCACCTGGCATTGTTGCCACACGTGCCGATGCAAGGATCTTTGCAACGTTGATTGATACACGATTTTGTACGCGAGCATTCAGAATTTGTGGTACATTCTGGTCGACAAGACGTGTACGGATCTCCAACATAATTTGGCAAGCACTTGCAGATTCCGTTTTCACATTGGGCATTATTACCACACTGGCACTCGTCGTCATTTTTACCGGGAGGTGGCATAACTGAAAAATAGCAAAAATTTTCATTGATTATGATCATCACAACGCTTTAGAGGTATAAGGAATTAATGTTTTCTTTCGCATACCTTCAGCTGGAGAGCATAGAGTAAACGGATCGCCAGTGTAGTCTGGCTGGCAGAGACAAGTCGGAATATGATTCTGTACGTGACAGTCAGCGTTCGTTCCACACGAACCGATGCACGGATCTCTGCACTTCTCAAAAATACAAGCCTGATTGGAACCGCAGTCTGTGTTGACGACACACTCTGGCCTGCAGTTTGGCGGGGCACCGATGTAATTGGTCTTGCAACTGCAAGCTGCCTGGTTACCAATCTTTCGGCACTCTGAGTAGAGTCCACATGGGTTCGGAGTGCATGGATCTTGTGTTGGTGTTGGTGGTGGTGTTATTGCTGAAAAAAAAATAATTTTTGTATTCCATGCAAAGAATTTAAATGGATTACTTGTAAATCGTATTTTGAAGATATTTACCATGCTCTTCGCATCTGGAGAATGGATCACCAGTTGTTCCAGGTGGACAGCTGCAGAGTGGATTATGATTGATAACTCGGCACTGCGCGCCGATTCCACAGGTTCCAGGACAGGGATCGTTGCATTTGTTCTTATAGCATGCTCTGTTCTGAGGACACTCCGAGTTGACTAAGCACTCGGGTTTGCAATTTGGTGGCGAGCCTAAGAATTTGTTTTGACAGGTGCAGACGGCTTGGTCATTGATTTGACGGCAGATGCTGTTAGGTCCACAAGGCGATGGACTGCATGGGTCAACGCGTGGAGTGGGAGCAGTAACTGCAAAAGATTTTAAAAATTTATTTTACATTCTTACACAAAATCATTGATCTTTTTTTCTTCCTAATAAGTTAGTACTGATATTTACCTGCTTCAAAAGAGCATCCACTGAACGGATCGCCGACAAATCCTGGTTGGCACGTGCAGGTAGGAATGTGGTTGATCACCGAGCACTGTGCGTTGGTACCGCAAATGCCTGGGCAAGGATCGACACACTTGTTCCTGAGACAAGCTTTGTTGGTTTGGCAGTCGGAGCTGTGAGTACATTCGGGCTGGCATCCTTCATAAGGATTGCCGTGATAGTCGTCAATGCAGGTACAAGAACCAGCATTATCCTTGCGCTGGCATACAGCATTAGAACCACATGGGGATGGTTCGCAAGGGTTGGGTACCGACTCGACGAAGGGCAAGCACTGGACGAAAGGATTGCCGGTGTATCCTCGAGAACATGTGCAGATAGCCGCATGATTAATGACAGAACATTCGGCGTTCTCTCCGCAAGAACCGACACACGGATCTTGGCATTTTTCATTGATGCAGGCCCTGCTGGAGTGGCAGTCAGGGTTGATAAGACATTCAGGTCTGCAGTTCGGCGGCTGACCGACGTAGTTCTCCAGACAGGAGCAGGATGCTTCGTCGCCAACAGCTTTGCAGATGGAATTTGGTCCACAAGGTGACGGTGAACATGGAGCATTGGGTATCGCTGGTCTTGATGTTGCTGGGATTTCAAAGCAACTCTTGAAAGGATCACCGGTTTGACCTGGCAAACAACTGCAAATGGGCGAGTGGTTGATGACTTCGCAACGCGCGTTCAGACCACAGGAACCGAGACAAGGATCGGTGCACTTGTAGTTGACGCAAGACCTGGTGGCCGAGCACTCCGAGCTAACGACACACTCGGGTCTGCAGGACGGCGGCGTGCCGATGTAGCTGGGGATGCAGGAACAGGCAGCACGTCCATCGGTATTCTTGCAGACGCTATTCGGTCCGCAAGGCGATGGATTACACGGGTCGGCACTCGGAGGTGGGCCAGTAGGCTTCAAGCGACAGGCTATGAATGGATCGCCCACGTAGTCAGGCGGGCAAGAGCAGACTGGGATGTGATTGATCATATCGCACTGGGCATTCTGGCCACAAGTACCCGGGCAAGGGTTCCTGCACTTGTTTCTGATGCACATCTTGTCCCGTGGACATTCGGAGCTCAGTATACACTCGGGTCGACAGGCCTCGAACGGATTTCCCACGTATTCAGGAAGACACTCGCAATCTCCATTGTTACAGACAGCATTGGGTCCGCAAGGAGATGGGTTGCATGGGTTTGGTGGTGTTGGTGGGCTGCTTGGTACCGGCGAGCACTGTGAGAACGGATCTCCCGTGAATCCATCGATACACGTGCAGACTGGAATATGATTGAGAACGTGGCACTGAGCGTAAAGACCACACGATCCGTTGCACGGGTCCTGGCACTTGTTCTGCAGGCAAGCCTGCTCGCTCTTGCACTCGGAATTTAGAACACATTCTGGTCGACAGTCGGGAGGAATACCGATGTAGTTTGGCAGGCAGGAACAAGCTGGAGTACCGGATATAAGTTGGCAGAGCGAGTTTGGTCCGCAAGGCGATGGGTTGCAGGACGGAGGTCGTTCCGTTGTAATCTCGTCTCTTGGCATCTCCAAGCACTGCGAGAACGGATTGCCGGTGAAGCCTGGTGGACAGGTGCAGATAGGGCTGTGGTTCTTGACTGTGCATTGAGCCCTCAAGCCGCAGGTGTTGGGGCATGGGTCGGCACATTTGTTGTTTATGCAGGCGAGACTAGGAGCGCACTCCGCACTGACGCGACATTCCGGTCGGCACTGTGGAGGTTCACCAATGTAGTTAGGCAGGCATGTGCAGACGGGCTGGCCGTTAGTCGACCTACACTTGCTGTTCGGTCCACAGGGTGATGGCGAGCATGGATCGGTCGGTGGCTCAGGTGCTAAAACGATAATTTTTATTAGTATGGCATTGCATCTCATTATGCTAAAAAAAATTTGTAGGAATGAAGCATATCAATTAATAACAATGGCTATTTAAAATTCGATAATACTTACTTCTACCCTCTTCACAGGCGTAATACGGATCGCCTGTGAAACCGCTGGGGCAAGTACAAGTAGGAATGTGGTTCTGTACAGAGCAGATGGCAAGGACTCCACAAGATCCCGCACAAGGGTCGACGCACTTGAAGCCGGTACAAGCCAGATGCGAGAGACAGTCGTTGTTAGTCTCGCACTCGCGACGACACCCTTGTTGATTGTCGTAGGGATCTCCAAAGAAGTCTGGTTGACAAGCGCAGGCACCAGCACCATTCCTCTCACGGCACTGAGCATTAGGTCCGCATGGATTGGGCACACATGGGTTTGGTGGAGGTTCTTCGGTTGTCGTGATAAGAGGCAACGTGCACTGAATGCTTGGGTCGCCTACATAACCGTCGGGACAGGTGCAGATCGGCTGATGATTGAGCACCGAACAACGGGCGAAATCGCCACAAGCTCCAGGACATGGGTTCTTGCAACGCTGGTTGATGCAGGCTGCCGTACTTGGGCACTCGGAGTTTTGCGTGCACTCGGGTCGGCAGTTTGGTGGTCTACCCATGAAGTTGGCCAAGCACGAGCAGGCTGGCTGCAAGTTGATTTCTCGGCACTGTGAGTTTGGTCCACATGGATTTGGTACACAGGGGTTGCCTCTGGGTGCAGGTGTCGTCACTTCAATCTTCGAACAGATTCGGAAGGGATCTCCGCTGTAGCCGTTGGCGCAGCTGCATATCGGATTGTGATTTAGGACCATGCACTTGGTATTTTGGCCGCAAGTTCCGGGACACGGGTCTGCACACTTGTTGTCTATGCAAGCCTTGTTTTGAGGACACTCAGAGCTACCAGTGCACTCGGGTCGGCAGGTTGGTGGCGTGCCAACGAAGCCGGTCTGGCAAGAGCACACAGCATGATCGTTGAGAGTTCTACAGTTGCTATTGGGACCACAGGGCGAGGGATCACAGGCATCGATGATTGGCCTTTCGGTGACTCTGCCCTTGGGAACGCAGCCTGTTATAGGATCGCCGGTGTACTCTGGTAAACAGGCGCAGGACGGCGCGTGGTTGATTACACGGCAGCTGGCATTCGGGCCGCAAGTATTTTGACATGGGTTGATGCATTTATTGTTGAGACATGCCAAGGTGCGATCACAGTCGGAATTAGTGACACACTCGGGTCTGCAGCCTGTGTATGGATCGCCAAAGTACTCGGGAATGCAAGTACAGGAACCAACTCCATTTCGCTCATTGCAGACAGCGTTTGCACCGCACGGAGACGGGTTGCAAGGAGTGGGGCGCTCAGTCGTAGTCAGTGTTGTGTAGATCGGTGTGCACTCGCGGAATGGATCACCAGTGTAGCCTTCGTCGCATATGCAGACGGGGTTGTGTTTGACCACGTTGCACATAGTGTTGACCCCGCAAGAACCTGGGCAAGGATCGATACAGCGCTCGTTCTGGCAGGCGAGGTTTCCTGGACATTCTTCGTTAATGAGACACTCTGGTCTGCAATTTGGTGCTCTGCCAACGAAGTTAGGCAAACACGAGCATGCTGGAACTCCGTCAACCGCTCGGCATTGCGAGTTAGGTCCGCAGATTGCTGCGGCACATGGATTTTCGTCCGCAGGAGGTAAGTATGGCGGCGGATTCTTTCCTTCGAAAAGAATACAGTTGAATAGTGGATTTCCAGTGTAGCCGTTAGGACAGGTGCAGACAGGGTTGTGATTGATCACTTGACAGTTGGCACCAGCACCGCAAGTCTGAACGCAAGGGTCTCCACAGCGTTGATTGATGCAAGCCCTGTTCTGCGGGCAATCGGCGCTGACCACACATTCTGGTCTGCAACTGGGCGGGGTTCCAATATAGTTCTGTTGACAAGTACAAGCCGCGTGTCCACCGACTTCGCGGCAGTTACTGTATGGTCCGCATGGCGAAGGATTGCAAGGATTCGCCTCAGGTTCAGGAGGTGCTGTGGAATGAATGAATTTTTATAGAAGTGCAACTAACAGAACTCATTGTAATAAAGAGCTCGTCTAAACATTAATACTCACTTGGTGCAGGAATGTGACAAGCATTGAGTGGATCTCCGGTATAGCCTGTCAAACAGCTGCAAGTCGCTTGATGATTGAATACTTGACACTCAGCGTTAAGTCCACAAGCACCCGTACATGGGTTCTTGCATTTGTTGTTGATGCAAGCCTTAGAGTGTGGACAGTCCGTGTTTTGCACGCATTCGGGTCTACAGCTGACGTATGGGTCGCCAACGTAATCGGTCGGACAGGTACAAGAACCAGCACCATTACGTTCGGTGCAAATGGCGTTAACACCACAAGGCGACGGGTTGCAAGGCATGTATGGCATTTCGGTCACAGGAGCTGTAGAAAAATGTTTGTATAAAGTTAGTCTGAGCCTAAGGTATATAAGAATATGCGTTTTGAAGTCAAATTATAATTCTTACCTCTAGCGATGCAGCCAGAGAACGGATCTCCTTCATAGCCTTCGTAGCATTGGCATTCAACACGATGATTATGAACGGAGCATTTAGCGTTTACTCCACAAGATCCAACGCATGGATCAGCGCATTTGTTGTTTTGGCCACAAGCTAAATAACTTGGACAGTCTTGGTCGATCAAGCATTCTGGTCTGCAGTTGGGCGGAGCACCAATCATGCCGCGGTTACAACTACAAACAGCCCTGTCGTCTTGGACTCGACACACGGAGTTCGGTCCACATGGAGATGGTACGCATGGTTCAGGTTTCGTTACAACTAAAAGTTATAAAATTTATCATTAGTATGCTTACTACGCTGTATCTTTTTATCAGTTCATTTCAATACAATTAAATAATACTCACTTTCTCTAACGCACTGCAAGAACGGATCTCCAGTGAATCCTTTAGGACAACTACAAATCGGGTTGTGGTTGCTGACAATACAATGAGCGTTCAGACCGCATGCGTCACGGCACGGGTCGCTACACTTCTGCTGGATACAAGACAGATGTGGAGAACACTCCGAGCTAACGAGACACTCTGGTCGACAGCTTGGAGGAGATCCTTGGTAACCAGGGCTGCAGGAGCAGACAGCACGATCGCTCTGGACACGGCAGATGCTGTACGGTCCGCAGGGACTTGGAGAGCATGGCTCAGGAAGGTTTCCTTCATCTGTGCAGCAATGACAAGCGGTAACGTTAATAATATATAATATTTAAAAAATATATATATATATATATATTTTGAGAAAGTACTCAATCAATACATACTTTGTCTCTCTGGAGTACAGGACTGGAAGGGTTCGCCAGTGAAGCCAGCTTGGCAAGAGCAGCTGGGGACGTGGTTAATGACCTCGCAAATGGCGTTAACGCCACAGACACCTTGACAAGGATCGCGGCAATGCTGATTGATACAGGCCAAATTGCTGACACAGTCAGAGTTCATCATGCACTCGGGTCTGCAACCGCTGTAGGGATTACCAATGTACGGTGGAATACAGTTGCACCTTGGCACTCCATCGTGGACGGTGCAGAAGGCATTATTTCCACAGTTGAGGGTGTCGCACGGGTTGACGGGTATAGCTGGCGGCGCTGGCTTTGGTGTACAGCCAACGAAAGCGTCACCTTCGAAACCAGGCTTGCAAGAGCAGTAAGGAGTATGGTTGATGATCGTACACTCGGAGTTGGATCCACAACTGCTCGGGCATGGGTGAACGCACTTGAAAGAGACGCAGGCCATGTCAGTTGGACATTCCTGGCTTATAAGGCATTCAGGCCTGCAGTTAGGCGGCACACCAATGAAGTTGCTCTGGCACGAACAGACCGGTCGACCCATCTTGACTTGACAGACCGAGTGCGGTCCACACGGGCTGGGACTGCACAACGATGGAGCCTCGGGTTCTTCCCTTCCGTCGTCAGTGTAACACTTGAAGAATGGATCACCTAGCTGGCCAGGTGGACAAGTGCATATGGGATTGTGATTGATCACAGAGCAGAGAGCTCCATGTCCGCAAACCGAATTGCAAGGGTTTACGCACTTCATGTTGACGCAAGTCTGGATCTGAAGACAGTCGGAGCTAACCACGCACTCGGGACTGCAGAGCGGCGGAATGCCTCTGAAACCTGGCAGACAAGAGCAGGTTGCGTAGCCCTGATCTGAGAGCGTGCACCTACTGTTAGCACCGCACGGAGATGGGTCGCAAGTGCTTGGCTTGGGAGCTGGTGGTCCATATGGTAATCGCGTGCAGTACTGGAATGGATTTCCTGTGGAATCAGCGTCACAGTAGCACACCGGCGAGTGGTTGATAACATCGCAAGACGCGTCTTTGCCGCAAGCGCCCTCGCATGGGTTGACACACTTGTGGTTAGAGCAAGCTAGGTTCAAACCACAGTCGGAGTTTTGAAGACACTCCAAATGGCAGGCAACGTAGGGGTTTCCGTAGTATTCCGGTGCGCACTGGCAGGTGGTAACGCCATTCTGTTCGATGCATCTTGCATTAGCGCCACACTGAGCCAGACTGCATGGATCAGGTTCATCCGCAGCTTGGTAGCAGCCTCTGTAGGGATCTCCGTTGAGTCCCAGTGGGCAGCTGCATACTGGAGTGTGATGAACTACTCGGCAATGAGCGTTTTCGCCGCACGAACCAAGGCAAGGATCGGCGCATTTCCAGCCGATGCAAGCGTGATCGAATGGACAGTCAGCATTGCAAAGACACTCTGGTCTGCAGAAAGGATTGTGCAGGTTGTCTGGATAGTTGCAGGTTCCACACATAGCAACGGTTCCGGTGAAATCTGTGCAGCTATTGTAATCTCCGCAAGGTGATGGTTTGCACGGTCTTGTGACATTTCGGCCATCGGTAGTGATATGCGCTGTTGGAAATTTATAGAAAAAAAAAAAACATTAACACATATGCTTTAGATTTAGTGATTCTAATTTAAAAGTATATGAAGTACTTACGTTTCGGTGTACATCTGATGAAAGGATTTCCAAAGTAGTTGTCGTTACATTCGCAAGTTGGCGTGTGATAAGCGCATTTGCAGTGTGCGTTAACACCACAAACAGTGCCGAGTGAACAGGGGTTGATGCACTTGTAGTCCAAGCAAGCCATGTCGCTCGGGCAATCGGAATTGGTAGAGCATTCCTGTCTGCAGCCGGTCTGTGGATCGCCCTGGAAGTCTGGCAGACACGAGCAGACGGCTCGGCTACCGATGACCTGGCAGAGGGTGTTATGTCCACATGGACTAGGTACACATGGATTCTTCGAGCTATCTGGTGGTGGTCCATAGGGCTCAGAGCACCTGTAGAGCGGATTACCCTCGAGACCTTCAGGACAGCTACAGAGCGGTCGATGTTCCTCGACGTGACAGTCGGCGTTGATACCGCAAGCGCCGACACAGGCGTCCTGGCATCTGTACGCCATGCAGGCCTGATTAGAAGAGCATTCATCGTCATGCAGACACTCCGGCCTATCGCATCCGTTCGGACTGGATGGGTCGCCTGAGGTGCCTGGGTGGCATTCGCAAAGAGCTTGATTATCAGGAGTGATCTTGCACTCGGCATTGTGGCCGCACGGATTTGGACTGCAAGGCGATCTTGGTGGCTCGTGACAACCTTGGTAAGCATCTCCGTAATAGCCGTACTTGCAGTAGCAATGCTCTTGGTTATCGGAAACGTAGCAGTCGGCATTGACGCCGCATGGTCCAGGTTGACATAGTCCCACTCCCATAGCTGGAAAATAAATGTGTCGTTATTTTCTCATTCTAATTCAATATTTATTTATAGGTCAATCTATGGTTTAATAAAAGCAATACATACCATTACAGCTCTTGTAAGGATTACCAACTGTTCCAGCAGGACAGTAGCAGGGCGGTGTTCTATATGAGTCGCAAACGGCGTTTTCTCCACAGACATTCGGTTCGCAGGGGTTGGTCTGAGGAATGCATCCTCTGATCGTGTTGGGACTCTCGACGTATCCGGGTTGACACGTACACTTGGAGAACCCGTTGTCCAAGACAGTACATTGAGTATTGGGTCCACAGGGCGACGGGTCGCACGGACTGTTCTTGAGTTCACAGGGTGTATGTGGTGGTTGACCCTCGTAACCTGGCAAGCAGAAGCAGGTCACCTGACCGTCGACCACTCGGCAGCCAGAGTTGAAACCGCACGGATTGTGCTGGCACTGGTCACCTTCGGGGACTAAACGAAAGGCAAATTCGTTCAATTACTTCCTATCAATTCTAAATACATTTAAAAATAGGTGAAAGGATGGGAATAACGTACTGCATTGTTCAAACGGATTTCCAGTCAATCCCTTGGGACAGAAGCAGATTGGGCTTCCATTGTCGACCTCGCAGAGAGCGTTCAGACCGCAAGGGCTCGGCGTGCACGGGCTGTGAGAAACTTCGTAGCAGGCAATCTGTGGTCTGCCTTCGTATCCTTCTGGACACCTGCAGCGGGCTTGATGGTTTTCAACGTAGCACTCGGCGTTGTCACCGCAGCTGTCTTCGGAGCAGACGTGAATGCAACGTCTGTTCAGACGGTCGCACAACTTGTTCGGTGGGCAGTCTTCGTTATATTGGCACATATTCTTTGGCGATTCAACTGAAACAAAACAAATAAAATGTTCAAGCTGCAAAAGGCAATATTGCAGAAGCAGCACCGTCAGTTCATAATTCAGCGCATACCTGGAGAACAAGCCGAGAATCCATTTCCATGGTAGCCGTCCTCGCAGCTGCAGTCAGTTCCGTGGTTGGTGTTGATGCAAACAGCGTGAGCTGTGCAGGGGTTTTTCAGTTTACAGGGCTCCTGGCAGCTGCGGTCGACGCAGACCTGGCTCAGCGGGCAGTCCCAGTCGCTTGTGCAACCCACTAGAGGAAGACAGTGAGAAAGCCCATATAGCCCCGAGAAAGTGTGCAGGAGACGAATTTTCGTGTGTAAGTGTGACGACGAGATAAACCGAGTCGCGAGGTATGTATAGTATAACTTCGTTTATGTATACAAAGCGCTACGCGAATTTCACACGAAAACATGATCGGAATGTATAATATATATGTTTGATTCAGAGAAAATCATCAGATCGGTGCTGTTTTGAATTTGGAAAAAGAGAGACGTCGTAATGTATACAAAATTCAAACGTGCGATAAAACTCATCTAAATTGGTGCTCTGGATCGCCAGAGACGATATAGGTCTATTATACAACGCTCGTTTTTATGTACAATATTTACAGATTGGCAGGCAACAATTTTGTCTGACGGTGTATTTATTTCTCGTTGAACGAAAACAGTGCTTTGTGTGCGTGATGAGTCATACGAACCTTTGACGCAGGTCTTCTGGATCGGGTCGCACTCGGTTCCGCTGGGACAGTAGGGACAGCCTGTGCTGTTGCGTTCGGTCACTGCATCCGTTAAATACAAACATTTGTTATCGAATTGTGTGAAAATTATTCAACGCTAACGAAATATAAATGTCCGACTGTACATCGAAGTTACTACTGATTTGCTCTTACGAATCTACTTTTGAAAAGTCTTTTCTTGTTCGAAAAACTCACCTTTGAAGCACACGGCTCGATGTTGCTCGACAATGCATTCGTCGGAGTATTCACAAGGGCTGCCGATCGTGCAAGGGTTCAGACATTGTTGGTTTATGCAAGCCAGTTGTGCCGGACACGCCTCGTCGGACGTACATTTCACATCTAGTAATAAAATTGTTATTAAGCACGGGGTTCTTAATTCAATCATAGTTTTGTTTTGACATCAAACGCGTCTTGCTTGATAAACTCGATAAGTTGAAATACACTTTGATATCAAAATTTGATTGATTATTCAGCGCGATAAAAAAATCGAAATCAGTTTGTGATTTTTTATTGTTAAAATTTAAAATTTAAAAGTTTGTTTATGTCGTTAAAAATGTTTTTTTTTTCATTTTGTTAGTTAGGTATATTAATTATAAAAGCTGAAGTAATTGCATCTAAACATACAGTTATACGCACGTTGACGTATTTACAATCAGTCATACGTGCTTTATTGACGTTCACTAAGAAGCAAGCGATACACTACTAAAATATATGTACAATGTGTTAGTGAAAGCGAAAACTGTTAATGTAATATACAAATAAATATAAGCATGCAGGCGTGTTAATGGTTACGAGTAGCAGTAGAAAACTGCTATTCTTACTAGTGCAACAGAAAGCATATTTACAATTTATTCACAACAATGCAGAGAAATGCAGAAAGACTACTACGGCTGTACACTCTCCAGAATCATATAATAGGCCTCCGAGTATCACAGTGAGGCAAAAAGAGTGTATATACATAAAGACTATGTACAAAACGAGGTGCTTCGTATATGCTTCGTAAATCATCGTCTTATTTACAAGGAGCGATTTCTTAAAATTACCTCCGATTTTTACACGCGAAGGGCTTCTTTCGGAGACTAGAAACGAGGAAGGATGCTGTTGAGTTAGAGTAAATAAACGAGACGCAAAGTTCAGAGTCGGAGTGCGCGACTCGTCGACAAAATAAAACAAAAATGAAAAAAAGGAGTCGAGAGTCGCGCGTCGACATTGAACTTTGGAATGATTACGCTTGGCTACACAAACAAAAAGTCTACGTCACTATACATCGCATGCCAGGCATGACACAAAAGTTGATTAGCTGTCTAAAAGACACGGTTATTAGAATATCACAGCAGAGACAGATGTAACGGAAAAAATCGTCCAGTACAGCGGAGAATGTATGTGTATGCTGTCAAAACACTGTAGTACAGGGATCTCAGGACTAAGTACGTGTAGGCGATTGATCTAAAGTGTCTCCCGTGTGTTACTGAATAATCGTTGTATCTGTATGTGTGTTGCAATCGTTGGCTCGCTGGAGATCGTAGGTAAAGTTTGAAAGGTATAAGTTGTATAGGTAAATAGCATTACGTAAAGATCTAATAAAATAAATAACAATAACTGTACAAAGACAGAACCCCAGACGACAAAGTATAACACTTATATGATTACACTAGATAAAACGCATTTACTACAGAACGTAACTTAGGTACAATAAACTTAGGTATAGTAAAAATTACATTATTGCTATCTAGACTATACCGATACTCTAATACTACTCCCGAATGACTGCGACGATTTTCATCTCCGTCAACGAAATTCACTCGGATATGTAATACAAGCATATTAATAAGAGAGTGAAAATCTAGGTGGATGAATTCGCAGTCGTTCAATTAGAAATACAAGTAGAAGGGTTCTAATGCTTACGGCAAACAATACAAGTACTATGGAAGGGAAGTATCCTAAAACGACAGAGCCGACATACGCGGTAAACAAGAGTATACAGTAATGCACAGCAGCGCAGATAGGGAGTACAAACATTAACAACAGTAGTAGATCATAGCACTGAGACAAACAAGAGTAATGAAAAAGAAAAAAAAAAAAATCATAAAACAGTACAAGAGTATGCTGAAAGTATAATAAAAATAGGGCTGTAAGGCGAGAGCTGCAGAGTAAAATGAGAAAAGTAAAGATTGATGGCGGAGATAATTGCGCTGGCGGTTTGTTTGTTTGCGATGGTCATTACCTTTCAAGCATCCGTACTTAGTGTCGGACACGAAGCCGGGGGGACAGAACTTGCAGATGGGTTTGTGCTCCTCGACGTAGCAGGGGGCGTCCGCAGGACAGGCCGCTCGGGCGCAAGGGTCGATGCACCGGTAGTTCCGGCAGGCGAGCTCGGCCGAGCAGCCGTTGTCGCGCAGGCAGATGGACAGCGACGGATTGCAGTTGCGAATGCAGACGCAGACGGGCTTGTGGTCGAGGACCTCGCAGCTCTTGTCCTGGGGACAGGGCGAGACGGCGCGGGCCGTGCACGGGTTCTGGCACTTGCCGTTGACGCAGGCCGCGTTCGACGGGCAGTCAAAGTCGCGCCGGCAGGTCGGCGTGTCCGGAGCGCAGGCCAGCTCGCCGAGCTCGTTCAGGACGAAGCCGTGCTTGCAGACGCACATGGGCTGGTGGTTGCGCACCTGGCAGCGTTTGTTCACCTCGCAGCTGTGCTTGAAGTCGGCGCAGGGATCGCGACACTCGCGGGTCTGCGAGTGGCAGGCGAGTCCGGCCGAGCAGTCGTGGTCGGAGCTGCAGCTGCTGGGCTGGCTGGGCCGTGGAACGATCGAGTCGCATCTTGGATCTGGGTTGCAGGCCGTCTGCGGCATGCCGATGTAGCACTGCGGACACGAGCAGCGGGGCTTGTGCAGCACGACGCGGCAGAGAGCGTTGATGCCGCAGGCGCCGCGCAGAGTGCACGGGTCCAGGCACTGAGCGTTAATGCAGGCTTTCTCGTTCGGGCACTCGGAGTCGCTGGTGCATTCTTGTTCTTCGTTTTCCACGTTATAGAATCGTTTCATCCATTTCGTTGATTTCGGTTTATCGATGCGTTATTTCCAGTTCGACGTTCGTTGTTCGTTTTGATTTGCAATCAGTTCGTGGTGGTGGTGGTTTGCGGGTGTGGGGAATTTCGTGGGAGATAAAAAAAAAAGAATAAAAGCATTTATAAGAACTGTGAAAAGAAACGTTCTCACGAGTCAACGGTAAACCACATGCTTTGTTCGAGAGAAGATCTGTGCGTTATTTACCGAGAGAAGTTTATAGCAAGATCTCGCACTATCGAAAACTCTGAGTATAGATATACACGTAAATTTAGCCAGCCGGGTGCAAACGTTCTGCACGTGACCAAAGGGGACTCTACATCTTGTCCGAATTGCGTGAGAAGCATATCAAGTGCAGAGCGCTTTTCGCCGGCCGTTGCCCAACTTAAGAAGTAAAACAATTGTAAGCAGCGATATTTACATTGAAGCCCCCACAGATTTTATAGACATAAAAGAAGTATATAAACAATGAGCTGCAGTGTGTATATATATATATATATATATATATATATATATATATATATATATATATATATATATTCCAGCAGTTTTTCAAGCATGGGTATATGAGAATGTTCCTTTTGCAGTTCCCAATCTGTGTGCATATAAAAAATTCATCTCATCGTACAGCCTAATAATCGACAGTAGTTTCTTCGTGTGGCACTGAGTGTATTTTGTGTACCTCATTGCAAAAGTTAGAAAAAAAATAACAGATTGGATACTGTAATAAACATTCTACATATGTGGTTATAATGTGTGAAACGAGTATGAACGTGTTCTGTTTAGATTGGACTATGTACAATACACATTTCTATTTATGTGAAATCAGCAATGATATATGCCTAGACATCTTCTTTGAAACATATATGTACAAATGTTGAGACACGACTCTCTGCTGGTGAGCAGAAGGTGCGAAAGTATATACCATATATCGTGCAGAACACTAGCTTTAGCTCCGCTCCAATCACATCTGTCTCTCATTGTTAACGACTCACTGGATTAATTGTATTATAAACGCATTATTATTTGTTCTATAGAGAGTATTATGGCAAGGTCCTACTTGAGACAATACATGGTTATTTTCTCTACAGAGCATGTTTTTGGCTTTTTCGTTCAGTATTTGCTTGGATATATTTATCTTTCGATCTATATTCAATTCGCTAGTCACAATTGATGTACACATGGAAGTTAATCTAATGTCGCACGACGCCAGCGAGGAGTTAGTAGGTCGAAATGCCTTACCTGTCGTGCACTCGACGTCCGGTGATCCGGTCGTACCCGGAGGACATCTGCACACGAATAACGTGCCGTCGCGTATGCACTCTGCGTTCTTACCGCAGCCGACTGTTCGACAATCTGGTGCGGCTCTTTCTGGTTTACCTGAATAACGAATTTACAAAATTTTTACACTCTAAATTTTCACTACATCGATTAGAAAGAAGAAAGCGACAGCGGATCTCTAGAAAGACAACTTTTTCATCTGTAAGCATCGTCAAGTTACTAATGCTACAGTACGTACAAGCATGATGAGGGTCTCCAGACGGATAGTTAGGTGGGCAATAACACTGAGATTGGTTCTGATAAACGCGGCAGAAGGCGTTCAATCCGCACTGTACGTCTTTACAGACGTCACAAGCGCATCCTTGATAACCATCTCCACTGCATCCAGGTTCGCAGATACACTCAAAACCGTTAGTGCTTTCTCTGCATTTCGCATTTGGACCACATGGCCTTCTCAGACATTCGTCTCCACCTAGAGTAAATACATTACGTTGGTTTACGTGATTCAAAATGTAGAACTACCTACCTTTATTAGAAAATTCATTAAAAAATCCTACCTTTCTTGCAGTTGACTTTGGGATTGCCGAAATGTCCAGGCGGGCAAGAGCATTGAGCTTTACGGTTGACAACACGGCATTGAGCATTGAAGCCGCACACGCCATGCTGCAGACAGGGGTTAGTACAAACTCCGGATTCGCTACACTGTTTATTGGACTCGCAGTCATCATCGTGATGACACTCGAGTTGGTAGCACTCTTTACTGGGTTCGCCCTGGAAACCGTCGGGGCACAGACATACTGCCCGATGATTTGATATTCTGCACAGAGCATTGATACCGCAAGGGGATTGGCCAGATAGGCAAGGGTCAGTGCACTGTCCGTTTGTGCAGGACAGAATGGCAGGGCAGTCGGAGTGACTTCGGCATCCGACCAGGCACAATCCACGATCGCAAGTGTAACCCTAAAGTCAAGCAAAGCAAATAAACGTAAAAAATTTTATCACTTCTTGATTTTTGAAAATTTGTAAGCACCTATTTTAATCTTACCTTAGGACATTCGTTGTTGATGTCACACTTGATACGACACTTTCCTTCGTGGCATTGTTCTCCGCAAGAGCAATGTTCTTGCGCTTGGCAGCTGTTAACGCAAAAGCCAGCCTCATCGCACTCGCAGCTTCCATCGCACGGAATCATTGTCTTTGTGCAGCTTATAAGAGCATTGCCGTAGTAATTCGGAGGGCAACTGCACTGAGCCGCGTGGTTGATGACTCGGCAGCCTGCACATTCACCGCAAGTTCTGCCACCTTCGCATGGATCTGAAAAATCAAATTGCTTGTTAGTCGGCTATCTAGGAAAAAATTACAGAGTTTTTATAACTGAAGAAACCTCTCCACATACTTTTGCATTTGTTGCCGATACAAGATTCGTCGTTAGGGCAAGAGTTATCGCTGCGACATCCGATGTCGCACATTCGGTTCTGGCAGATTTGATTCGAGGAGCACTCGGCGTCGCTGTTGCAGATGGCTTTGCACAGACCGCCGTCGCACCGCTCGTCATTCAAGCAGTTGGCGTCGCTACGACACGTTGTGTAACAAGATCTGCCGTAGCACGATTGTCCGGGTATGCATTCGGAATCAGTGGAGCAGGGCAGGAACGACTGCCTGCATCCGTACGCTGGGTCGCCGATCAGCGGCACTGGGCAACTGCACTGCTTGACGTGATTGCTGACGGAACATAGAGCGTTCGTTCCACAGGCATTCGGAAGCGAGCATAAGTCTGTGCACTGGTTGTTGAAGCAGCCGAAGTTGTCTTGACACTCTATGTCAGATCGGCATCCGCTCGAGCAGACTAGCCCCTCGCAAATTTCACCGCTTCGGCAGTCCTCGTCTTGTCTACATAGAGCCTTGCACACTCCGGCAGAATCGCAGCGTTCGTTGCTCAGACAGTTGGAGTTCGAAGAGCAGACCGGTCTGCAGATTCCGCTGATGCAAGCGTTACCAGGAGAACAATCTCTGTTAGCCAGACAGCTTGGTCCTGGTGCTCTTAAGCAGGCGACCTTCGCAGTTGGGTTGGGTATGAATCCGAGTGTGCAGGAGCAAGTAGCTCGTTGATTCGTGACCGAGCACTTGGCGTTTGGTCCACAAGGAGTGACTTCGCAAGGATTGACGCATTTATTCGAGACGCAAGCCTCGTTGGCATTGCAGTCTTCGTCGCCACCACAGCCGGCTGTGCAGATATTCTCGAGGCAGATGTCGCCGAGGAAGCAATCGTTGTTGACTTTGCAGGTCAGCAGGCAGTTACCGCGCATGCATTTCTCGTTGAAGGCACACTCGGTGTCGCTGACGCAAGTTGGTAGGCAAACGTTGTGACGGCAAGTGTTGCCCTCGTTGCAATCGTTTGTGCTGCTGCAGGAGACTGGCACTAAACATAGAACACGTTATACACGTTGTATTTTTCTGAAATAATATAATGATTCTTGTGATGTTAAAGATAGGGTAAGTATACTTACATCTAACGCATTCGACCTCAGAGTTTCCGGTAAAGTTAGGTGGGCAACTGCAGTGTTTCATGTGATTTCTGACTTGGCAATAAGCGTTGATTCCACAAGCAGCTCTCATTTTGCATGGATCTAAGCATTCTCCATTCGAGCAAACGTCTGATAAGTTGCATTCATCGTCGGATGTACATGGAGCTGTAAAGAGATTTTACATTTAATATAAAACCGATTATAAGAAATTTATACAAATAAATTATGAAAAAGAATATCAGCAATATACTTACGTCTGCAGATATTTTCGTAGCAGTTTCCAACGCATTCAGCGGATGAGGTACAATGTTTTGGTTTCGGTCTGCAACCAACGATCAAGTCGTTAGCATCGCCTTCGTAATCTGATCTGCACTGGCAATGTCCAACGTGATTGTCAGCGACGCAATCAGAGTTCGGTCCGCATTGCAAGTTAGCGCATACATCTAAAGTAAGAAAAAGAGGAATTTATAATTTATTGCTTCAAGAACAAATGATAAGCAATAACGTTTCTTATGATAGTAATTGGATCTTACCGAAACATTTTGGTAGGTTGTTGACGTTAACGCATTTGGCAGAAGTTGGACAGTCTTCGTCGATCGAGCACTCTCCGGGAGTTTGGCAACCACTGTTGTAAGGATCTCCAACTGTTCCCGGTTGACAATTACATTTATAGCTACCACGGTGATTTTCGCATGTAGCTCCTGGAGCGCAAGGGGATTCAGCGCAATGATCGATCATCTGACAGCCGATCGTGGCTTCTCCCGTGTAGCCTGGTTGACAACTGCACACTTGTGCGTGATGTTTGGTCGAGCAAATGGCATTGTGTCCGCAAGGATTGTGTGCGAGACAAGCAATTCTACATATGTGATGATCGCAGATCTTTTCCTCGGAACAGTCATCGTGAGACGTACATTCGATAGGTTGGCAACCGATTTTGTCGTTGTTGGCATCGCCGAAGAATCCTTTCTTACAAGAGCAGTGTGCAACGTGATTATCTGCTCTACATTCGGCGTTTCTTCCACACAGAATGGAGTCGCATGCCTTCTGGCACTGTGCTTGGCCTACGTTGTTGTTGATGCATTTCTCATCGATGTCACAGTCGTTATCTGAAAGACAGCGCAGCTCTTGTACGCAAATGTTGTTCAAGCAATACTGGAATTCGGGGCAGCTCGAGTTGTGTCTGCAAGTCGGTTGACACAAGCCCTTGATACACAGTTGGTCTCCGATACAGTCTCTGGTACTTGTACATAACGCGGTACAAATACCACCGTTGCAAGACGATCCAGTTGGACATTGATGATCTGCTTTGCAATACTGAACGGGTGTACATCCGAGATTCGGGTCTCCGGTACCACCAGGTTGGCAGGTGCATACGTAGCTATGATTGAGTGGCGAGCAGTCGGCTCCGATTCCGCAAGCGTTTGGAACGGAGCATGGGTCGACGCACTTATGATCGTAGCAAGCGCTCGAGGGCTCGCACTCGCTGTGGTGGTTGCACTCGTACTGGATACACTCGACGAGTGGATCTCCCGAGGTCTGTCCAGGACATTTGCAGATTGGAACATGGTCGCGCATTTGACACTCAGCGTTGCGACCACACGTGCCCGCAATTGAGCATGGGTCGCGGCAAGTATTGTCTAAGCAGGACGCGGTGTTAGGGCAATCAGAGTCAGTAAAGCAGTCACCGGGCTGTTTGCAACCCAGTTTAAATGGATCGCCAACCAAGCCACGTGGGCAAGTACACGTGTATGAGCCTTCGTTGTTTTGACAGCTAGAATTAAAAGGAAAACGTTCAAGACCATGATTCAATCGTAAACAATGGTCTTTAAAGAAATGTAGTGTTCGACTTACATAGCTGTTGTGTGGCAAGGTTTCTGTAGACATTCATTGATGTCAACGCACGTGTCTCCAACAAGATTGTATCCTTCGTAACATTTACACACAGCTTCGTGATTCGTTGCAATACAGTTTCCGTATCCACAATTTATTTGATTGCAAGGACCTAGAAGAAAATGTCACGTTAACATGACGCAAAAGATTGAGATGTCTTTATTATAGAACAATATAAATTCCGATCCTTACTTGCACACTTGTTGGTATCGATGTTGCAATATTTGTCTCCAGGGCAGTCATTGTTCGATTGACATTCAACTTTGAAGCAGCCAGATGCATCACCGATATAACCAGGTTGACACTGGCATGCGGCGGCGTGATCTATAACTGAGCAAATGGCATTCGCTCCGCAATCGGCGAAAGAGCAAGGATCCGTGCAACTGTGCTTGATACATGCTTGAGTTTCAGGACAGTCGTAATCAACGTTACACTGGTTAGGCGTAGAGCATCCAGCGCCAACCGGATCACCGGCAGTGCCTTGTGGACAGATGCATCGGTAGCTTCCGCGAATGTTTATGCACTTCGCAGATGGATGACATGGTTGATCTTCGCATTCGTCGATATCTAGGCACTTCTCGGGGCCAGCGATGAAGCCTTGTGCACACCTGCACTTGTTGTTAATGCAGACTTCATCGGCATTGCAGCCAGCATCAGAGGTACAGCCAGTTTCGCAGTTTCCGTCGATACAAAGTTCACCAGGTAAGCAATTGCTGTCACCATAGCAGATCTTGTAGCAGAAGCCGTTGTTACAGCGCTCGCCCTGGGCACAATTGCTCTGTTCTTTACACTGGCACTGGCACTGTCCGGAAATACAAGAATGTTGATTCGGACAGTCCAGAGAAGTTTTACAAGAACTGGGTACTCTGACACAGCCTTGCTGAGCTGTTGGATTACCCTGGAAGCCCAACGGGCAACTGCAAGTCGTGGAGTGGTCAATGCAATTGCAAACTGCATTCGGACCGCATACGTTTTCCTTTTTACAGGGATCTAGAGCAAAAAATTATTGTATTATACAGGAATTGCTCAGGATCGTAAATAGTAAAGATACTGAAAAATGTAAAGGTACCTTGACATTTGTTGTTGATGCAGGATTCGGATGAAGCACAGTCTCTACTGCTTCGACATCCCAGTACGCAAATATTATTAGAACAAGCTTGATCTTTTTGACATTGACTGTGGCTTATGCAAGACACAACGCATTTTTTGTCTATACACTTCTCTCCGTCGGAGCAATCGGATGCCGATCGACACACAGCTAAAACAATATGATTTGTTATTATTCTGAAAAGTTTGGCTACTGCTTATATTGTAGAATATAAACAAGTAAGATTCCAAATTGCTATGATTTTGTTAATATTAATAACCCAGTTACTAAGTGAGATTTTTAATCGACGATGGTATTAACAAAATGATAGACCTCTACGAAGAGTTATAACTAGTGCGTATAACAACGTAAGTGAAGGAATGTATTAAAAAAATATTTGAAATCATATCCTTGATATGACTATTATTAAAATATATTAGTTGGATTGACTCTTGATCGTGATATCTCAAAATGGAGTTCAGTCTGTAATCGTTTCATCATATTTTAGTACAAATTTTAGTGTTCGATAATAAAAATCGGATATACTTCACCTTAAATTCTCATACAGACTAGGCTACAACAACTCGGAATGAAAAAAAAAAAAAAAATATACGGAAATCAACACCTACCTCTGCACTGTCCATCGAGGCAAACACTGTCTTCGCAATCAGAATCAATAGCGCACTTGCTGGTTTGTCTGACGCAGCCGTCCTCCAGGCCCTTGGTAGAGGGCACAAATCTATGCATACACTTGCAGAGTGGCTCGCCATTTACGATCTCGCAAAGGGCGTTAGGTCCACACGCGTTCTCGCAGGGATTCACGCACCTGCGCGCCTGGCAAATCGAGTGCACTGGGCAGTCCTTGTTCGAGGTGCAGTGGCCCTCGAGCTGGCAGCCCTTGCCTCCCGCGTAAGGATCGCCTACGTGGTTAGGTGGACACTGGCAGATCGGGCTGGCCGAAGCGCCGGCCACGCAGACAGCCGACGGATGGCAGGGATTAGGCTGACAGGTATCGAGCGCTGTGCACTCGATGTCGGCAACGGGATTCGGCTTGAAGCCCGGTGGGCACTGGCAGATAGCCTTGTGGTCGTCAGCTATGCAGACGGCGTTGAGACCGCAGGCATTTTTATCGCAAGCGTCGTAGCAGGTGTGCTTCTGCAGGTTGCAGAGCTGCGTCGGCGGACAGTCGATGTTGTAGACGCAGGGTACCGTCTGGCAGCCCTTGCTCGCGTCGTTCGGGTCGCCGGCATAAAGTCCGGGTGGGCATTCGCAGTTGGCCACGTGGTTACGCACAACACAGAGAGCGTTCGGCCCGCAGTTGAGGAAGTTACAGACTGGCTGACAAGACAGCGCGCCACTGCTGCTAGACTTACAGGTCTCGGTTTCGGGGCAGTCGGTGTCGCTGACGCACTGGTCCTTGCGCGCGCTCTGGCAGCCGTAGCGGTCGTTCGGATTGCCGCTGAAGCCGGGCAGACATTCGCATCGCGCCTGGTGGTTGCTAGCCACGCACTGCGAGTTGGCCGTGCAGGTAAAGCTCTGGCAGATGGGCGCGCACTTCAGAACGCCGAGATCGTCAGGTTTACAGGCCGCTGTTGCGGGACAGTCGTCATCGTGAATACAGTCGGGTACGGAAGGTTTCTCGCAGGAGGAAGACACTGGGTTCCACTCGTAGTTGTCTTGGCACTTGCAGGCCGCGCGACCGTGCGGTTCGGCCTCGCACTTCTGGTGTGCTCCGCAGGCAACAGCGCTGCAGGGGTTTACGCACTCCCTGAGCCCATGAGCTCCTGGGACGCAGAAGTAGCCCGGTTCGCACTCGCTGTCGTCGCGGCATGAGATGTCGTTCGCTGACTTGCCGGGCTGGCATCCCTCGACTAGGTTGCTCGGGTCTCCGGAGAAACCGTCGACGCAGAGACAGGATGATACGTGGTTCTGCGTAACGCAGAGGGCATTCGGGCCGCATTGGAGTTTACTGCAGCCGTCGAGACACTTTCGCGTGCCCTTGCCCAGTTGGAAACAAATCTGCTGGGGCTCACAGTCGAGGTCGTTCGAGCAGTGGCCCTTTTGCTGACAGCCACGGCGGAGATCGTTAGGATTGCCGCTGTAGCCGGGCGGGCAGACGCACGCGCCGTCCTGACAGACGGAGCGCGGGCCGCACTTGACGTTGGTGCACTTGTCGACGCACTTGCCGCTCACGCAGCTGTAGTCCAGAGGACAAGGAAGCTCTTGACTGCAGGGACAGGTGTCCGGATCTTTGCACGCGCCGAGTTCCACGCGCTGACAGCTCACGAACGGATTGCCGAAGTAACCGTCTTTGCAACGGCAATCGTAGTTGCCGATCGTGTTAATACACACTGCATTGTTGCCGCATGCGTTTCCGTTACACTCGTTAATGTCTATAATTTATGGGGGACAGAGAAAAATTACGTTTGATTAGTCAGGTTTCTTGGGCTTGCTTAGTTGGACCCCGTATACTGTTCGGAGGCGAGGAAACGAACTACTGGGTTATAGAGGGTTAGTATTCGTGGACTAGCTCACACAACAGCAATATGTGCTCGTTCGGAACAATTATTTTACTGGTTGACTTAAAACTACGGTATAATGCATATTGGGTTAAAAAAGCTGGTTATGTGAAAAATAAATATTCCAAACTGTGCACACTCTGGTGAAAGATTTCGTAAAAACAACAACTAATGCGGCATCGTCCCCACTCATACCCCCTCGGAGCAGTTCGTTTGCGCGCTTCCGAGCGTTGTCAGGGTTAGCGTATTAAGAGTAGCGAATGTCAATTCAACGAAATTAGTGTTTACAATTAAACACTCGGTTACTAAGCGAGTAGTAGAAGAAGAAGAAGCAGTCTTAGTCGACGACTTAGTCGGATTAGTATACTTGCCGTAACACTGAATGTAAGGGTTTCCCGCATAACCTGCTGGGCAAACGCATTCGACTGCGTTGGGACCAGCGCTGCACTGGGCGCCGATGCCGCAGTGAGCTCCCGAGCAGTCGGACTTCTCTTGGATGCCGCAGCCCAGGTAGGGATTACCGCTCGTGTCGGGATTGCAGACGCACTTGGACTCCGTGGCACCGTACTCGCAGTGAGCGTTCGTGCCGCAAGCGGGCTCGCATTTCGGTGGTTGGATCGCTGTGAGGGGGAATTCAGGGAGAGCAGATTGTTAGAGGTGTTATTGGGTTCAACGCACTGTCGGTCTTCTGCCAGTGCTGAAGGTTCACTTGAGAGAGAGATATACTCGACCGGCGAGGTACTTACGTGGCATGCAGAGGAAATCGGGGTTTCCGATGAAGTAGGGGTTGCAGACGCACTTGTTGGTCTGAGGGTCGCACATGGCACCGATACCGCAGACGACGCCTTCACAGCGCCGCTTGCAGCGGCCACCGACGCAAACGCTGGGTTCGGCGCAAGGAACGTCGGGTGAACAGACGTCAGGCACACACTGGCCACCCGGGAAGGGGTTGCCCATGAAGCCCTCGATACACTTGCAGGTCGGTCCGTCGTAGCTTACAATACACTGGGCACCAGCGCCGCACACGTATCCATCGCATTCTGCGAGCATCGAAATATTATAAATATCCGTCTAATAGAAAAATAATGAAGCTTGAATCGTAGCAGGTCGATCGAAATTGCGTACAGGTACAATTAGAGAATAAAAAAAAGTTCAAAGGCAATAACCCAATTCTATTGTCCGGGGTGTAACGCACTGCGAGTGTAAGATTGACACTACCGTCGGGTGCTCCAAGTCAAATAAAAGTTCAACTCACGGGACACGCATTCATTGTTCTGACCCTCGGTGAAGCCGATCACGCAACGACACCAGGCTGCGTGCTTGTCGGGCTCGCAGTAGGCGTTGGGTCCGCAGGGCACGTCGTCGCAGGGATTGACGCAGCTGCCCTGTACGCAGGCGAGGTAGTTGTCGCAGTCGTCGTTTGCCGAGCACTCCTGCTTGGCCATGGGTCCACCTCCACCGACGCAGCCCGAGCCGTAGGGGTCGCCGGAGCTACCGCGAGGGCACTCGCACACGTGGCCACCCTTGGTGTTAAAGCAGTAGGCGCCTCGACCGCACGGGTTGTTCACGCACTCGTTGACGTCGGTGCAGCCGTGTTGCGGGTCGCCCTCGTAGCCCGCTTGGCACATGCACTTGGGCGGGTCGGTCGGTGTGCACTTTGCGTTCATTCCGCATGGGAAGCGGTCGCACGGATCTAATGAAAGACGAGTTTGAGATTGAAGACGTGACATATATGTTATCAGTAGTAGCCGGAAGATACGTACTTTTGCAGAGATTTCCGTCGTAGGGGTCGGTGTAGAAAGGCGGCGGACAGACGCACTCCCCGGGTTGAACGCACTTCTCGTTGGCTCTGCACTCGTTGTCGTGCGTGCATCTCTTCTGCGCCGGCGAGCAGAGTCCGTTGTACGGATCCCCGCCGTAGCCGTGGGGACAGACGCACTGGTAGGATCCCGGCTGGTTGATGCACTCGGCGCCGTAGCCGCAGACCTGTCGTCCCTCCGTGCACTCGTTGACGTCCTCGCAGACTCCGTCGGGCCTGGTGCTGTAGCCCTTGGGACAGGCGCAGTAGCTGACGCCGCCGGCGATCTTGATGCACTCGGCTCCCTGCGGGCACTTCTCTCCCTTCGAGCAGTCGGCCAGGATGCACTTGCCCTCGACGATCTTGTAGGGCGGCTGGCACTGGCACTCGATGCTGTTGCACTCCTCGCAGAGCGAGAAGGGGTTGCCGTTGAAGCCCGGCGGGCACTGGCACTCGTAGCTGCCGGGCAGGTTCTTGCAGATGGCGTTGACGCCGCAGGCGGGCTTGTCGCGGGACTCGAGGCACTCGTTGGTGTCGCGGCACTTGCCGCTCTCGGCATCGCGCGTGTAGCCCCGCTGGCAGATGCAGACGCTGCTGCCGACGAACTCGTCTTTGACGCACTGCTCGCCCTGGGGACAGGGGGTGTTGGCTGCGCAGACGTGGGGCAGCCGAGACTGCTCGCAGCCGCCGTCGTAGGGGTCGCCGATCATGCCGCTCGGGCACTGGCAGGAGAACGAGCCCGCCTCGTTGTTGCAGACGGCGCCCGCTGGGCACGGGTTGATCACGCACTCGTCGATGTCGCGGCAGCCGTCCTTCGCGCCGGGACGGCCCGTGAAACCGGTCTTGCACAGGCAGGTCGCCACGTCGTTCAGCAGCATGCAGTGGGCGTTCGGTCCGCACGACAGGTCTTCGCAGGGATCTGAGGAAAGAACGGGGCGTTATATTCTCGATATACTTAGGTGAATGTCCTTCCTGAATCACCGCACGTCTCAACAACTCACGTCTGCAGTCGTTGCCGACGTTGGGCTCGGGGCACAGGCAGCGCTTCTGGGCGTCGCAGACGGCGTTGCCGGGGCAGTCGGCGTCGGCGTCGCAGGTGACGATGCCGACGCACTTGGTGTAGGGGTCGGGGTCGGGCACCGTGTCCTCTGGACAAGAGCAAGAGTACGAGCCGTCCGTGTTCGTACAGGTCGCTCCGTGTCCGCAGGCGTCGGCTCGGGCGCACTCGTTGACGTCGAGGCACTGCTTGAAGGCGTTGCCCGAGTAGCCGGACTTGCACTGGCAGCTGAAGCTGCCGGGGCTGTTGGTGCAGACGGCGTTCTGGCCGCAGCGGCCCGAGGGTCCGTTGATCACCGGGTCGCACTCGTTGATGTCGACGCAGCCCGCCGCGATGTCGCTCGGGTTGAACGTCCAGCCGTCCTCGCAGATGCAGTAGGCCTCTTGACCGTCCGCCTTGCAGTAGGCGTGCTCGCTACACGTCACCTCGTCACACGGTGCTGAGCAGAGAGGACGAGTTTAGACGATTCGTTGTCGCGAGATGATTAGCTAGTTTACTTAGACGATCGCAATGATCATTACCTTTGCACGGAACGTGTGGCGGGGTGCCGATGAATCCAGTCTCGCAGTCGCACCTGAATCCGCCCTTCGTATTCGTACAGATGGCCGCCGGTCCGCAGGGGCTCGTCGTACACTCGTTCAAGTCTTCGCAGATCGCGCCGACGGCCTTGAAGCCGTCCTTGCAGAAGCACTGGCCCTCGATGCACTCGGCGTCGTTGACGCAGTCGAAGTTCGACTTGCACAAAGTCGTAACGTCCGTCTGCGACACATTCTGATCATTATTACGAGTATAAACCCATCGAGTGGGAAGATCGAGAGCGAAGACTTACCTGATCACAAGCAACTTTAGGACTAGGGTTGGCGCTGTAGCCAGGAGGACAGTCACACGTGTAACCAGGGTCGGTGTTCCTGCACACCGCGTTCGAGCCGCAGGGGTTTTCGTAGGCGGTGCATTCGTCGATATCTTGAAAATCAAAGCAGCGTTACCACGGACTCTCGGGCAGCTGTGCTACATGAACTACATGTGCTCTACTATCTACTTTCAAGGGCACCACAAGGGATATTCGTGCAATTCTATGTGAAGCGATTGTTAAGCGATGTGCCCGACTTATTGGTTATTTATGTTATTTATGGCCCTTGTATATTAATGCGCCATGATAAGTGCTAACGATGTATGTGTTAAACGTTATTTGCTAACCAGTGCATCCCTTGAACGGATCGCCAGTGTAATCCGTCTTACAGCTACAAACGAAGCTGCCGACATTGTCGCTGCACTCGGCGTTCTCAGCGCAGGGGCTTTTCTCGCATTCGTTAACATCTGCGCAGTTAATAGGGTTAATCGATTAATCGCTCGTCGACGAGTGCGGGGGAGAATGGAGAGAATGAAACAAAAAAAAAAAAAAAAAAGAAATGTCAAAAGGGAAACTGACTCTCGCACAAGGTGTTGCCTTGACCCACGAAGCCCTGCAGGCAGATGCACTTAAACGATCCTGGCACGTTGATGCATTTGGCGTTAGTGGCGCAAGTGTTAGGCTGGGCGCATTCGTTCGTGTCGATGCAGCCGTGCACCGGGTCCAGCTGATAGCCCGGCAGACAGTCGCACCTGTAGCCGCCCTCGGTATTCACGCACAGCGTGTCCGCGCCGCACGGATTCTTTACCTCGCACTCGTTTATATCTGTTAGGGTGTTAGTGCCACTCGATTAAATTTTAGATTTCGTTAATTACTGATAGGTGTACCGCGATGAGTGTAATCGTGCGTTAAATCGCCGGCCGATCTACATCTCGCCTTCTCGCCTTTCATCGCGCGACAATTGCGACTGGTTTGTTAAGAACCGTTGCGATATACGTATTTACAGAATTATGTACAATTATAAAATGCGCAATATGCCGCTGGGTGTAATTACCTCGGCAGCCGGTCATCGGATCGCCTTCCATACCCTCAGGACAGGCGCATCGGTAGGTCCCTTGGAGGTTGTGACAGAGGGCCGCTCGTCCACACGGACTCCTCAGGCACTCGTTGACGTCGACGCACTCGTCCTCGGGGTTTCCCTCGAAGCCCTCGGGGCACTCGCACTTGTGGTTACCCGGCAGATTTACGCAGAGAGCCCCTCGTCCGCAGGCTCCCTCGTAATTGCACTCGTTCACGTCGATGCACTGCAACAGGCGGGTCTCGATCATTTCTCGGACTTTTCTTGCAAGAAATAAGTATACTATCTCTAGTATTGGAAAAAGAGCTGGAGAGTCGATTTTTCGAATAAATTCTTTTTCGCGAAATCGAGGTGTATTTTTATCGATGAAAGCATTAAACTTTGTAAACAATAGATGTATGCTCCGACAATATACAAATTTGTAGTTACTGCATTGTTGACTCTCAAATTAGATCAGTGAACGAGTTATCAACGTTTGCGTTTTTATTAATTGTCACTTGATTGCATAAGTCAGCGGAATTGATAATTCAAGATCAAGATAAAGTTGCATGAAGTAACGACAGACAAGATAAGCGAATAACAGCAAAGTCACGTTCGAATGCAATGTCGCGAGTGTCGTACTTGTTCGAATGGATCTCCCGTGTAACCGTGTGGGCAGGCGCAGGTGTAGTTGCCGGGCACGTTGAGACAGAGCGCGTCCAAGCCACAGGCGTCAGGCTGGGCGCACTCGTCCACGTCGTCGCAATGCTCCTCGCCGTCGCCGGTGAAGCCCGGCTTGCATTTGCACAGGAAGTTCGCCGGCAGGTTGCAGCACTCGGCATTCTCGACGCATCGCGCGGCGAGTGCCGGATCCTCGCACTCGTTGATGTCTGAAAAGTCATTCGGGCGTTTACTTATGCATCGGCGCATAGCGCACTCATCGACATTCGCCGGGCGTTCGCCAGCGGCGATTCCTCGAAGGCCCCTTACCTTCGCATTGGAAACCGTCGCCACGATATCCAGGGTAGCAGGAACATTGAAAACTGCCGAGAGTATTCGTACAGTGGGCAAAAATATCACAGGGCCGGTACTTGCACTCGTTCTCGTCTGTTGGCCAGAGAAAAGAAGACGGGGCGTTATTATCGCAAGATCAGAGATAGAATGAACGACGACGAAGGACGCGAGCCGAGTTCGCCTCTGGAAAAGCAATGAAGCGCATCGCGCCCTTTCGGCTCGTCGCCTCAGCGCCGCCGACAGGAAGAGCGATCCACGAACCTGGAACCTGGCAGTTGCATCCGCCGAAGCCGTCGTTGCAGTGGCAGACCGAGTCGAGGCAAACTCCGTTCTGGCACACGGTGCCGTCCTCCTTCGTGCAGTCATCTGCGAACGGGCGAAACAATAGAAACAATTAGTACATACATGTGATTGCGGCTCATCGAAACTCGCGCGTATGCACATTTTTCGGAAACGCGAGACGCGTAGCTGTAGGTGCGAAATATGAACGGATTTCTCGACCGCGAATATAACCGTACGCGTATGCGCAAACGATAAAGTCGATTTATGGCTATTGTGTAACAGTACACTCGAGAACTTTACGACGGCTATTTGCATAAATATTTAAAAACGGCTTGCAGCCCTGCTCTTTCAGTGTTTTCTTCCGCGTTGAGACTTTTCGCAATCTTAACCCTGATGCGAATGTGAGGGCAAATAATAGTGCCTCTAAGAGTATAGAAGAAAAATGCGCGAGCATAAATTTTATTACAAAAGTCATCATTTTTCGTTTATAATATCGCTAAAATGAAACGCCTCTATTGCGATGTATAATTTTCAATTTCTGAAATTTGGTATGCTACAAAGATTAAATTAAATTACATTTGCGTGGAATCGATTTTCGAACATTATTATTTTCGGATGCGCATCGGGATTATGCACAAAATTGTAGCTAGATTGACACAGATATTTTGAAAACACAAATTAAAAATGTTTAACAATTACTAAATGTAGTTACAAAATTTTGTGAAAAATGAATAAATATAACTAATACAGTTTATTTTGGAGGTAACTATTTAAGTGTTTGTTTGTGTGGCAATAAAGACGATATGTGCTGAACCTATATAGAATCAAAATTGGCCAATCAATTTCCCAAAAGACTCAAAAAGTTCAAAGATATAGTCACAATTTATGTTGATTTTAAGCAAAAAGAAAAATTCCAAAAGTTGAGGAAATTGAGAACAGAACTGAAAGAGTTGTTATTATTGCTGGAGATACGGGTTGTGGAAAATCAACGCAAGTGCCTCAATATCTCTACATAGCTGGATTTAGTCAAATAGGTAGGTGTTCAATTTATGATCAGGCATTCAATTTATGAATCACAAGAGAAGTTTTTTTAACTCAGCTTTATTTGTTATTTTTCCAGCTTGCACTTAACCTTGAAGAATAGCGTGTATATCTTTGGCAAAGAGAGTGGCCTATGAAACATTAACGGAAAATCAAAATGAAGTTGGTTACCAAATTACGTTTGAAAAACAGAGAAATAAAGACACCAAAATCACTTTTATAACAGAAGGACTTCTTCTTTGTATTTTTTATCAATAAACAATATTTCGCTTAAATTATATATTTTATGCTTTTTTTGCCCCTGTATTAGTTATATTTATTCATTTTTCACAAAATTTTGTAACTACATTTAGTAATTTTTAAACATTTTTAATTTGTGTTTTCAAAATATCGCGCCTTTTATAATATATACTGTCGCGTAGGTTAGCTTTTCATAAGGTATGTTAGTCGGGAACCAGTGAAAAACTGAGCTGTGGTGGCAGCATCATCGAATTCACGACCGTATACGTTCGCTTGACCGAGGTCAGTCAATTGTAGACGCAGCCCGTAACCCCCTCAACGCTTTCGAATAGCAACGCTAGCGCGATGACAGTCCCCACTTTTGGGTCTGAAGGACGCGGGTTCGATTCCTGGCCATGGGAAGGAGTTTTTTCATTAAATGTACTTGAATTTGTTACCTTGTAAGCGTGCGAATAAAATTGTGAAAAATTGTCATATTGAAAATGCGAGTGACTATTAAAAGAATAAATCAGAATTTGTACACCAAACAAAATATCTATTATTTATTGAACTGGTATAAGAAAGAAATCACGTCAGTTAAATGCGACTGCTCTATAAGTAAGAAGTTTGAGAAAACACTTCCCAAAAGGCTCTACAGGCATTCGTACGCGTAGTTTTGTCTTTTTCTATATACTCAAATTTCATAGTCCAGTAAAAAATAGATAAATAGGTGGACGAACTAAGAACGGTTTTTTCCATTCGCGAGAATAAAAAGAACTGGTTAATTGGTCTGCACGAAACTTTCAGATCGGTACATTATATAAATATAAATGCCATTATTGTAGCGATGCGTTGTTAGGTTGCGACATATATCTAATAAATTAGCTTGCGATGTATGTAAATTATGTCCTCATGAAATTCTACGGAACTATCGCTCTTAAACTACGAAGATAAATATATATGACAAACAGATAAAGAAAATCATTTCCTCCAATAGCATAAAAACATAAACAAGAAAAGGAGCAATAGGCGACAAAATAATAGTTCCTAAATTTTTTTTTAAAAAAGTCGCTATGCTGTATAGTAAAGTTTGATGATCCAAAATTTTACTATACCGCATACTAAAATTTAATATAATTTCTCTCTCAGTATGTTTTTTTTTTATTTTAGATTGTAAGATGACTGATAAATATACGCGAATGTTTACAAAGTATCTACCATAACACGATAAAAACTAAGCAGTACGACTCGAATCGTCAAACGTGAAATACTGGACTATGTCGTCATTCCCTACATTGTGCAATATTAAGATGACTTTGAACATTCCCGACAAAGTTGTGAGTATTATCAAGGTTAAATATTACCCGACAAAATCTTTTATTGTAACATGCATGCGCGATTTTTGCGTTTTTCGTACCCATTGTATTTATTGTAAATATTAACAGTGCGCAATTTTAAAATTTGTATCTTTAAAAAAGATTATTACATCGCAGCGGGCTAATAAGTATATTATACACTCAGAGCCGCCAAAGAGAAAGACGGCTACAAATTTATTGTGGAAAATAAATTTAGTTATTTAATTTTTCCCAATTAATTAGCGGCGATTTAAGTACGCACCTCGCACTGAGATGTGTTAAAAAGAACAATCTACTACATGCACCCGCTTTGTATATACATTTTTTAAATTATAGAATATAGAAGATTTTGTCATTGAAAACAACATCATAAAGGGTGTTGATCAGGATTTCGGTGAATGTTGTGGTATTGGCGAACGTCTTCTAAGCACTTTGAGTAGCAAGCCAGACCATGTCGCTCAGGTAATTAAATAAATTTATAGAATTTCGGGTACGTTCATGAATAATTTAAGATCAACCAAATAATCTTGTATAGATTGAAGCTGAAACAGGAAAGCAAACAACTTTTGCGGAAATGAAAGATCGCAGTGTTCGCTGTGGTATATGGTTAAAAAAGCAAGGAATAGGAGCCAACGACATTGTTGTAATTTGCTCGAAAAATAACTTAGACTTGTATGCTCCAATGTTTGGAACTTTCTACGCTGGTGGCACCTTTTCCGGATGGAGTCCGTTTATTGCATGCCCGAGTAAGTCACGTCGAGCATTTATTTGACCACTGGTTTAGGTCGGATAAATTTTGAGTTAGGTATGTAAACATATCTAAATGTAACAATTTTTTCATAGAACCGGTGCAACGTCTAATGAAACTGTTCAAACCAAAGATCGTATTTGCGGGAGAAGATGTGGTCGATATACTGCATAAAGCAGCTAAACTTGAAAATGTTAAAACTAAATTCGTTGTATTTGGCAGACATTCAAATTTTAAAACTTTTCACGACATTATAAAGATACCATCTGAGGAAGATGTGCATGATTTTCGTCCTGAAAAAGTAAATCTCAAAGACAATGCTGTGATAATCTTAACATCTGGCAGTACTGGTTTCTCAAAAGGTGTCCAGCACAACTACGAAAATTTATTTAAAATTATAGTTGGGTTAACTCCGTATCCAATGGCTGGTGTAGCTCTGTGGTACTCAACTTACGACTGGGTAACTGGTGTTACCTTTGCATTGCAATCTGCATTACTGATTGGTACCAGAATTATGCACACGCAATTCGATGTAGAGGAGACTTGTAAGGTCATTGAAAAGTATAAGGTATTATAAACTGTGATTAACTGTATGTTTTAAAATAAGTAAATTAAAAATCTCTTGAAAAAAATATTTGTTTTCTGTATCCAGGTCAATCTAATGCTAGCGTCTTCCATAATAATGGCTAGCATGCTAAAGTTAAACGTTTTTAAAAGGTACAATCTTCAATCCTTAAAATTTGTGTGCACAGGTGGTTCTAAAACAAACGCTCTGGCATTAAAAGGATTTCATGATGCTCTGCCAAATGGCTTAATTGTTCAAATGTACGGTGAGTGCAATTACATCTGTCACTAACTTATACATTCAATAGTAATGAAACGATTCAATAACCCGCTTTTATACATAGGAATGACGGAAATAGGGCGATGTATTGCATCCCAAACTGAGAATAGCAAAAGCATAGGTTCAGCGGGATTCGTTCTATCATGCAATCAATTAAAGATTGTCGACATAGATAATGGTGAATCACTTGGGCCTAATAAACCTGGCGAAATTTGTATCAGGTCGCCAACAATGATGACTGGGTATTTCAACAATCCTGAGGAAACTAAAAAAGTTTTGGACAATGACGGTATGGTGTATTTAATTAATCCTTTTCTTTTTTGACTAATTCATTGAATATGGTAAGAAATATGTGTATAATTTTTTTTTTTTTTTTAATAGGCTGGCTGAGTACTGGAGATAAGGGATTTTATGACGAAAATGGAGAAGTACACGTGATTGAGAGATTAAAAGAGATGATGAAGTATCGAAACCATCAAATTTCGCCATCTGAAGTTGAACAAGTTCTACTATCTCATCCCGCAGTAATGGAAGTTTCAGTGATTCCCATCCCTCACTATTTAGATGGAGATTGGCCAATTGCTTTTGTTAAAAAAGTTCCCGAATTTCAAGTAATTATATGATTTTAAAAATTACTTCGCTAATAACACAGCAAGCATTTTTGACTAGCAACTATAAATTAAAAGTGCATTTGCATAAGAATCTCATAAGCTCACTATAATCTAAATCAGTCTAATTATCTTTTGTAGGTAACTGAAGATGAACTTGTTCAGTTATCAATTTCAGTTTTTGGAGAATTGAAAAAACTTCATGGAGGAGTAAAATTTGTAGAGCAGTTGCCCAAGATGCCAAGTGGAAAAATCAACAGATCTTTACTAAAGGAAATGGCAAAAGCAATGTCTGTCAATTCATAGATATCGCAATATTAATTTTTAGATTGTAATCACCCTGGAATAAAATAAACCAACCATAATGGCCTATTCACCAACGGTTAGCCAACGGCGTTTGGCCTAACCAAATTTAACTATTAGAAACCTGCTCTCTGTATGTATTACACCTTTTCACATAACCCCAAAATTTCATGAAAGTTTATACTCACTTAAAATCTAATTCTACGATGGCAAAACCATATTATTGTTCGATCTAATGCTTGTTTATTAATAATAATTTATTAAATTATTTGAGCAGGCATTGATGATTTATTATCTTTTTGTACGAGTTTTAAAATTGGACAACCGTTGCCCGATGTATAGTGAAATAAAAAACATGTTGAAATAAACGCCTTTTGGCCAATGGCTGCTGGAATTGTTGGCCAGACTTCATAAAATTGGCCCGCCGTTGGTGAATGGCTGGCAAACGTTTCTACCAGGGTGAATATTATATCATTAACTGTTAAGATTACAAAGAAACTAGAAATCTGATTTATCGGGGTTTTCATCGAGATTCTACTCTGGAAACCTGCTAGATTTGAAAAATCTCGGTAGTTTCCAGGTACTTTCTCGAGAACGCTGCTACCACGGATTGGAGTTTCTTCAAAACTTTTTTGTTTGAATAAGAAAATACTTTTTGGTGTGTTAGAAGTTCAAATCAAGTGTTTTTAGAAAATGTCCGTATGGATGTGTGTGCGTGTGTGTCTATACCGTGATATTTCTGGAACTACTCTGTCAATATAAATAAAATTTGACATGCATATATGTTTTTCTCGGCAGATAAAATGAAAATGGTGATTTTTTTTTAAATTCATATCTTTGAAACTAAACGTCATTACCTCGCGAAAAAATTATGTCGATGGGTCACGTGTTAAACTATATCTCATTAAAATTTCAAGTGATTTGACTACTTATTTTTTCAGTAAAAAATCGAAAACTGAAAAAAATGAGTTTTTTTGCCTTAATTACGGACGCAAAAAGGCCTTATTGCACTTGAGATTTCGGGAAAAAGTAGATATTTTATGTGTTTTGGCTAAGTTCATTGCACAGCTTTCAAACCCCTATGGTTCGTAAGATATCAAGGTTTCAATTTTTTTTGAAAATTGTTTAATTCCTTATATCTCTGAAACAATGTAGTCAAATGCTTCAAAATTTTATTTGGTGATTCACCATAAAAAAAAGCTATCTGCTGCTGAAATTTTACACGATTTCGTCGAGCGGTTTTCAACTAAAGAGCTAAAATGTAAAAATCGTTTTCTCGAAAATTGCGCGAGCGACCCATCTAATGAATAGCCTGTTGTTTTGATGGTCAGGTTGGTAGGAACACATGTAAACATGCGTGAATTTCTGTGAAAAAAAAATTGACGACAGTGTTCATATTCTATAATAAATAAATAAAGGGGTCTGCAAACTTTTGGACAATGAACCATCGAAAACTTATATTAAATTATGTATCAAAAACCGCCTCATACATTAGCAAGCAGATATATAGATATATTAAAAGAATATTTTATTTATTGGAACTATAAATTTAGTTGGAGGAAGCTACGTGCCAATGAATTGGCAGCGGTTTTTAATATCCCTTCAGATGACCTTATTAACTTCCTTCATAGTACGTTGTTTTATAGGTGGGTTATATCACATTATAAAATATAATAGGCGTCGATCATGAATATGAACCTTATCTTCGTTTAACGAAAAAACATATTCAAATACGATTGTTTGAATAAGACATGCTATACACATACACGTGTATATTGCAAACACTTTTTCTGGAACCGTATCTCATTTTTATTTCGAAACGAAAGGACATGAGCCATTCTAATCTATTAGTTTGATAACAGCTCAGCTATATTTTTTTTTTCTAATCTAGCATAAAATGTATCCATAAAAAGAAAAATAATACACGAATTTAAATTGATATTATGCTGTGTCACAATCGTTATAAAAAAACAGTATATCATAATATGTACACCTCGATAAAAATTCTCCATGAATGTAAGAATTGTTAAATGAAGCATACAATGACTTGACACGTTATAATCTCATAATGACTCTCACAAATGTATTACTGACATAAACTGATGTTCATCAAACAGCTACGTATACTCGCGCGATTATAAATTTTTATAAAATGCATATCCATGGAACTCTTACGCGTCATCTCGTTTTATCTTGAACTGTTTAAAAACATAATAACAGTATCGTATAGCTTCTAATGTTGTTTAAATTTGTATATATTGTATATATTGTATATACATAGAGTTATTGCATACAGTAAGTATGATTGCTATTCTTCTAGGCATCCCCACTTTTCTTCTCTACTGCCGGAAATTATTGACAGTGACTAAGCGTTAGCAGTATCACGACGTATAAAAGCTTGAAAGGCTGCAGATTGCCAGAAGAAGGTCGTCAGAGTAGTGGTTCGTCGCGTTAATCATAAAAGATCTACCAGAGTTGCCTCTCAGAGCGTCTGTGCAGTGTGTTCAAAAAAATTCTGTGCAATATTTTTAAAAACAATCAAGATGTCTTTCAACGCCCCCAAAAGAATGGTATGTATTGGAAAATTTAAGAGAAACCATTTTTGGCTATACACTCTCTAATATTGAAATTTTTTGTCGATAGAATATAGAAGACTTTGTTATCGAAGACAACATCATTAAAGGCGTGGATGAGCATTTTGACGAAACGCATAGCATTGGTGAGCATCTACTCGCCACTCTAAGTAGCAAACCACAGCATGTGGCGCAGGTAATTAAATAAATCTTTCAATTTACTAAGTGTCAAAGTGTACGGAAAGTTGCAACTCATACGCAATTTTACAGATTGAGGTTGAGACAGGAAAGCAAACGACTTTTGCCGAAATGAAAGACCGCAGTGTTCGTTGTGGAATATGGCTAAAAAAGCAGGGAGTAGGCTCTAACGACATTGTCGTGATTTGCTCGAAGAATAATTTAGATGTATATGCACCGTTTTTTGCAACTTTCTACGCCGGAGGCACCTTCGCCGGGTGGAACCCATTCATGGTAGCCTTAAGTAAGACAGTTTAAATTTTCAGTTAAAAGCTCAGTGAACATAACGCGAGATGCGTCGAGTATAACGACGCTTTTTTTTACAGAACCGATACAACATTTGATGAAGTTGTTTAAACCAAAGGTCATATTTGCTGGAGAAGATCTGGTGGATGTACTGCAAAAAGCGGCTAAACTGGAGAACGTTGACGCAAAATTTGTCGTATTCGGCAAAAATTCGAGTCTCCCGTCTTTTCACGATATCATAAAGTTACCAACGGACGAAGAGGTGCGTACTTTCCGTCCTCAAAAAATAAATCCCCAGGACAACAGTTTAATAGTTCAAACGTCAGGAAGTACCGGCTTTCCAAAAGGAGTCGTGCACCCATACAAAAATCTATTGCCCGCTGTAGCTTCATTTATTCCATACTGTGCTGTTGGCGACGTTGTTATGTGGTACTCGACATGCGACTGGGTGACTGGCATAATCTTTACTTTGCGATCTGTTTTGCTACGTAATACCAGGATTATGCACACACAATTCGAAGTCGAGGAAACGTGTAGAATTATCGAAAAGTACAAGGTAAAATGATCGATCAGTATGGATTAGAACAATTTTCGACTGAATTAGTTAAAGTGTCAACTTCACTATTGTATGACCAGGTCAATCGTGTTCTACTGTCTCACATAGCGATGGGCCACATGCTGAAAACAAATGCCCTTAAAAGGTACGACCTTCATTCTTTGAAATTGATATGCTCAGGTGGCAGTAAAGTAAGCATCGAGATATTACAAGGATTTCGAGATGCCTTGCCGAACACTTTGGTGCTACAAGTATACGGTACATTTATTTCTACCGATTGCTAAATTAGAATTTAAATGTAAAGCGATTTCTCGATTAGCTTTTCTTCGTGTGCACAGGCTTGTCCGAATCAGGCCGTGCTGTGATGTCTCAAACTGAGAATTCCAAGAGCGTTGATTCAATAGGATTCGTTACACCGTGCAATCAGGCGAAAATAGTCGACATAAACAGCGGGAAAACTCTCGGAGCCAATGAACCAGGCGAAATTTGTATAAAATCACCGATCATGATGACCGGCTATTTGAATAATCCCGAGGCAACCAAAGAGGTTTTGGACGACGAAGGTGAGGCCTGATTCATCCTCAATTGCTTCTCTTTCGATGATTAAGCATTTGAGCGCAAGATATCCTTTGTGTTTACAACAGGTTGGCTGCATACAGGGGACAAAGGCTTTTACGACGAAACCGGAGAATTTTTCATTATAGAGCGAATCAAGGAGATGATGAAGTATCAGACCTTTCAGATTTCGCCGACAGAAATCGAAGAAGTTCTAGCATCACATCCAGGAGTGATGGAGGTTGCGGTCGTCCCTCTCCCTCACCCCGAAGATATCGATAGGCCGATGGCTTTTGTGAAAATAGTTCCCGGCTCTCAGGTGATTATACCAGACTATAAAATATAGTGCACCGATGCTCGTGAGATCGTGCACGTTTACAAACCGATTGATTTTCTTATGTACGCAGGTAACCGAGGGCGAACTCGTTAACTTGTCGGCCTCAGTCCTGGGGGAAATAAAAAAGCTGCGCGGAGGCGTCAAGTTCTTGGAAAATCTGCCAAAGACGGCGAGCGGGAAGATCAACAGACCCGTTTTGAAAGAAACGGCAAAGGCCATGGCCGCTGCGCGATAGCAAACGCAATTTTTTATTGTCATTATCAAAAACTTCTCAGCAGTATTTTTATTATTACAAACAAATTGTATATACTCATGTTGTACGTTACTATATTAAATTCCTAATATATTCGCTAATCCGTCCGGTCGAGAAATGAAGAAAGCGCTTTGGCGTTAAAGACGCGGACGACGATCAAGGCGGGGGGAGCACTCAATTTGTATAACGAAATCAGGCACGAGGAAGGGCATAACGGCACCTCACGCGCTCTCCGACTTCACCTCCTCCCCCTTGTCTCGCGGCTGCGGTAATAAGGCCGCGCGTTTCCCGGTGGCAGTTAGGCGAAGCCTGTTATTTAGTGTTCCTCGCTAGCCTGCTCGCTCGTACGTTCGCGTGTCCTCGGAAATGATTTACCGCGCGACGAGTCAAGTCGAGTCAAGTACGCGCGGTACACCTATATACATCATCGCGCGCGCGAGGACAGGCAATAATCAAGCGAGATGCTGCCGTTGTCTATACGCGTGTGCGAGAGTGGGTGCTGTCGTGCAGGGGTCTTTATCCATTTTCATTATTTAAACTATATAGGAGAATTTTAATTTTTCTCAATTTTTTTTAAGTGGCAAAAAGAAGTACATTATACGGTCTCGACGTTTGAATTTTTATAATAAATTGAAAAAAGTTGATCCAATACAGGCTTCCATATTTTCATTCGATCCCATGTCTCACTATGTTTTTTATCTTAGCGTTATACGCACTTGTGCATTTGAGCCTGTCTCGATGCTCGTCACTGCCTTGGAAGCAGTCGACGTGGTTGTCGCATAGCTTCGAGAGCTGGAGCAATTGCAGAACGTCCGTGGAGGCGTTCACCTGACAGCCGAAGTAGCCATCCTCCAGGTTCAGAAAGAACACTTCTCTTCTCAGTCCTCCTCGGCCGAGTCCGTTGTGAGATTCGGCCTGCTGAAATGCGCGACAGTTGAAACATTTACTCTCGTCGGATCGTATAACATGAAATGAGGGAATGAAATTCTCTACTCACTGGATACGAAGATAACAGTATCCACGCCACCAACGGCCAAAGATGTTTCATCTTTGCTGCAACAGAGGAGGAGAAAAACATGTTAAATTTATGGAAAAAAGGCTTTCACCTCGGGAAAGTAACACACACGCGAAGACCAAGTACAGTGCATACAACGATATCAATAACAATCCTGCCGACTTTGGCGCGCATCGCGCACTCCTGAACGCGTCTACTCCTGAAAATCTCCCGACTCTGAATGAAAGTCGCGCGCGCCACCGCAGACGCGTATATTTCATACAGCAGAGAGAAGAAGGAGACGCGCCGGCAAAAAGTGCACGAGCGGACGGGACGAAAATCACCCCAAAGAGTTATGCGGTGCGGCCGGAGCGCTTTCACTCGCGTAAATCTTTCGCTCGCTGATTTACACGCCAGAGATTTTTCAATCTTCAACCGCGGCGCATTTTTGCTCGGAAACTTCATGTATTCATTTTTTAGAGGCCGGATTATATCGGACTAGTTTTCCCCGCGCGCCGGGTATGATTTACGAACGCTCGGCGTAAACGTCGGCGCTCGGTCATAAGTGAAAAATTATGACAAAACTGGCGGGTCAGCGGAGAATTTAATAAAGCAGAGCGGATCGGTGTGTTAGAAAATTATCGCGGTAGAACGCCGGTGCGGCGACTCTTTCACTTTTCATGCGCGTTACGTTTGTTTGTGCAATACCGAAACACCTGCTGTTGCTCTCTTCACAGTTCACCTGTGTGGACAACGGCCAACCCCTAATTGGCCGCTCGAATGAATGATTTTTCCCTGATTTTACAATGGCATACAACGATCAGTCCGTTGAATTTTCCGCCTCTGTTTTAACTGGGAAAAACGAGGAAATTCTCGAAAGCCGATTACAGCCTTACGATTCCTTTGTCGAGCATATTGCAACAAACAAGCGTAAAAAATATAGCGGGCTGCAAAATGCTCGCGACAATTTGTCGAAACAAAAGGAGAGCAGCAAGCTCTGGTAAATTACACGCCTGCGTCGCAACCGATGATCGTCGGCGGCGCTGCATCAGACTCGGACGAATTCAAAGTCGTCGGAGCGTCAATTAAGCTCACCAACTCCCAGGTATTGGCGAGAGCGAGAGAGAGAGAGAGAGAGAGAGAGAGAGAGAGTCAGGGGCGGCGAGCTAGCAGCAGCAGCAGCGCGTAATGATCGGCGGCGGCTGCTGCTGCCGAGCCAGAACCCGTAATTACCCTAGAGCAGCACAACTCTCCGCAGGAGCCAGGGCTGCACGTAATGATTCAAGGTCAGATGCGCCGCGCTGCGCGCGCGCGCGAGAGAGAGAGAGAGAGAGAGAGAGAGAGATGAGATTATTTTTTTGCTCCTCTCTTTTCAGTACATACACATAGCTTTCCGCGGACAGCGGGTATTAGCTTGATTTCCTTTAATTAGGCGCGCTCTGCATAGCGCGTGCGTGCGACTCGCGAAAAACGCCGGGATAATGCTTAGGTTCGCGGTCGGGATGCGGGGAAAAAAGCGTTTCACTTGTGTAATGCCGCAGCTCGGCGAAATAAGTCTCGCGCGCGCGGAGTGTGGACTACTCGGGGACAGCGACGGAAAGTAACTGAAAAAAGAGGCATACGGCGAATGCGAAAACTCGCGAGAATACAACAGCTACGCACTTAACTCTTCCTCGTAAAAATTGTCACGACGCACAGCTGCTGTTCTCCCCGCGGAGAGGCATCCAAGTGCACAGCCTAAAAACGCGATCATCACGTTCTCCTGAATCCGCGGCACGACTCGAGAGCCGAGCGATAAAAGTAATTACGCAGACTCGATTGAGCAACTGCAACCCAATTACATATCTCGAGAGAGAGAGAAGAGTCGAAGGAAAACCGTTGCTCTTGTGCGGAAAATTTATGTAACGCACACGTGCTGCGCGCATCTCAACGAAGGAGGAACAGAAGAAGAAGAAGAAGAAGAAGAAGGAAAAGGATCGCAGAGGCGCTTCTATAAACATCGACTCATCTCCGCCTTCGCGCGGCCGCGAGAGGAGCTGCCTTTAATTGGCGCGGCGCATGCGAAATGCAAATATCATTCGCCGGATTCCCGAATAATTGCACAATAAAGATGCGCGCGATTATTTAAACGCCTATTTTTCCCATACGCGCCGAAGTCGAACGGGTTTCAGGCCAATTATCTACACACGCAGCGGCAGCGGCTGCGGCGAGTTTGCAGGGGATGATGCTAACCGACTGTACGGCAGCGGTGTTTATGGCCGAGGATTCGAGAGCGCGCATAACCCGATACTTTGATAATAATGAGACGTATTTTAATAATTCCCGTGAATTACTCACGCGTGAATTAATACGCACGTACTCGCATCTCTTTATGATTTCGGAGAACGAATTCGGAAGAAAGAACCGATCGAACTCGGCTACACCTTTACGTAACCAGCGCATCCGAAGCGCCGGCTAGAACATATATTATACACAGGCGTGTACAGTGCGCGCCGTACAAGGCGATGATACCGTGACACGATTTTAGCGCTTTTTTTGCGACGCGGATCCATTAGCATAATACGTGTCACAACTTTAAATACGTCGACTGGGAGCAGCTGCTGCATCTCCTCGCTCGCGAGTCTATTCGCGTTTTTACGACGCTCGCAGCGGATGCCTACGTACGAAACGAGCATGTGTACTTCTCTTTGGGACGGTACACACTGCCTGACGCAATACAAGTGATGCGTGAACGGGTGGCTCTGCTCGCTGCATTTAGAATTGATGCAACTCGCGGTCGCCGCGATTCTCGGTATATATCATAGCGCAACGAATTATTGTTTGAAGAAACTCGTCGTTACGCTTCCGAGAATCGAAGTATCTAATGGACTTTTTACTAAAACAACGTTTTCCCCCGAGGAATAAAAAATTCAAGCCACACTGCCTCCCACGAAAGCAGCCGCGTCCATTCGTCAGGCCGCGTAAGAACGCGGAAACGCAAAAGTCGGCCCACAGGGTGGAGGCGGACATCCATATAACTTTGCCGTATAATTTCGGCCGGCGATCGTATAAGGCTCGCGCGCGCCCAGACATAAGCAGTTTTCGAAGCCGTCAATATCTCGTGAATCACGCGTACACGGAGCGCTAAAACGAGCGATTTTTTACGAGCCCGCCGCCGCCGCCGCGCGGGAAGGTAAGGAAAAATGAATATGGCACATCTCTCGCGCGCGCCTCGCGAGAGGTGAAGATTTCTTTTTCTCGCGCGAGCGCGAGCGATTGTGTGTAGAGAGCCGCCTACGTCGCGGCGCCTTTTTAAGGAAGTCGGCGCGCGTGAAAGTATATCGACGCCTAGATATACGTACACATACGCGGGTGTGTGCGTGTGTGCCTGTGTGCCTGTGTGCCTGTGTGAGGTACAAGTACACATAGCTGCGCGTACGACATCGAGGACATGCGCGCGCGCGCGCGAGAGAGTGGAGGCCGCCGTCGGTTCGCCAAATCGAAAGTGATGACGAGACGAGGAGGGAGGGGTATATGCGTTAGATCACTGGGGGATTTTGCAAAACGACCGCCGGCTGACGTCACTGACGGGCGATTTTTTGCTCGCGGTCCCGCAAGGTCGCGCTAGGTTTCTTCGATGAAAAATTGCTTTTCTCTCTCCTGGTTTATTTTTCGACGGGTATAGGCGCTAATTAATATTATACGGCTATTGCGTTGCCCCATTATCGCAGTGGCACATGTTAGAACGTCGTTGCCTCCAGGGAGTGTGAAAATCACGACGGCAATCAACGCAGCGAGATATGCGCGTAATAATTTATACGGTTTCGCTGCGCTTTTCTCGAAATGATGGAAACTCCGCGGACTGCATAGAACCGAAAGCTGCACCGCCGTGGCCATTGTTGCGCGCTCTATTCTCTCTCTCTCTCTCTCTCTCTCTCCTTCTGGGAAAGAATAACGAATCTTTGTTCTCCAGACGATTTTTCCATTACTCGAAGCATACGCTCCCAGCGATTCTAATTAGCGTCTATCATCGGAGGAATGCAAAGCACCGCATCGGTTTCCCGTACAAACGGCCGAAACAGGCAGCCGCGGCGCGCTGGGTGTTTCGTTTCTGAGAAATCAACGCTGGATAAAGCCTCATTACCCCCAGCTACTCGGCTGGTAGCATCGCGGCCCAAGTTCGCACGGCGGCGATCCTCTGACTTCTCCACACCCGCACATCGCCGTAACCTACTATCATCATAAAGCCGCACTTCGCGAAATCCCATGGGGGCGACCAAAGCCTCTCGACTCTCGTGCAGGGCGGTGAAGTACGTAGCCACGCGGATCCCGTTGCGGGTGTATACCTACAGCGAGATCTCCGCCGCGCGCGTTCCGTTGGCTGGAAACAATTTTCCTCGCACGGAATTCCCCGGGCTCTGATGCGGCACGATCCTCTCCAGCGGAGCGGTGCATATGCATATACGTGCACACAGCTCTATACATGCTCCGTTACCGAATGCCACAGGTATAGGCATTACTTGCGCAGTCGGATCGCGCTGCACCTGTTCGGCGCAGGGGATGCTTGCCAGGGTCAAAAAACTCGGGCCGAGAGTTACAGAGGCGCGAGTTTTTTTTTGTTACATCTCTCGCCGTTTACATATACGTGCCGAGGTATTTCGCGTAGGAGACGTGAGGAAAATGCAAAATTTCGTTACGCGACGACGATGTGGAGCGCCGAGAGTAGCGTAAAATATCTCGACGTCCAGTTCCACGAACGAACGAAATTTCATATTCCTTCGGGGAACGTGTATATTCGAGAAGAATTACATCCGCGCGGCGTTATCGGCTGCAGCTCGGGCTGCTTTGTAGCGCGTTGAGTCGAGTCGAAGAAAATTAAGAGAAAGTCCGCTCGCGCCTATTTACAGCGCTAATGAGTGCGCGCGCGCTATGATCATGCATATGGATGAGATGCTGTGTGTTGTGGTGTATAGCCTGTGCGCCGTGATGCGTCTCTTCATCTGGATCGAATTGCCATCCATGCAGTATGGTAGGACATTAGATTTTAATTGAGAGCTTGTAGCGAAGCAGCATCGCTTGGCCTTTACGGACTTTACATCACGCTGACTTTTGCGCATTAACGAGGCTGTGAAAATTTGAATAATATTCCGGTATACAGCCGGCGGAATTTGCATGCGGAGAACACATTTCTACTAAATATACGACATTCCTAATGGGTACACATGGCTTTTCTTTGGCTCGTACGTACAATACACTACGCGCGTGTGTTCGGGCCTGACTCACGACAATAAAAGCGCTGAATGCGGAGGCTTCCTGAATTTCCGAGTAAATATTCAAATTTTATTTGTCTGCCGCAGGTAAAGACGCGCGTCGCTGTCTCCGAAAATACACCGATGATCTTTCTCGTTGCGATGTGTACAGCGATGACGAATAACGTGTAAAACGCATCCGAATCTACTAAAGCTCGCGATACATCTCGATCGCGAATTTGCATCCAAATCGATGCATGTCGACACACCCGGTTCATTAGCACAGAAAAAGCCACAGCGTAATCTCTCATTCAATTGAAAAGAAGCGCGCGCGCATCTTCGTCGACCGGTCGTCGTCGTAAGCGCGGAAGTCGTCTCTCGTGTAGCGAGCGAAGCTTTATTGCGCCTTAACGAGAAAAGCCATAAGGACTCGGCTAATTACGCAGCCGGTAGTCCGTGTCGCATGCACGCGTGCATTCGCCTCGGCTGATGCATCGCTGCGCGGATACACACACGCAAGGATAAGAATAAGAGAGAGAGAGAGAGAGAGATAGAGAGGGGGAGACGCACAGGGGTCAACATACTCGCTCACGTCGCGCTCGGATGTCAATTGGATCAATTGGAATTGCCTCACCGGCGATACGCGTAACACCCGCAGCCGTGCAGATCAGTTTTGGAGAACTCCGCTCCCATATCGCACAGCGACGAATTCCGCGCGCTGTACGTGCTCGGCCCGCAGACAGGAATATAGAGCCAGACGGTACACGCACAGGAGGCTAGATAAGACCAGCAGCAGCGGTGGGCAAAAAGAAAGAGTCGCCAGCGCGTGCGATCGTCCTTCGCGCATTTAATTATTCTCCTCTGCTCGCAGCGCGACACGAGGAGTCAAGGACCGCTTCGCGCGTGTAAGCTTTTTGCGCGCTTCCTCCTCGGCGAACAATCGATCGTAATCGCGGATAACGGGAATGTACGAGCTTTCTTGAGGATTCGATTTTCAAAGTTCGCGAATATGCGAGAGGAGATGAACAGACCGCTTGTACGCGTCGCTCAAAATCCCGACAGCGCTGCTGTGATGGTGTATTGAATAATATCCTTTTAGAAATGACATCACTCATGCGCGTGTTGAAATTTCTAATGCAGGCTATACCGTCGCCAGACGTTTCCAGATTCCGCATCCTAATCAGCCGAATTATCGCTTGATCGATGCGACGTTATTTCCCGGCCGTCAGGTTCACTCGAGACATACACACTCGAGATCTATTGTTAGAAGATGCGTGCGTCAGATCGGTGCCGGTATCGGTAGATACATTGATTATCGTCGGCATTCATTTGCGCTGTACAACTCCGCGCTATTTCCACTATAGCAGGCGTTTAGTAATCGCGTCGCCAGCGTGCCGATACACCGGCGGAGAATATAATTTGTCAAGGGCCTGAACCGTAACTCCTCTCCCCGGCGCGCGCATCGAAAGCTATCGATAAGAATCTCGAAACCGAAAAGGCAGCGAAGAAACTACGCTCTCATAAGATAGTCAGCTCAGGGCCCGGGGCCGGCGGCGTGTATCCCGTCGCGCCTCATAAAAATGCAGCTCAGCTGCAAGTGTCGCGCCGGTACTGTACGAGGAGCCGCAATGAAAGACGAGGGGATAATGAGAGAACTGAGAAGAGAAGAAGAAACGCTCTCTCGAGCCCCGCAGGTATACAGCATATACCTGTGGCAACATCCGGCATGAATCAACAAAGCGGAATAACGCGCGCGCGCGCGAGCGAGAGAGCGCTGCGACGGCCGCCCACTCGAGCTGGAACGCGAGGAGTGGGGTCCGGACAAAAGAGAAGGGCGTGAGCGCTGCCGATTACTTTTCGCCCCGCATAGCTCGAACTCTCTTCGGCTATATGAAATTCGTCTAGTGAAAGTGCCGGCGTCGCGTGGCTCGCCCGAATTTCGGCGCCGCGACAGCCACCCGCGCGCTACACTCGCGTCTCCCGATCCGTACATGGCGAGGACGCGGCGGCGAGATTTTTCACGTGTACCGTTATCGCGCTCTCTCTCTCTCTCTCTCTCTCTCTTTCTCCGGCTCTCTGACCCGAAATGGAAATTAAGCTCCACTTTGTCCGCGGCGCGTCTATCCGAATATAATCCGCGAGGAAAGCGTCGCGCTCGGCTACCACGGCATTGTCTATCCGGCCGTCTACCGGTACACATATCTTGCGTCACACAGCGATGCTAATACACGTACACACACACAGGCTGTGCGAATTACCGCGGCGATAACCTTGCGCAAAGGACGGCCGCGATCAGTCCCGCATTATACACTGGTCGGATTTCAGCGGCTGGAAAGTCTACTATTTAAATACAATCGCTCGCCGGGGATACACCTATGCCTCTGATGTGCGACTCATCCTCCTTGCGCACACACTCTCGATCGTTGACCTTCGCCGCTTCCTTTTTCGATTCTTTTTCTGTTTCCCTAAGCGCCTCAGCTTGTAATTAACGCTCGGGGTTTTACGTTTCGATGCTAATCGCCCCGCCGCGCCAAGATCCTTTAAGCGTATCAAGCGGATTGAGTAATCCGCAGCAAAAAGACGAAGACTGCGCGTACGAGCGCACACATTGTACACACTTTATGCATCGCTGCGATATTTCGCCGCGGGATCGAAGGAACGCGGAAACGCATCGGAGTATAATAACGATCTGCAATCGTTTGAATTCAGAATAGATCTGTTTGAGGATCCTAATAAATCATAGACGCAGTGCTTATAGCGAATCGTAGAAAACAACAGCTGCGTACATTGTAATCATCGTCTTATATACCCTTGAAATCGCCCAAGACGCCCCCGAAGAATCAATGAGCGCGCTGCATAAACATTATAAACATATCGACTCGCTCGCAGGCCCGTTGTCCCGCGGCGAGTCGTCGCGCGCGAATAATTTAACGAGCGACGCAAACGACGGTACCCGGCACACGAGCTCTTTTCAATATATCGCGTGTCCGGGAAGCTGTAGACTATCGCCCCTTCGGAGAGTCTAACAGTAAACAGCTCGCGATCTCGGGACGCGAGCGACGCACTTGGGGCAACGTCCAGCTGTTCTACGGAGATGCAATAATGCCAGAGTATACGACGCGATGAACAACTGTCGTAATGCCGTAGGTAGATGCACGGCACGACGTGCTAACGGGTTAGGGCTCTTTCGCCGAGAGAGCTCACTCTATAGCCTTATGCAATAATTCGCTCAAGTGGTGCGGCGATTTCGCTTCGTTATTGCTATATAAGTACTTTCACTGCGGATACCACAATCGTTATATCTCGCGTTATAATTAAGCGCCAGCCCTTTCCACGCGCATTACGCACTGTGTAAATAGAAAGCCCGTTTTCTCCAAACCACACGTATACCGGGCGCACCTTTAAACACACGCGCGCGGGCGTCCCGTTATCGGCCGGCAGCAGCAGCCTCCCCCCCCCCCATTTAATCATATTGCACTACGACTTTATGCGCAGAAACAATCTGCGCGACGGAACGGCCTGTAATCTCTCCTCGCGGGAGTTTCGAGTCGTGCACCGCGACAACTACCAAGAGCTGCACACGTCCTGGCCGAAGGCTAGCGAGGGTCCACGCGCAGAGGATCGCACCGTTCCTCCTCTCTAGCGGCTGTTCGCCTTTATGTTTCTTTACCGCTGCTGCCGTGCTTTAGCGGGATTTTTATTCTCGCGCGGCTCTGGGCCGTTGATCGGCCCGCGGGGAATGCGGGAGTTAGACTTTGCGTGAAAATCCGCTCGGGAAATTCGCGCTGTATTATGTACTTCCTCGTTGCTGCGTACGCGCGGGCGTTGCGGAATTATTCAATACACGCCCGGACTCTCTCGCTGGACGAAACATCTGGTAGAGCAGTGCCTGCACGCAGGCATCAAAATCTCTCTCTAGCTCGGCTCGGCTCGTATAATCGCGGAATAAGCAGTGAGAGAGAGAGAGATAGACGCGCGCGACTCACGGTCAAAGCAATTTGCGGCAGGATTAATTGTTTTGCGGTAAGCGTTCAACTTCTGACGCGCCGGCTTTTAATATACTCGCTAAGCGCGCGCTGTCGATCGACCACTTACGCGACATGTGTCGTTGACGCGATGAGGCTCTTAAAAAACTAGCATAAACGACGATTCTTCGCGCGAGTGATCGATGGAGGAATAATTGCGCGCGACTGCGACTCTATAACGGAGCGTCCACAGTTACGGCTTTTAATTGATTCCTGTGCGCGAAATCGCGAGAGGACGCGCCTTTCCCCTCTCCTCCTAATTTTTTTAAATTTTAGATAACCTCGTGTGCGAGAGTAAAAGTGGAAAAACGACTTTTTCTGTTGGCCAGAATTCCTCGATGCATGACTAAACGACGAAAATAGTTGGCTGATGTGGAGAGCGAGTAGCTTCTGTGTCAACAATTCGACACCGCAGAGCCGAGTTTGCTCAGCCGATTGACGTCTGCCGTTCTCCTCGATCTTCTCCCTGATGCAGCTCTCGGGGCGCGGGACTACCGCCGGCAATACGAGACGAGCAGATTCTTTCCGCGGCGGCACGCATTCGCGATATTCCCACGATGCTCTCGCGATCTGCTATGTACATTCTGGGAAACTGTAGTATAGCTATCGGTTCTTCGGGTATCGGGAAGTTTTCCATGGGACGCTGGTTTTCAATACGCAGAAAAGTCGCAACAATAAAAGCTGTCGGATATAATCGTGCAAATATACGCAAGGCCAATAAAAGTCGTCCGAAAACACTGCCTGAATAAGATAAGTAATCTACATATCCTTCGTCATATCCTTTATTTAGACGCGCCGCTCACTCATCCGGCCGATCCGCGATCGATAAAGCCGCGAGAGCGGAAATCTTGGCCGTGAGAACTTTTTCAGCTCTATAAAAGTATGGCGCGATCGTCGTCCTTCGCTGTGTTATACGTTTCGTCCGTTATTTCCGAGTTTCAAGTATTTTTTAATACACCCGCGTCTGTGGCTCTGTGCATTTAATTGTCGGCAGCGAGCGCTTCTTCTGCAGCATATTATAGCGCATATAAACTGCAGTGATTTTCTCTCGTCGTTATTATTACCGCTAACGTTTAAACACAGAGTTTCAGAGAAGGATTATGCTTATAACGCGAGTCAAGCGATAATTAAAGAAGAATAAAATATGCAAACGATAATCTCGATATGAATATTAAAAGGCGCGACACTCGAAAATCCAGCGACAGCGCTTAAACGTCCCGCGAATTACAATAGTCGATTGGCAAAAAGCTCCCGCTACGCCACCCCCCTTTTCCAGCAGCCGAGCAAAAAGAGGAATAAACACAGAGAACTCCAGAGAACTCGCGCGCGCAGTGCATAGTAGGTGGCAACGTCTGGCGGCTAATGAATGCCTGAAGCAACCCGGCAACACCAGCATCATAACGCTACTTGTGTATATACAGTTCCGCAGTCCGTCGCGCCAGCAAAGCGCGACTGTTGTTATATTCTCTCTCTCTCTCTCTCTCTCTCTCAAGATACAAAAATCCGCAGCGACGAAAGGGGAAAGGAGCTAAGGAAAAAAGGAGAACTACGTGCGGCCGTTCCGCCGGGGCGATTTTATAATTGCACCGCGAGAGGCTGTAGCGAGCCATGGGAAAACTGAAACTGGCGCTCGAGAGCTGCTATGATACACTATACTGCACAGATGCTCATCTGTATGTGCAACTGGTTCGCGCGCGGTGTCTAGTGTCGCGCAGTTCGACTCTGTAATACCTGCAGCGCTCGGTCGATCGAGAAAGGAACGGTTGTGTGTAGGGTGTGTCTAATATCGCGTGGAGAATCGTTAAATTGTTCAATACTATTACTGAGCTGATGAGCTGATGAGCGGATGAGCGTGAATTTTATCATTGTTTGCTAGCTTAGGGAGAGAGGCCTGCATCTTCGCACCGACGAAATCGCGATCGCGACGATTTTTACGAAATCGATACACTATACGATTCAGCCAGTCTAGGCCTCTCGCGTTTTCAGATGAATCAGCGTTGCACAAATTGGAATTTCCATACTGACTTTGACACACTTGCCTATTCAAATCAGGTGCATGCAGGCGTGTTTTATTATAGGATACACACGGGAGAGAGAGAGAGAGAGAGAAAAATCCACAGCGTACTTTGTTTATAATTTCAAATCGCGCGCGCTCGCAGAGAAGATTGAAGCCGCCGAAGATAGAAGTCGATTCTTACACTTTACACTGGATGCGCTGTGATTACGCAATTTTCACCCGCGGTAATTTGGTATTTTCGACTACCGATAATGAAAGCTGCACACAACTCGAGGGGGTAGCTCTCCTCTTCTTCTACGCAGGTTGAGTGCGAGGAATTTCCATTTACATTTACATATGCGCGCTCGGAGAGACGGAGAGAGAGAGAGAGGAAATTGAAAAAAGAATCCGCCCTAAGTATGCATAATGCCGCGACGCGGCGAATTTGCATTTAGAATATGAACTTGAACGTGAATTAACGTCGACGTGTGTGTGCACGTTTGCAATAATAATGAATCAGCAGCGATCGATCGGCGATACTGCGATTTAATGGGTGCATGATAAAGGCCGCAGTGAAATCGGAGAAATGTTTGCTAATGGCAGCCGAGTTTGAAAGCGAATTGAGTTACCGGGGCGTGCCGCGAGTGTAAAAGAGCCGCGCGAGCGAGTGCACGGGAGATGAGAGAGAGAGAGAGAGAGGAACGAGTTCATCCGCGTAAGCGAGTAGTGCATGCTGGCTCCACCTCTCTCTCTCTCTCTCTCTCTCTCTCTCTCTCTCTCTATGCGGCTCTTTCTGCGTAATCGCCGGGAATTATTGCTCTCTCGCGAGAGCTGAGCTGCCATAGCTCCTGGCGAATATGATTGACGTCGAAGCATGTGTATACGCGGCGGTCGTCTCTTCTCCTCTCTTCCCCTGCGTATAATCAGCGGGGATCGTCTTCTACTCGTCTTTGTGGACTTTTAGCGTTATTAACGTTTGCAGAAGAATTAGGGCCGCGGGAAGGCTGCAGCGTACACTTCCATTGATTTATTTTCGAATAACAACCCGATGAGACGAGCGCTCCTCGTTTTGCGTACAGCTGTAGGAGAAAAGAAAATCAGCGAGATCATACACGTCGGCGGCGGCCCAGCCCATAACACTCTCTCGCGTGTCTCTCCCGATCACGTCTTGCAGCAGCAGCGGCATCGGTGAGTTCGATGCTTGCAACAGAGCGCGGTCTGACGACGACTCTCTCGTCTACACAGACATTATGTGCGCGAGTAGCAGCGGCCTCGCCTTATTTGGCGGCTCTGCATAGGTATAACGCGCACGCACCACTCCCGCGACGCGCGGCTCTAACGGAATTCCCGAGCGCGACGCGCGTCAAAACGACATTACTTTCCTCGGACGCACGAATCGCAGATTCTCGTCCTGATTCGTCTGCACCGAGAGCATCGCAGCCTTTCGTCGCTTCCGATCATTGGCGCAACGTAACGTAACACAGATGATGAGCAGAGGGACGGTGTGTATCGGGGCAACGGGGAGGGAGATATAGCGCTTCCGTTTAAGGAGTGAGAGAGCTGCGCGCGTGTGACGAAAGATCATTGTCGCCGGCGTGATGAAACTGAGTGAGTTTCGGCTGAATGGCCGGGTGTAATATGGTGTAAATTGCTGCTCGGGAAAGTGATTTTGATGATAATGCCGAGGCGCGCACAAGCCGCGTGTATTTTTGCGAGGATGTAACGAGCTGACGAGAGCCGATTGAAAAATCTGTTGTATATACGGCTGATGTACGAGGATACGTACGTCGTAAATCATCTATACCAAGGCCTGACCAAGTGCGAACGGATTTTATTAACCCCCCCCCCCCCCCCTCGACACGACGCATCTCGTGTAACGATTATCATCCGCAACTTTACAGCAGCTGTAAACGGCGAGCCCGGAAGGTCCGTCTTGCATAATTAACGCGAGAACGCATCGGCCGTTGCGCAAATCGAATCTGCTCGAGCCTGAAAAGCGAACCTTCTCAGCGATTGTCACAACACACAGCTGCGTCAATTACTTTCAATTAATTCGAACCCTATACACACTGTACACGCATGAAAGCCACTCGAGCCTCTCTCGCAATACCCCCAGAGTCATTATAGCACAATAAGAAAGCCAATAGTCATGCGCGCATTATAATTGAAATCCCCTGGACTGGCGTACACGCCGACGGAGAACTCGAAATTTGTGTAACTGGCACGAGCTAGAGTGCTGTATCGTAATTAAAAAAAGAAAAAATCCGCTGAAAAGCGAGACACATATAGCATGTGTTCCGTATGCTACCTTGAACTAATAAAACCCACGCTACCGGCGATATTGCGACAATATACACTATACGCGCGCGGTGTCTGCGCTCAATTACGCCGTGTTGTTCCAGGCGTTTTGCTCGGCAAAGCGAGACGTGCGCGAGCGAGAGAGAGAGAGAGAGAAGAGGGACGAAACGTAATAACGCGACTTCCGGTCTCCTCAACCGCGGCGACATCAGATTCGCATCTTTCGCGCTGCTGCAGCTCGCTCGTCCTTTTTTTCTCATCATCTAGTTCCATCGTCTTCTCTCCTCCTCTCGCTGTACAGCCGTTTTTGCGCGGCCGCTCTCGGCTCAGTCGCTCTTTGATTTATCGATGGGACGTGATTACCCGCCGAGAAGTTTTTTCGAATATTCGTTTTTTCCTTTCGTCCTTTATTATCGTAGTAGCCGAGAGTCGAGTTGGCCGTTTCTGTGTGTGTGTGTGTGTGTGTGTGTGTGCTCGGGCAACGGAAGATGACAAGAAGAAATTTATTATGGCTTGTTTTCGAGCGCGAGTCGACAAGCTTCTAAAATAAGCCTGTTGCGTTTATTCTTGGACGCGCGCGTACTACGATTGTTCGAAGAAGAAAAAAAGGAAGGCCGTGCGATTTGAATCTAATTTGAAAATAATAGGCGCACTCGCGGTAAACGCGGCGCTGCGCAAAGAGGCTTTTAATTGTCGCGCGCGCGATTGTCTTTGATGATTTTGAGAGACCCGTTAAGTTGTTTCTTGTTTTTTACGATGAAAAGCGCGCTAATGGCCACTCGGTTATCCGGATAATTTGAGCGTCGCTAATCGTATTAATAGCAAAAAACAACTGCTTACTATCCTCCTGATGTTTGATTTCAGTAAGGCGTTCGACACGATCTCACCCTCTAAACTTCTTCGACAGCTAATAGGAATGGGTTTCTCTAGGTCTGTAGTTCTGTGGATCAAGTCATACATTACAGGGCGTAACCATCAAGTGGTTACGAAAACAGTTGGCAATTCTGATTGGCTCACTACCAATCTTGGCGTTCCACAGGGCTCGGTCCTGGGTCCTCTTCTCTTTAGTCTTTACATCAATGATCTCAGAAACATTTTGGCTTCTTTTAAGGGCCCTAAGGGCGAATTATCGGATAGTGTCGAGCATTTGCTATATGCTCATGACCTTCAAACCTATACGCAGGTGGCGAGGGACGACTTGAGCGGGGGTGTGGACCGTCTGTCGGCTGTGGCGCGTGCAGTGGCGGTATGGGCGTCCGTGAACGCGCTTCGCCTCAATGTCGGGAAGACTAAAGCTATTATTTTTGGGTCGGACAGTAGTATTAACAAGGTGCAAAGTCTAAAGCTGCCTGGTCTTCGTGCCCTTTGCCGACACTGTAACCAACCTTAGTGTTGTAATGGATTCGAAGATGACATGGAAACCGCAGGTGGATGCGATTAGCCGAAAGGTTAATAGAGTCCTTTATGGACTTAGATCCTTTAGATCCTGCACCACCGAGGAACTGCGTAAGCAGCTGGCGGGCGCTCTTGCCACCCCGCACTTGGATTACTGCTCTCTTGTCTACCTTGACGTATCAGGTCAACAAAGCACACGACTTCGACGATTGCAGAACTCATGTGTGAGATACATATGTGGTGCTAGAAGGGACGAGCACATCTCCCCCTATAGGAGGAAGATAGGCTGGGTTCCAGTGAAGGCAAGAAGGGAGTTATTTGCGGCGGTGATGCTTTATAAAGCAATTGTAATGGGACAGCCGCCGTATCTTGCTGCCCTTTTTGTTAGGAACCAGTCTAGAACCTCAGCTAGGGATCCGCAAGAACTAGTGGTGCCTAGCGCGCGTACCGATGCGGGGCTGTATTCCTTTAAAGCCCAGGGCGCGCGCCTCTGGATTTCTCTCCCGAGCGACGTGAGAGATCTCCGGTCGCTTAAATCTTTTAAGGCTGTGATGCGGAGGCGCATATACGTACGCGAGATTGAGTGTACTGTCGATCAGAAAACTGATTCTGCGACTGTTTCGTGACTCCGTTAGATATTGTACCGTCCAAATATTTATTCTATTTATTTATTATATTATTAATGTAATTTAACATCTATGACCAAAGGTTTTTATTTAAGTGACGTGATAGAGTAGTAAGTAAGAAGAAAAAATGTACATAATGCGTAATACGAAGCTGTGATAAATTAATGACAATATGTGATACATATGTATTTTTGACTTGTGCAAAATAAAGGCTAATCTATCTATCTATCTAATCGAGTACTTTGAAGAAAAAATAATCCAATCAAAATCCAGTCCGCGCCGATTCGCCGAGAGCCGGCGCAATCTCCGAGTCCGATCTCATCGGTGAAAAGAATCGAAAATCGTATATACAATACAAGCCTTGCGGCGAGCGCGAAAGAAAGCTGATGCCGATGCGGAAAGAGAGAAAAGTGAGGGAATTCCTCGCGGGAGAGAAAGATGACGACGCGCGCACGCTCCAAAAGTGCAAAACCAGGTCGACGTATACTGTAGCCGGGCTGCGTGGGCTGTCGCGATTACCGGGTCAGCGGCCGACATTTGGAAAGTATCCTCTTCGCATGCTGCTCCTCTCTTTCTCTCTCTCCGTAGGCTTATCGCGGCGCGAGTCTTTAAAAGGCCATGTCTCCTTGTACCCGCACCGCTACAGCTCCGCGCAGGCTTTATAGCCTACTTTGAATTTCATTGATTGTCGCGCTCTCGAATGCGTGAGGTCTCTCGCGCGCGGCTTTATGAATGGAATTGTAATTCGAATTTTCCGTGCTCGATTGCTATTCGATTCACTTGTTTACGCTTCGGGAGTAGTAATCGATCGTTCTGTGTACCCGGGTATTGTAAACACTCGGTTTTTGCTCTCGTTGCGCAGCGTCGATTTTACACGGTCGGGAGAGAGAGCACCGTTTTTTTTCGAATAATCACGCAGAGGAATTCAAAAGTGAAAGTGGAGCCGACGATCGCAAAGCAAACTCGAGACCTCCGGCTTGTCGAGTTAGGGCGATTAGATGTGTTTTTTTTTTTTGCTACGCAGTTGCAGTATAGTAGTAACGACCGGGATCCGACAGACAACTGTGCCGCATATCCTATTGTCGCGCTCATTGCCATAGGAAACATTAACGAGAGGCTTTACTGCTGCGGTGTATACACACTCGCTTTGTGTATCCCGCGGCGTATCGTCATTATCCGCGCGAAAATGCAGCGAGAGGAGCGATATCTCGAGGGCGGCCGCTAAAAATATGCGTCTAATACGATAAAACGCGCGGCATTTGTATTGGAATGCCGCGAAGTACACGTACATGAGCATTTTAAATTTAAATTCTGAATTGTTTAATCTAAAAACACTGGTGTAAGTCTAAATTGAACTTAATAAAACAAGCAGTTTTGTCCAAACCTATCAGTGTCTGCGGCGGGCGAAAATAGGTGGCGCGCCGAGTCTAGATATAGCGGTGTGCCACCAATGCTAAAACTTAACTTAGTAACAGGAGATGAACACAATTGCTGTCGCACACTTCCCGTGGAAATGCTCGTGTACCCTCCACAAATATGTGCGTATATACATACTCTCCGATGCACGCATCGGGAAAGAGGGCGGTGCGCATCGAGCAAGAAAAACAACATTCGCTGCGATAAATCCGCAGTAGGAGATCGGCTCGAAGGGAGTCTCTCTCTCTCTCTCTCTCCGCTGGTCCCGGGGAATGCAGATAATGGTGATCCGTGATGTGCTCTGTTATACGCGCGCGGCGGGGAGAGGCATCGCTGCATAGTAGGAGGATAGAGCAGCTCGCGAGCGAGTATCCAAAGAAACGAGCCGAGAAGAGAGGAACAAAGAGTCAACGTGCGTGCCTGCATGTGTGTGTATACAGTCGGGCTCGTTTCTCTCTCTCTCTCTCTCTCTCTTTCTTCGTCGTCGTATGTTTTCCTGTCTCCCGGCTGCTATTTGGAAAAGCATTCGCGAGGCAGACACTATACACCGCATCGACGCGACATTCTTCTTCTTCTTCGACTGCAGGAGGGAAGATCGTTTGTAAGAATGCGCGGCGGGCAAATTTAATTAAGAAATCGGCGCTCTTTGTTCCCACCAGCAGCTGCGAGGGGATTGAGAGATATGAAATATTCGTGCGCGTTTGTGTGCAGGCGGGCAATTTCCGTTAGGAAAAATAATGTCGTAGAGACACGCACGCTGCGCGCGCTAATTCGGCCGCTCGAGAGAGAGAGAGAGAGAGAGAGAGAGAGAGAGAGAGAGAGAGAAAATAGCGAGCGCAAATTATGCACTCGTTGAATAACTTTACGCAGCGAGACCGTAAGACAGCCTGTGTATAAACTCGCGACGGAGAGTTTAACTGTCCGTCTAATTGAGAGTCATATTCTAGACAATGCTGGGTATTATCGCTCGATAAAATAATTGATTGTCTTTGTACTAAGTGCAGTAGAACGCAGCAGTGCGAACGTTTGAGAATTCTGCCACAAGAACAACGATAGAGGAACAAGGATTATAAAGTATCTACATCGATACCCCTACACCGTCGTCCCTTCCTCCTCTCTCGGTTCTCCGAGCGGCGCGAGCCTCGAGTCCGCTGAACGCGCTCGCGACCTCCTTGAGAACGGTCCTTGACTCTTGGCTAGGCGGCCGCGGCTCCCTCCTGCAGATAAGAGCCTCTCTCTCTCTCTCTCTCTCTCTCTCTCTCTCGCTCTTGCTCGCTCTGCAGAAGAGGAAGAACAAGAGCGCACGCGCGGGAGGAGGGGAGCAGCGCCGCGCGGAAAAAAATCCGCGAGCCGAGAGCGAGAGAGATGAGAAATTGGAGTAGTCGGAGTGGAAAAGAGGAGGGAAAACTGGAAGGGCAAGGAGACGCGGAGGAGGAGGAGGAGGAGGAGGTAATGGCGCCTAAGGCATGAGCGGACAGCTCTCTCTCTCTCTCTCTCTCTCTGTACGTGTATACACGCTCGGCTCTACTATGTCTGCACCGCTAGAGGGACGGATGTGCTACACACTATACATACTTCCCCCCGCGTAACCCTTGCAAATTTCGTCCTTATGCATGCATTTGCACGCGGCATTCCGTTCCCAGAAAATTAACCAAAATTTATCGCTCCGACTTTCTTACGCGCGCAGGTTTCTCACCGCGCGAAATTCGGCGCACATGTAACCCAAAAGGAGCGACATGACTGCTCTCCCGTGTCCGAGATAAGCAGAGAGCGCGAGAGCAAAGGAAAGAGAAACCCTGAGAAGGACGCAGCAGCAGCGGCGGCAGCGAGAGGAAGGAAAAGTCTCGGCCGGCGCGCAGAGAATGCCTATAATCGGCAATGCGAACGACCGCGCCTCCTCCGCCGTGCGTGTATACTTTACTCTTCTTCGTATATCATCTGTGTCTTTTCACTCATTGCCCATCGGAAAAATCGCGCCGGATCGAAAAACGAAAGGCTGGAACGTTGCCCGTGTACTCGAATTAACGCGCGGCTGTAATTTTTCAAGCGGGAGCCCGCGAATACGTCGTAAAATTCGTATAATCCTTTCGCGCAAAAATCGACGTTGAAGGGGGATATCGACTATTTTCTCGCGCCCGACGTCATTCCCTCGTCCGAGAGCGGCTGTTTACGAAGAGCCTCGTGCGCACTAATGAAAAGTTGCGCGCGAGGGACATTTTTCCATGCGCAGGAAACGGCATCAGCTTCTTATTAAAGCGCGATTCCTATTCCGCGCGTATCTTGCCGATCTCGCCTCGCTGCTATTTTGCGCCGAGAGAGAGAGAGAGAGAGATGACGCGTATTGATAATTTTCTCTTCCCCGAGCTCGAGGGAGAATTTCTGCGGATTGCATCGGCACGGATCGGTATCCGCGCGCTTTTTAGAGCTCCGATGCGCCAGGAAAATCTCGCTGTTAGGATTTTGCGGAATTTACGTCGTTACTTGCGCGAGTGAGAGAGGGAGAGAAAAAAGAAACTCTTAACGAGTATAAAAGCGGCTTTCGATCTTTTACGCAATGCGCATCGGCAAGGCTGCAGCGCTCAAAATCATCATCGAATATCCTCATTCCCACACTCTCCTATGACGATCGGCTCCGAACGCGCGTAACTCCGCAGAAGATGTTTACGCGCGATAACACCATCGAGCGACTCTCTTTCAAACGGACGACCGCACTGACCTCAAAGCTCATCGTTACGCTCCGGATCGTCGGGAATTCATCCCATCTTCCGAAGGACGTCCTCGGCTCTATGAGAAATGGCGAGGAGGATGACCCTTCCATCGAGATTTACTTTTCGAGCCCTGGCGATAGAGAGAGAGAGAGAGAGAGAGAGAGAGAGAGAGAGAGAGAGAGAGAGGAATTCAAACAAGAAGCGACGGCACAATGGCCGCGCGCGGCAATTTCGCGCTCCGCAGCGAGAAGGAAAGCCGTGTAATCGAGGCGTGTACATACGCAGCCCGCGTAATAACAGTGGTGCGCGCGGCTGTGGAATAACGAGTATCGGTGGATTCTATTTTGAAACCAGTTGCGCCCCGAGTAGTTTTCTACAAACTATTTCCAGCATAGTTAAAAGCCCCCTCGAGCGCCGTACGGTAGCATCGGACCAGAAATGCCACTGCAGCGATGCAAAAAGGAACGAGAGTTTACTACAGCGGCGGCCCCTGCACTACTGGATTTCGCTCTCTCGCGTCGTGTCCCTCGGATATAGAATGCAGAGCGAGAGAGACAAGCGTTCGCATTAGCATACAATGCGATTTACTCGGATCGGACGTTATAACGCGGCTGCGCTCGCGCGTATTAAATGTTTATTAAACATGTCGTCTAACTGAATGAGTCGTAAAAAATTCGAGAAATCCCGCCGATAGCAATAAACGCGGATGTGTAGGATATGCGCCGGTGATGGGCGATTATTGTTATTATACTTTTGTCCTAATTGCGCCGAAGGGATCGACCGCCGCGCGCGGCGTTTAATAACGCGCGGAAAAATGATGATAGTATAGCAGAGCGTTAATTGCAAGCAGAGAGATTGGAAAGTGCAAATGCGCGCGCGAGAGAATACGACTTCCCCCCCCCCCATAGGTTAAACGAGTGCATAATAATGAGCAGTTGTCGGAAGGATTCGTATACTTTACATGGAAGCGCGCGTGTGTGTATAACCCGCGCGCATCAATTAAAAAAGAGAGCTCCTTTTTTCTCTCTCTCTTTCGCAGATCCCAGATTATGTTTACCGGCAATTAGTTGCGCGGTAAATTCATAATTTAAGAGTGACTCGTATATTCATCTGCTATAATTGCCCGGGAATTTATATTCCCTCGCTCGCCGTATCAATCACTCGCGCCGAGAGAGATTACGAAGACAAACAACATTGTACGAGTGTCTATAATCACTTAGGCGCCTCCCGTGTTACACAAAAGTTTATCGAGCTTAGTGATTGTAAGAGAAGTTATTGCAAATTTCGTTGCGACACGCGAAAGCGAAGCCGAATCCAGGTCGCGAGGCTGATTGAATTTTAGATGTCTGCGCAGAGTGCAATTGACTCGTAACCGATCGCCGATCGATCTGGGAATCGACCGTCTTTGTTATTATTTGCTCTCCCCATCTCGACCTTCGGAATCCAGAACGGAAACGCCCTGCGCCGCGATACAGCTCTATAAGGCTATGAAACGAAAACAATTTTCCCGCACAAGGAATTACTGTTAATTTTCCATACGGCCGTAAATCGCTGCATCTCGCCGCGCTCGATTTTGTTTATCGCGCTTTCTCACGTGGTAATTGATAATAAACACTCCGTAGCTGTTTCTTTGCCCCGACAGACTCGCGCACGCGCGAGGATCGTAAATGCGCTCGTGGATTTTTAATAGCTCGGGCACTTCGCGGAGCTCGCCGATATCGACACCTCCGTACGGGCTTTTGCGTAGATTGCGTCACGGATTGACTTTTTAGCCGATAATTAATTGTCCGCTAATTTTTCTTCGCCGCTCATTACACGATGCACTCGAACGTCCAGCGGTGCAGGGCACGAAGTGCGAATCGATCAATTCCACGCCGGCTTAAAAACGCGCGCCGACGTGTTATGGATGTTTTTCAGTGCGTTAACGCGTTATTTATTCAAATTACACCGAACTGCGCTCGCGCGCTTCCTGCTGGAAAACGTTGAGGTTACGAAAGGATTTATCGGCCGCTAGACTTTTCGCCTTTCGCGTCTCGGCCAAGCAGTTTGCCGCAACCGCACGTCCTCTCGGATTTTTAGCCAAAACGCGCATCGGCGCCTCATCCCCATACTCGCTCTATACCACACGAAGCGACGCTCTATCACGCTTATTACTCGAATAATTCTCGGGAAGGCGCGTCTCGTCGCATCGCCCAGAGCTCGAGAGGGGCATTAGCATACGCGATGCGCGAGAGCCGTAGCTGTCGTTCGCGCGGCCGCGGAAAAGAGAGGGACCGCTAGGGGGCAATTAAGTGTCAAGGACTACTGTGTTGTTGCAGCGCTGCACTGCTGGTAATGAATTATAGGCGCGCGAGCGTATCCGGAGGATACAGCTGATGCGGAGAGCGCAGCTGAGAGCAGGGCTTTATTAGACTGCCGCGTTATCGCGTGTAAGCTTGTGTGCGGTCTTCCAATCTCCGACTTTTCAAGACTTTCCATTATACGCATCGGGTTGTTTACGCTCATCGCTGCAGCCGACAGGGCTTTTAGAGCCGATTTCGGCTCAGCCGGCTTGTATACGGCGCCGTTAGGGTCTTTGTTTGTTTGTTTTTCCGAACGAGTGCACCTCGCGCGCGGCTTTACGAGAGTCGTACTGCGGACTCGTTACGCGTAAAATAGTATACGGGCGGCTTCGGGGAGCATTAGAAACTCTCGCACCGAAGCCTCGAGTATATCGAGGAAAACGAACCAAAGGATGTATAAATAGTGGGTTTAAATTACGCCTCTACAAGAAACAGCTGACGTCGTTGTCGGTTTGTTTTTTCTTCGCACCTTCGTTACAATCCATCGCTTTTTGCGCGCGGCTAAGAATACACCTCCAGGCAGAGTTATATGTCACAGGAGCGCTTACTTTCTTCCATATGCAACGCGCATCGTTGATAAACGCCGATTTAATTCCTCGTTTGTCAATATTCTAATAGAATAGGCAAATGAAAATTGATGTTTGAAAAATTGCTTCCAGCGAATATTCTAATCACTGACGTCCAGGCATTGAGGCCAATTAAGGTCAATGATCGCGCCTGCGCGGAAAAAACGAGATTATTAAGACGCTCGACGCGTTGTACACGCTGACAATTTGCAAAGTCGAAAGTTTCAGCGCGATTTACGGCCTATAAACCCTTATTTATCCGCGCCGTAAAAGAGCGCCGAGAGAAAAAGGAGAGAAGAAAACGAGTCCCACAGCAGTTCTAGATATACTCGCGCATAGAGGCGGAGTATACAAAGTATAACGAAACACGTGTCGCGCTTGCGCTCGAGTGAGGAAGAAGGAGATCGTTTAGGCTGACAAAGTATCGAATTTTCATGCTCATCGACCGACGCTCTTCGTATACACACACACACACACACACTATTATGTACACAGGATCTTCATTAAAATATTCATATTTACGAGCCACTCCGCTCTCGCTCCGTCGATTTTGAGCAAATACGCGATTCCGGATTTACTGTTAACGAGTATTTAAAGACTGCGCGTTGATTTTTTTTTCCATATAGGAAGACACACCGCGAGAGGAAGCCCTTGAATTTTAAGAGAGTCAGTCGTCGTAACGATCTTTCTCTCAAGTCGAGCAGCAGCCATAACGCGTCCTGTTATTGTGCAGCGGCGTATGGAGTGCTCGCGCGCAAGCACCTCTACACCTATAACGGCACTTTTAATTACAGAGCCCAGACTGATTTTATGATTAGAGAATAAGAAACTGCGCATTCGCCTGGCTGCGCGAATAAATGTTATTACCGACTGGTTCTTTTTTTTTTTTTTTTTTTTGTATACGCGCTGCAGGCAGAGGGGAAGCGATTTTTTAAACTCAATCAAGCCCTTTATTTCTCGGAAGCATAATTCTCGAACCGTGCGAGACTAATGGCCGCGAGTGGGGCCTATTCACGGCCTATAGACGCGCGCAATATATTCGCGAGGCAGCGCCAAGGCTGCATGCGCACAAAAAGGTCTGGAAAGCCGACACTTTGTCAAAACCGATTGTACACGCGACAACAAATCCCGGCGCATCTTCTCCCCCTCTATGGATACAGAAGACTCGCGCCTGGAATGAAAGATCGCGAAGATAAAGTTCCGCCGAGAGAGACATATGCGTGTATAGCCACAAGGCGACTTTGTGTGCGCACGACTGTGTGTCTACGTTTTATTTTGACGACCGCGAGAGAGCTGTGAGAGAGTCCCTGTGCGTGTATATGAAACGTAGCATAGATCAGAGCGACGAGTTGGCGTTCGGCGCAAGGTGACGCTCTCGCGAGCGCAAGGCAATCGGTAATACGAGTAAGCGCGATGTGTACGGTTATTACTCGCCTGGCCGACAGTAACAGCGGGCGAAATTTGCGCTCGTCGACGCTAGACTGCACGCACTGTTATGTATCCCGCTCTTCGAGGACTCTCGATCGTGCGAGTTTCCAGATTTACCGAGAGTGGCATTGGTCGCTGCGTTGAATATCGAGGCTGCATCTACGATCGTTTCAAGGAAATTGCTGAACGACGACAGCTGAGTTATCGAGTGGCGCATCGAGGGGCTGTCATAAAGGATAAGGCACAATTAGAAGCGAGCGATAAATTTCCCTCCACTGCAGCTAGTAGACGCGAGTAAATCACTCGGGCCGAGAGAGAGAAGTGTAATAATAAACGCACCTGCTAATTGCAATCGCACTCATACGCGCACCTGCTGCACCGTTACGACGCTCCAACTTAGTTTTGCGCGCCCAGACACTTGGAGTTTGATTTCATTTTACGCTAGCTTAATTTCCTCGCGCGCGAAAGTTCAAGTTCTAATAATAGCCGGCGCGCGCGGAACAAGCCTGCGGTCTTCTGCGTAAATATTCATGCGAAGAGCTTAATTGACATCGATTAAGAACCCACTCCGCACACCCGCAAAAAGGCACTAACTCTCTGCGGCGGCGCATAAAATTGAAAACTACGAGCAACGGCTTGATTACACGTGTCTCGTATATTTCAGCCTCAGTCAAGTCCTCTCTCTCTCTCTCTCTCTCTCTCTCTCTCAGTTCTCGGGGAGAAACAAGCCAAATGTATAATCAGCTGATGATAATCAGCTGACAAGCCTCGCGCGCGAGCGTACGCGTAAAAAAAGCCAGCCCACGGCGAAGATAAATCAGCTGCTGCCGAGCTCTCGCCCACGCGCGAATTCTAGGATTGCATTATACATGCGCTGCTGCATTGTACTCGCGCGAAACTACTGCTCCGTCTGCTCTCTCTCTCTCTCTCTCTCTCTCTCTCTGCAGTATCGGGCTGACCTCGCCAGCCCGCAGAGATTCTGGACCCTTTCGCCGCTGCGAGTGTGTCCGCGTTTCCGCGCCGCTAGAGGGCGTTTTTACGACTTTTACCTTCGGCGAAGGTGCGATATCGCTTACAGCGCGTGCGGTGAAAGATCGAGTGCAGAGGGGATTGTTTTTTTATGCGGGCTTTTTTGCAGCGGGAGAGAAGGCGGATTCGTGCGTTGCGCTGACTGCCGTGCAGAGTGGATTTGCACGCGTTCTTTTATCTCTCGCAGCTATGACATGATATCAGAATCTATATTTATATTACACGGCGGTACACGGGGCAGTTAAGGATCGGCTTTGGGTTTTTGAGAAGAACTCTCGAGGATCAGGAAGTACAGGCGCTCGTGATGCGGCAGTTGCTTTTAATTGATTCCCCGGCGATAGCATCGATATCTATACACTGTATCTACGCGGCAATTTTTGTCGATTCGGCAGCAAGCAACGCGATACACTTTGCGGATTATTACAACCGGCCTCTGTGTGTGATATAATTAATCGGAATTTTTGCATTCGGTTATAACTGTATTTAACCATAAGCTCGAAACACTATCGCAATTTTGATACACAATTAATCACGAGCCAATCAAACATTTTTCAAATTGTACGCTCTAGAAATCAACGAGTGACTAATCGCGCGCGCCTTGCGCAACTCCGCACTTTTGCATGCGAATATACTGCAGGTATACAGATTCGCGCATGATAACTCGGCTTATTACGTTCGCTTCGACTAAAAATAAAATTCTGGTACAGACAATACGCACACGCCAGGAAGAGCGACGACAACGTCAACATCGCACCCAGAGCAGAGAGCGCACGCGCCGGGCATCCCGTATAAAGCATTAATACTCGGTCACTTTTGTCCGCGCGCGAGAGAAAATCAAGTCTCTCCGGCCGCGCGTTTCGTCACGAGGAAAAAAGCGCGCGCAACTGTACACGCCTATATAGCCTGCATCGGTGTACTGTGTGTATATAGTGAGCGAGTACCTAGTAGCGGCCAGTGCGCGATGCCGCAATCGATGCGTATCTCGCGCTCGCGCATCTGTGAAAAGAATGGCTAGCTGGCCGAAATTGCGTACATGCGCGCGTGCGAAAAACCTTATTGCGGGCACCAATCGAGCTCTTTTTGTTTCGGACGCGCGCAAGAACAAAGAGCGGCGAGTCGCTGCGGTTTCAAAATTATCGAGCCCGTGAATCGCTCCTCTTTTACGACTATTAATTCCCCAACGCTGTGTAATTTCCAGCGAGTCGTTGTGTGTTTCGAGAGCGATTCACAAAAATTCTTAATGCGCGGCTTTTCTGCTCTTTAGACGCGGTATTATGCTCATTTTCTTTTCTGTTGCGCGCGTATAATGGCCCGATAATTGACTGTACGTATATATACCTGAAATTCATTGTCCGGCCGGCATAAAGAGAAGCGTTTGAATCCGCGGTAACCGAGTGGATAAGTAAACGCTGAAAGAGCCTCTCGTGTTTACATATCGAGCGAGCAAGCGCAACGGACTCCGTCGAATCGGCGGTTTCGCTTTACTTGCGCGCGTTTTCCTTTCTATAGGTATAGGTACAACGACAGTCGTCTGCGCCGCGTGCGGTGTGCGTTCTTTTAAAGGAGCGACATTACGCTTCTACGAGGAGCTTAGGAAAGACTGTCATTTGCTCGATTCGCATTGTGTAATTCTCTGTTATTACGCCGGGTGGATGAAAAAACTTTTTTTCCCTTCGTTTTTTAAGACTATTTAAGCTTATCTCATTCAACAGGGCCATTACCGTGTGTGCATAGGATTCGGCCATTAACATGGCGCGTCGGGTTATTACACCAAACGAGCTGATTGAGGTTACCAAAAATTCGAATAGATTAATACAAATTCGCTCATTAAGGGAGTTTCCCAACCGCAGCCGAAAACTCATCCCGGCCGCCGCTATGATGTCACAATGCGCGCGGTAAACTAGTCAAAAAGCTAACCTCTCCCGATGGCTCTATTGCACGAAACCCGCAGTATACGATAATGTAAATTGTAAATTGAGCCCGCGGAGAATTCGAGAGAGAGAGAGAGAGAGAGAAACGAACAAACGGCCGCGCACGTGGCTATTATCGTTTCTTCGCTCGGGGCCATAAATCACAAAGAACACAAATGTCGCAAAGATGATCGCCGAGTCCGACTCTCTCTCTCTCTCTCTCTCTCTCTCTCCAGCGAGTCCGAAAAAGAAGCAGCGCAACTGCAGGAGAAGAGCTGCAGTAGACAGACAGGGAGAATGAGACAACGCGAGAAAGAGTGCAGTAGTAAGTATATATAGGAAATACTTTCCGCTCTCTGAAAACAATTTCCAAACGTTACCTCGTCGCGACGAGATGCGACGACCGCAGCAGCCTTCGACCAGTGCTATTGGTGTATATCGTATATAACGTATACAGCCGACAAAGCTGTACACACATACTCTTGAATAATCGTCGTTTCAACTGCTCACTCACTTTTTACCTCCGATATACTATTGTCTCCGAGTGTACACATTGGCGATCCTTTCGCCGAAAAAGAGTCGCTCGCGCACACAGTTTGCCGCCCGCGGCTCTGGGCTTTCAGGAGTAAAAGTTGTTCGTCCTCCTTTTTCCAGTGCTCGCTGCGCCGTATTTTTTTGCGCTCAATCGCGCCGAATCTCTTTCTCCCGATCCTTTCACGCGGCCTTGCGAAATTCAATTTTTGCCGTACGATCATCCTGCAGTGTACTTATCAGCGCGAGTATTCGAGGACTGTTTGTTTACGTAACTGCGCGAGGATGCCGGTTTCTGCGTGTTCTCGAATAAGTGCGTCAACCGTCGTTGTTCCGCTCGCCGCGGGGAGAGCGGAAGCGCGCGTGGCGCCTCGAACGGACTTTTCCGAAGCTCCAGCTGGAAGATGTACTACCTACTGACTATTGTTCCACTGTTCCACTGTGCAATAATCCTTGTTACGTCAAATCTCTCGTGCCGCTTGCGGCCGCGTGTCGTATTGAGGTTATTTCGGTCGAGCGGCTTTTGTCATCGGCCAAGATCACGAGGATTCGAGAGACGACATTGTTGCGAAATAACACGCTTTTTACGAGAGTAGAATCTCGTGGCTTTTCGAACCCTCGTACACTCTACGTTGTGTACTGTTGTACGATTTCGGTGTGTACCCGTACGGCGACTCAGCAGTGAGATTTTTACGTCATTCGAGCCGCGCTTCTCTCTCGTCATCAGATGAGCGAATTTCATCACTTCTCGTACTCTCTCGTGAGATCGAATGAGCAATCGTCTATAAAACGCGAGCGACGTAAGTATCGTACGCTAAAAAGTAAAATGTTTGCGCGAGAAGAGTAAAAGTAATACACGACGTCGCGCATGTCCCCCTGTTTTCGGCGAATCGTTGGCCCAATTTCTCGAAGCAGGCGGGAGCAGGCACACACACGCGCGCGCGCGTGCACTTTCTAAAAGCCGTTAAGCTGGCTGCACACGCCGGCGGGGCGCCGGAAGCACCTGCAGTGGCCGAATGATCAGCGCTAAATCGACTATTTAAATGAGGATCGACCCTCTCGGCCACACTTGTAGCATCGGGGGCTCTGTCGCAAGCGCGGAGATCTCCGCTGGGAGCACACGCCACTGCGCTGCGTTATGGTCTCTTGCAAAATCGCTCGCGGATCTCCCTTTCCTTGACCAGATAGAAAAGCGGCGTGCTTGGGAAACGCACACACATCGCTCGTCGCCTTGTGCGGATTTGCACCGCAGTAGAGAGAGAGAGAGAGAGAGAGAAAAGTGTCGCGTGGCCCGTCGAATCGTCCAATTAAACGCCGGAGAGAGAACTTGACGCCGCGGCGCGATACACTTTCTACGCGCTTTGCATAAACGGAAAGCCGCCTCCGCGAGGAATAAAAGGAAGAGCGCAGCGGCTCGCATTATGGCTATGGCGATAAAATCTCGAGAGCTGGTCTCCCGTCATCGCATCGCGGTCGAGCTCTCTCGCGCGCAAAAACCGAAACAAAAATCCCCCGGAGCGGCTAAAAAAGGAAGAGCCGCATAGTTTGCTCTTCGACGCTAAAAGCTCGGCTCGAAAAAGAGAGACGGGGCTATAGAAGACGTGGAAAAAAATGTATAAAAGAAGAAGCTCCGCGAGAGAGAGAGAGAGAGAGAGAGAGAGAGAGAGAGAGAGAGAGAGCGCGCTTCGAAAAGGGAAATAAGGGACTTGCTCCGCGGAGTGCGCATCCGCCGAGAGGGAGAGAAACAGGCGAGTCACGAAGGAGCAGGAGGAGGAGGAGGAGGAGGCGCATAGAGAATCCGCGAAGGAGAGCTAGTAGAGAGAGAGAGAGAGAGAGAGAGAAGCGAAGGAACGGACTCGCTGGCGCGCGTCCATTGACACGAGCCAAGGTCAGGCCGATTACACGAGTCCTTATCTCTCCTTCTCTCTCTAGCTCTCGGCTCGCTTGCGGGCCCCGGTCGCGCACGTAGACGCGTCAGTCGGGAACGCGCTGCCGCGTCTAGAGCCGTTTTTAGCGGCGCGAGGGGAAAAAGCGCGCGCGGAGCTATGAAATTGCTCCGGCTTTTTGGAGCGAGCGAGCGAGCGAGGCCGATTCGCCGAAGCGATTTTGCTCGATGAATTCAACGGGGTTGCGCTCGTCTTTGGATACCGCATGTAATATAGGCGAGCTACTGCACTTTCACAATCGAGTGGTGCGGCTGCAGTTCCGGTAAGGCGGCATGATTTTATCCGCGCGCACAGTCGAGCGACCGAAGCAAGGTCTCAAAGTTCAGGATTCGAAAGTAAGCCGCGCGCCGCGGCACAGCTGGTACCGCGCTGCATGCGCGAAAACTACCTTCGATACTCGCGAGTACCGATGCAGTACTGCGCGGCGTTAGATAATCGCGAGTGAGTTGTAAAACGGTATAACCAAAAGGCTCTACGAGGAATTCCTCTCTCTCTCTCTCTCAGCGGGAGAAAGGCGATACACATACACCGCGGCCCGCGCGATAGCATCTCTCTCGCCGCAGAGATTCCCAAAACAGAGATCACGGCTTCATCGGATAGAGCCGATAGCATCGTCGAGCTGGTGTTGGCTAAGGGAGAATATGAACGACACTTTTTGACTCTTCGGAGAACATGCACACTGCACACAAGGCCGTCGCACTAGCGTATATAATTCCTCTTCCTAATGAGATAGACACTTACCCGTGCCCATGGTGGCACCCGGCCGATCTTTGCTCACTCCTCACCGCTTGTCCAGTCTGCGGCTCCAGTGCCGAGACCTCATCGAAGAAGTCGCTCCCGCTCCGCTGATCGATCACACTGCACGCGCTCTCGCCTCCTATAGCTCGGGGTGTCGGTAAAAAACAATGTTCAACTATAAAAAAAAGTCTGCCGCACGCGCGCGCGCACACAACACCGTCCTCCCAACACGGCGCGGGACTAACTGGCCGTTTTCGTGGGACCGAGAGAGTCTTGCACGCTCGGTTTCCTACGTCAGAGACGTAGCCGGCTATTGGCTCCTCTCCACCTTTACCTGTCTCTCTCTCTCTCTCTCTCTCTCTCTCTCCTTCGCTACCGCGACTCGACTCGCTCGCTCTCTCTAGGACTCCCCACTCGACTCGCCGCCGCTACTCCTTGCGCCTTTCTCCCTCGCACTTGTTGCTCGGCGCATTGCGAGCTAGGACTCCCACGGGCCGCGCGGAGAGAGAGACCTTTTACCTGCGCAGCTCGCCCTATTGTAACGCGATACACTGCGCGCGCGCTGCCTGATACTGCTCGTCGTCGGTCCAGCGTGTGATGTGTACACAAGAGGACCTGCAGCTCAAAGGGGGCTGAGAGAGAAAAATGACTCTTTTCACTCCTCTGGGAGTCGCAGGCGAGTTCGAGGCTGATGGATCGCGCCGATTGTGCTCTTACCAATGTGTAACGTACTCTCGTTTTTCGGGGATCGTGATGCGCCGCTTCGCAATTCCCGAGCCCGATAAATAACGCCGCGTTCGTTTTATTTACATTGTATTATAGGCTAAATTTACACGCAAACTAGGGGAAATTCATTCCAGTCCGGACAAGCGCGCGCAACTCTATTCCTCGAATCCGCGGCGAAAATGCCCCCTAACGATCCAATTAAGCCGCACGAGACCCGTGTTAATTAGCCGCCTCACTGAATAACTGCGCGCACTTTCGGCTCTCCGTATGAAATGAAAACGGCATCAGTTATATTCCGCTGCCGCCGGCGCGAGAGAGAGAGAGAGAGAGAGAGAGAGAGAGAGAGAGAGAGAGAAAGTTCAACTTGGGCAAATGAAAATCTAAGAAGCTCGCTATAACGCGCGCAGCCTTCGGCCGACGTACTCGCGATTATGCAGCGTTTCCGATGCACAACATCCGGCCCCGCGGCGTCCTCCTAATTAATCTCCGCCCCATTCTACGTGTCCCAGCCACACGGAGCGGAGTAGATGGCGAGCGCGGCGATTTTATCGCGGATCGTTGCTCCGACCTACCGTCCGCATAGCTAGACGCGTACAAGCTCCGCTCCTCCTCCTCTTTCTTCCTCTTCTTCGTGCATCCTTCGCGCACAGCTGCCTGCGATTTTTGCGATTTTCCAGTTTAACTGTACGCGATGCTGCTCGACTCATGCGTACGGGTAATAAATTTCCGATAAGCTCGATTGTGCGATGTCGAAGGTATGCGGCATTTACGGGGAGAGATGTTTCCTCGTGAGAGAGCCGCGCTAATCGATATTAAGTTCAGGGGTGTTACCCGAGAGACGCGAGTCCTATCTTAGCCACGATCGGCGAGTTTTTCTCGAATCTTACAACTGCCCAAAAAGCGATAACAGCCGGCGCAGTAAATCACGCGATACGGCATAAATAAATTATACGGAAAATGATACGGTGATGGGAAGAGAAGCCGCTGAACTCGCCTATAGCTTATACCCTGCCGACGAGCCGCTCAATTAATTGCGCTTTTGATGGGTTTTCCGATTTTTTGAATTACCGCGGCAAACATACAGCGGCGCTTGATTGCGAGCGCTTTTTCGATCGGCGTATAATATGAAAAAAACTAGCTCTCGCGTGGCATCCGGTCTAGTCGCGGATCTAGCTCTGCGTGTAATGACAAACCTTCTTCTCCCCCCTATGCAACAGGTGCGCGCGGCAATCTTATTCTATATATGTATATATACGCAGTATACGTACAGCGGCGATTTATTCGATTCGATTAGACGGGGATCGTCGGCGAGCGATTCAAGGCCGCGGCTGCCTCCCCGCAATTACATCGGGTCTCGAATGAGAGGCGGCTAGAAAAAGCGCGGTAGCTTCGAGTTTGCAATTGACAGTTATGTCGCGTCGATGCGCGAAGCCGCAGGCGGAATTCGCGGGGATCCAGTTAGCTTTTTTAAAGCTACACTCAGCGCGTAGCCGCATGCAGGCCACTGCGTCATTAGCTTTAATATCCGAGAAGAAGAGGGCAGCGATTTTTCAGCTCGCGCTTGCCTGTGAGTTGCAGCTGTTGCAACTGTTGCAGCCGCGCAGAGTAAGTATATGTGAAAAACATTTGCTCAACTGCTCCGGCGGCGCGAGGGGGAAACGGCCCTTCTTGCCGAGAGGGAATGTTAATTGTAGCTATCTTTATAAGAGTTTAACGGACAATTTGTTTTTCAAAAAGAGCGCAGCGCAACGAGAAAGCTGGCCTGATTGATAGCCCCCCAAAATTAGAGAAAAGCGTTTTTAAGCGTCCTTAGCCTCTCTCACTCTTATGCGCACGGGAAAAAGGAGAATCGACCGGAAAAAATTTGAAAAGGTCACCCTCGCGCCGGCCGGCTCGTCTCGAGAGGGAGGAGGCTTCATTCAACGGCCCGACGGAGATGACGCATCTTACGAAAAGAATATCGATCTTAAGAAAAAGTAACGATTATTCAAAGCCCACGCCCGAGTACGGTTCCGTACACTTGTTTTGCCGGCAGCTTAAACTTTTGAAGTAAGGCTCGCATGACACGTTATTTTAATTACACAGGACGCGCGTCGTTCACGCTCGAGCTTTTACAAACTCGCTATCCGGCTAGCACGCGCGCGATAAAATCGAGACGTAATTATAACGAGCTTGCCTCGCACACCTCTGGTATACATATATAGTATATCAGAGCTAGAGCGCATATAATACCCTTGACACAGAGAGAAAGCCCGCAGTATACGTATACACAGGAGGGACCACCTCCGCGGGCGCAACTATTACACAGCTGGCAGCCGGAAACGAGCCCAGTCAAATCGAAATAAGTTTATGCGCGCGCATCTCAGGGCATTCCTCGAGTCTTGGCGTAAAAGGCCCATTGTCCGAGCGTGACAGTACAGAAGAACTACCAGAGAATTGTACAAATTTAAAATACTCCTTCTTTATATAGCTATATTGCTGGCCAGTAACGAACGACATAAATATCCACACTTGGAATTTTAAAAGTTCGATCCTTGCACATAAAGTTATGTTTTCATTTAAATCATGTATTACTAATCTGAGCGTGCTTCGAATACTCTTCCAGATCAGTATTTTTTTAATGTAAAAGGCCAAAATTCGTTACTCCTGGGCACTGGCTGCAACGTAATACTTTTATCCTCCGCATGCTCATCATTTCTATATATCAGCCACTTGGAGCTCTGCAAAAGTTGAATACTTTTTTTAGAGAATGTGTATACGAGAGAATAGCATAAGTTTCACAGTTTATTTACCGCTTAGATTCACATGAGTTAATTTCGTGCAGTAATCAGCGACGAGTACTAAGTTCTCAAAGTTCTGGCAGTGTATTTCGAAAGCGTACTCACTCAATCGACTTCAACATATCATTTGATTTACAAATCTGCTGAGGGCCTGATAATTATAGCAATATATAATACTCACATTAGATTATTAAATTGTACAGTCGCTTTATCGACCTGCGTGTGCATGCAAACAATTCTCGGCGTAAACAGCCAAGTCCTTGAGGGGTGACTGTAACAGCTCTTGTCTCAATAGCCGTTAGGTAGATTTGGGCAAAACTTTTCAATCGATTTAAAAAGACTTTCGTTGGCCGTCAATTGTTCTCGAGCGTAATCGTAATATTTCGATAGGAGTCGATCTGTGTTACGCGAGGCCCGCATAATTTTACAACCTTTTCAAAGACGGTCTCATCGATTTTTCTATCTTCACTTAGCCGATAGTTGAAGCCCCGATCTTCGACTGCGAAAGCCAGAGTTTTTAATGATAATCAGGTTTTATGCTTGCACGTAAGGCGCCAAGAATTAAGAAAGGTACCTCTTTGGATTCTAAATCTGTCGACTATCGGTAGCAATGAGAATACTTGTATAAGGCACTCGACGGGTAGTTTACTAATAGTTGTTTGGCTGTAATCCTCATCTACATGCTGTTTGCCTGCATCCGGGTATCCGTCCGTGAGAGGATCTCCATTGCAATAATTTGCTAAATGCCTAAATATAACTTGACGCACTTTCTAGCCTGTAAAAGCTGTACCAAAGATCTTATTAACTAAATCGGAGTACGCATGCAGGGCGCTCGCCGACAGCCCCAATTTTTGCGGCCAAAATTGGCAAAACGAAGCTCCTAGACAAACTTGTTTTGACAAATAGAAAAAAATAATATATATATATATATAACGTAATAACCAAAATAAAGGAGATTCATACAAAATTTTGCTTAAAATCATAGAATTATTAATTGTAGGACACTTGCTTTGTCACGTCTAGTTTGGATGGCTAAAACGCATTTGCGGGAATAATAGTACATAATACATTGCGCAATGCATCAAGGGGAGAAAATAGGTTATTTCAAGCCAGGGTTGGTGTTGAGCACGAATCGGAGTCGAGGGCATTTCAAGTCGTGCAAAATACAGTTGTTAGTAAGCCTGTATACTTTAAACAATCTATAAAATTTGCAAAACCTTGCAAAACAAAAAGAAAGAAATTTTTGTAATTTTTTAAAAACTTAAGTTTAGTTGGCTTTAACAATCGATTTGAAGATCTATTTTTCAATATTACGAACTGGTTACAGAGTCAAGTCGTGAATAAAGTTCTATATGCAACACGGGACTAAAGTCGATCATAACATTTCGTTAATACAAAGTTTATCTTCGATAGATAAACGGTTTGTGGAACAATTGAGGAACGTCCGTTATTGATTGTGCTCGAGGCATAGACATTCGTCAGTCATCGAGCGCGAGACTTTTCATTCTGCTTCGTACAAGCAAGAAATAAATGTCGAAAGTCAAAGTGTATACGACGATTTAACCCGGCTCTCCCCTATAATCCTTATCCGCTCCGCGGGATACCTGCTTGCTTATATTCCGAGAGATGTATGAGCGAAACATTGTCGAGTCGCCGCGGCGTTACAGAGAGGAGATATAACGCGGGAGTGTAAAGCCAGCAGCGCTCGCGCGCGGTGTTTAATTGCTATTTACAGTGCGAAGACAGATATAAATATAGTGTTTACTCGCTCGCTCTTGCGCGCGGGTATTTTGAAAGAAACGAGCTCTGCATAGCCTTGCCTACTGCTAACACCTTTGGAGAACTGGATTTTCTCGGGCGTTGGTGCGCTATGCGTGTGTCTGTTCAAGAACAGTGTCGCCTGCGGTAAGCCTTATATTCCAGCATTAACTTTGAGAAATAATCCTATATAGGGACACAACGGATAGCCCCGACGAGGACAGTTACGCATCATCGCAGCATAGTTCGAACGCATCTCCACGTCTCTCGCGGACGAATTTGAACGGTTCAGCGCAGGACAATAACCCTATGTGCGGTGCAGCACTGTGCTGGCAGTGTGCTCTCTCGAGCGGAGCTGCAAAGGGGTTATTGAGCAATTTAGCCGAGGCTCCTTCCTTAGAACGCAACGCCGGCGTTCCGCTCTCCCGCTGCATCAGCGGCTATATATATATATGTAAAAACGGGATGCTTTGAATTTTGAAGTTTGAGTGATTTACTGCGGGCTCGCATTTATAACGGTCTTCTTTCTCTCGTACATTGTGTTCGGTACATGTGTAAGCGTGTAACACCTCGGTGCAAAGCCTCGAGACAATTAAATCATAATTCAGAGAAAAAATAAGGGTCTGCAGCGCCAACTGCAGTGGCCTGTTCGGGGTGACTCGGTAAATTCGAGAGCTCTCTGCCGACATAAAGAGAGAGAGAGAGAGAGAGAGAGAGAAGACGCCCGTAATGCCGGGGAATTGCACGCATGCAGTGGACTAACGCGTTCGGCGAGTTCCCTTTGATTACACGGCGATAAAGATGTGGAATAGTGGTCCGCGCTTATAATTGTCGTAAATAGAAGTGCTCCTTTCAATTTGATAAAGCACTCGGCTAATGAACGTTTGCCGACAGTGTACACTGTACAGTCATACTTCCGAGACATCCTCGCCGCAGCCCGATTCGATTGGACAATGCGACGAGTGTTTCGTCGCATCTAAATCGCGTTTCCAGCATACCCCTATATTTTTGCAGCTGATTAATACGTTACGCCGGTGTATGGGCATCGGCAGCATCGACACACTTTGTGTAATTCAATCTTTTGCAAATACAGCGAGGAGGGCTGATTGATGTTCCAGCTGACCTCGACGACCCTCGATTAAATGACCCGCCGCGAACGAACGATTCAATCATATCCGTGCACTCGAGTCCATCGATTACATATCGTACACGCAACACAAGCCGGAGTACATCATAACGACGGAAGAAGTGCTCCGGTATTTTTACGAACGCGACGACGATTTATCGCGCCCAGCGCACGATGCGCACATTCGCGCAGCGACGTGGCCTATAATGATGTATAATAGACGAGGCGAGAGTACTTTCAATGCGCGAAGCAGCGGCTCGTTGCGCCTGCCGATAACTTCCTCGAAAGCTGTAAATCATCGGCGGCGCGTCCACTGTCCCTCGTCCACTCCGCGAGAGAAACGTTTCTATGGAGATTGCTGCTATACGAGACTGTATAGGATTGCGTTTAAACGTGGTGTACTTGTCAATTATACTCACTGCACTATAAATGGGTTGGCTACAAAAAGAAATCTTAAAATTGCCACTCCTTTGCTAACATTTCAGTTTTCTTGTATCTTAATTTAATTATTATAACCATACCATAAGTTCAAAGAATACCAAGCTCAATATGTTAAGTTTTGTCTTCTTCTCCCATTAGAGAAGTAGGCAAGGAATTTCTACAGATAAATAATACACTCCACCTCCTATTAAACAATAGGGTGCACGCAGATTTGAATCTGCAACTTTACCAGCACTATGCAAATGCTTATTTAGCTAAAGTTTCGCTTATGGTATTTCTTGGCTACATAATTTGTGTAATTTTAATTTGTCCCCGTTCTGAATTTTGTAAACGATCTCGTGGTCTTCTTTGTTTCTACAGTCTGCAAATTTGCCGCAGACGTTGTGTTGTTTCGACAATTCGAGTTCGTCCTTTTGCAGGTGCCTCGGTGCGCCCGCTTTTGTTTAAATCTGTCGTTGCAATGATCTACGGCTTTTCTTGCATCTCCCTTGTCTAAGTACTGTACGAAAGCTAGGTGCTTTTTGAATGGTACATTGGGTGCTTACATTTTAGGTAATATAAGGAGTACGTGGTCCAATGGTCCAAATACTGCAAATATCTTTGTAAATTCTTCAAAGGCCATGCCCAAGGGCAGTTGGGCACAGAACCTCAGTCCAGTGGTCTCATTATTGCAGCCAGCATCGGTACTGGCCTTTCGCTTGGTACTACCCGAGCTGGTCCTATTGGTAGTGGTGCTATTAATGGTGTTGGAAATAGTGGTAGTAGTGGGATTAATATGGGTGATTCGATTGGTGCTGCTGATGTTGCTGGTGTTCAAATTTCTTGTTGCGGTTCTTTAGTTGTTGCTGTATCTGATGTTGAATAACCGCTTTTTTGACCAATTTGGTTACGTAGTCGGTTAAGTTTGCTTCTTCCTTGACACAACATGAACAAACAAATGACCAAAAAAGTCAATTGGCGCGATAAGATTTGCAAAAAATTGACAAAAAACGATTGCGCGCGTTTTCGTGCAAGGTCTAATAACTTGGCTCTTCTCACGGCGACGTCTTTCCGTTCTAACCCGCGATCGTAATGAGCGTCATTCATTACTTTTTCCGACGAAAGTTGACGGAATGACGGACCTTTTGCAGCTGGTATTGGCCGCAAAGGTGACACGAACAGTTTCGGTTTCGTTTGAATCCGTACGCCTTTCCCCCAAGGGCTGTCTCCGACTTGGCTGGCGGTCGCGCAGGATTGTCTCGGTTGGGCGCGGCTGGCTCGGGCGTCGAACTTCTTGGGAAATCGGAACGTTCTCCGCCTGAATAAACTAATCCCAAGTCGGTCGGGGATGGTAAAGGACACGTTGGCTGGGGAACTACGACCGTAAGATCCTTGTGATCGTCGTTTCGGACGATTTGCTGTTGTCGGTTTCATCGCGAGGGCGTAGGCAACGATGAGCTCCTAAGAAAAAGTCGCATTATGACATGGGGAAAGTACTAGACGCGCGATACTGGAAGTGCTAATTTTTCGCGGCGGCTGACGTGAGACGAATGCCGATAAACGGACGTGAGAACGCTGCCGCGAAGCTTCTCCGCGCTTGATCGTTTCAAGTTACTTGGCTGGATTTAAAATTGAATATTTTCTTTTAATTTTCGGTTTGTATATATAACTTATTTTCAGGGGATGTTGTCTCTAAAGCTCCGCAAAACCGCCACAAGGTATTTTGTATTTCCAAACTAGCAAATGTAGCAAAAAGAAAATGAAAAAGCGTGATCGAATTTTTCTTCGGTAGAAAAAATTCTTAATCCTAACATTATGGCGCTACAGATTCGGTTTATCATTGTAAGCTGAATTAAACAAATTATGTGTAGTAGAAAAACAGTATTCTTACACACGACATCCCTTTAAATTTGGAAATAAATTTGGCAAGTGTTTAAATTATTACATTAGACGAATGTCGGAGCATCAAATTATCCTAATCGTCATAATAAACGGAAAGAAATGTTCCCGTTAATTCTATCAACTGAGGTTTAACAAATTAAAACCTAACTCATACGATTCACTGAGACACTGATTCTCCGCGCACTTGAACGTAGCCCACTTTCTAATCTCTTTATAGTCTGAGACTTGGATTATTATTGTATCTTGTTTAGCCATGCACAGCAGTAGCTTGTGGGTCAGCGCCGTTTTTACGCCAAGCCCGTACACAAAAATTTTCAACTTAACAGCAACACTGAAAATTTGGAATTTTTCCGCTCGTTTAATAGGGCACCTTCAAAACCCCACATACACAAGCAAAAGGTAAATGATATATGACCAGCATTCTGCAGGACTGATATCTTTGACAAATAGAAAAAAATCCTACTCACATAATATCGTCGCTCCGTACGAAGACTAGCACAGTTCAAAATTTCAATCGAAAACTAGCACAACTTGTTGGTTAAGTTCATGAAAACCTTGGACAAAGACAGACAAACCTCAAAGTTGAAAAAGGTTTCGGAAATTTTAGAAGGTTTCTAAAAAAACGTGAATAATTTAAAAAAATGTTTGTAAAAACAATTTTATAGCACAGTGTGGCTATAATCCGCTCTTAAGTCACGCCTATCTGTGACTGAAGTGCGGTGAAACGATTGAGCATAGCTTTATTTGGTGTAATTTATGAAATTCTCGATGCGGACAAACATCAAGAATAAAGGTCATTCCCAATTGCAGCCACTGTTCTTCTATTACATCTCTATGAGCATTGAGCATTGTCAATGGTCTAAATCATCTATCCGCTGGCCAATGGCGAATCACTAAAATAATAAGAAATCACTAACTTTTGAAGCTCTGATGCGCAGCTATTTTCGTCGAATTAATTTATTCGGCAGTGATTCACACGTGTATAGGCGACAATTACTTATTATAGATGGACGGTGTCTCGCGCGCTTTCTTGATATATGCGTATACGAAGCGACTGTATCCGATAGAGCTCGTATCTGGCAAACTTTTTTTTCTACTTCGCAACGCGAAGATTCTTCTCACATGTAGACAAAGCGAATTTCGAAAATCAAAATTCAGCCCTCCTACAAGCTCTTGCTTTCAGGATGATCCATCATAAATTACGGCTCATCCGAACGATTAAAAATCATACAGCATTTTTCGTACGGCAATGCTCGCCGGATAATAACGCAAAATCACGCGTAAAAACCCAATCTTAATACAAATTACCGAACGGCCAACCTCGTCGATTCCCTGAAGAATCAGCGGATAAAAACATCTCTTCGACAAACACGCGCTCATCGCGGCGCGATCTCAAAGAGAGAGAGAGAGAGAGAGTAACGCCCCGTCCAAAAAAGGCGAAGATCGAATCCCCCCTGACAAAAGAGCTGGATATTGCATCTCTCTCTCTCTATCTCTCTCTCTCGAAGAATCGCGCAGCTTTTCGTGCCTTCACGATCGCGCAGCCCGTAACGAATCCCCGCCGATCATTTCGCGCCGCGAGACTGCGCACACGCGCGCGCGCGCGAAAAAACAATGAGTGTTTTTTGCAGTCAGGCGTTTTCAGGGATGCGATCGATTTATGTCTCTGGGCTATTCTATATGCAGCCCACGCGAGAGCTTCGCCGGCGCATCAGTTGTCGAAAAGGAAAGGAAAAAAGGAGGAGGGAGAAGGATTCTTCTTCTCTCCCTTGAATATTTGCAAGGTCGTTCGCGTCTCTCTTTCGGCTTTTTAGCTCGTTTTGCGCGCGCGTGGAGAGTCTACAGAGGGACTTTGGCGCTGCTCGAAATGAGCTGCGTGAGTGGTAGGAGATGTGACTTATGGCGCCGAGGCGGTGGATCCGTAAAAATTGTTCTCTAGCCGCATACGCTCCTCGATTGAGATTGTAATGCTTGAATTTACTCCACATAACGCTGGCGTGTAATTTATTAATAATGGACGCTGCATAAGCCGAGGCTTGGGTTTCGGTGCTAGCGCTTCTTTACGAGGGGATAAATTTCGCCGCGCTTACACGCGTATAAAACTACCGCGCCGTCCCATAAATCCTCCTCTCTGTCTCTCTCTCTCTCTCTCTCTCTCTCGCGCCTGCAGCGAAGTTTCTAATTTTCATTTATACATACACATCGGGGCTGGTAATTGCTTCAAATAGAGCGAGAAAAAGGCGAACCCTCAATCTAGTGTATTAATCGATTACTCTCTCGCGCGCGCGACGACGAGGACGAGCAAAAGGAATATCAATAAAACCCGACCGCCCGAATCCATTAATCAAGCATGGCGAGCGGCCAAATCGGCTTAGCACCCCATATCTGCGGCTGCAGCACCAGAGAGAGAGAGAGAGAGAGAGAGAGAGAGAATTCGTCGCGCGAGTTCTCTCTCTCTCTCTCTCTCTCTCTCTCTCTCTCTCTCTCGGAGCTATTCCCCAAGGCCGCGCATTCTTGCGCGCGGTTCTCGCTGCTCCTCTGCCCGCTCTAGCCGCGGCGCGGAGAACTCTCGCGGCAAGGTCATTATGCGGAGGGGCTGCCGATTTTTCCCCGCGGTCTGCACGATCGGGGGGAGATCGATAGGCGTGCACCCACCGATAATGAGCGATCGGTCAGCGCGGAGCCGCGGCGGGTTTTTGAAGTCGGGAGGACGGATATAACCTGTTGCTGCATCGCAGTGCGGCTTTATTTGTAGGGATGGATTGATTCACGCGGGCTGTGTACGTGTTTGGCGCAATTAAACTGGTCGCGTGCGCGCTGAATTAATGTCTTGCCAAACTCGACGCGTTACTACTCGGCGTATCCGTCGGGCTTTAACGAACTCGATTAGTTACCGAGCTTTTTTGAGGGCGACCTAATGGAAAGTGATATCCGGCGGCGAGCGAGTTCCATGAAAAAGAAGGAGAGCCGTACTCGCGCAATTTATTCACGAGCGCGTCCTCGGAATTAGATGTACTTTACAGTTCCAGAAACAGGAGAATCCTCATTCCGGCTGTAGAGCCGCGCGTCCCGGGCAGAAACAACTTTTACTTTCGTTTTCGCATTTCGAGTTCACAAGCAGGGTATACACGGCGGCGAAGCCAAAAGGACGAGCCTCGCTCCGCTAACCCAAAAATAAACCCTTAATTATGACTCGACCCGCCTCGGTCTATACATCATACACGTGTGTGCTGCTCAGCTCTCGACAAAAGGAGCAGCGGGAGCAGTGCCGCGAGCAAAAAACAGCAAGGGACGAGCTGACTCTAAAACCCTCGCCTCCTTTGTGTCATAGGCATAAGCATAAGAGCAGCTCGGCCGCGCGATGCGATACAGTCGGAGCGAGCTTCCGCGCGAGGAACGGCAAAAGGAAGAGCTGAGGAGAGAGAGAGAGAGAGAGAGAGAGAGAGAGAGAGAGAGAGAGAGAGCGAGAGGCCAGCAGATTCCCGTCCTTCTCCGGACAGGAATAGCAGGGATGACGTAAGCACATCCTGGCCGCAGTGCCGTACAGGACGCCGGCGTAGGAGAGGCGCTTGGCCGCTGGAAAACTCGCGGCGGGTACTCCAGCAGCCCCGAGTGCATACGCTCTTGTCGTCGTCAACAAGTGTCTCTGACCTCTCTCGCAGCGCGGCTAGCTTCTTGCTTCTGCTTCGCGGAGATTCTCTCTCTCTCTCTCTCTCTCTCTCTCTCTCTCTCTCTCCCCCCCCCCCCCCCCCCCCCCCCCACCCTTCGTGTGCTGCAGCCCATGCGCTATGCGCGCCGTGTAGGTATACACAGAGAGGGGGTAGTGGACGGATGATAGTCCGGCTTTCGCCTTTTTCCGATTGCTCTCTTTGCTATCGGCAGTTATTCCGCCTGTGATTATACACTCGCTGACGCTGCGGGACGAGCGGCTCGCTCGAGCAAACGGGCGAAAAAGCATACGCGGATTTTGAAAATCGAGCTAGCGTAAACGAAAGTCCACGAAATTCGCCGGACTACCTTACTCTGCAATTTTCGCTCGCAGTTTTGCGAACCATAAACACTCGCTAGACCTGCTCGTTCGCTAATCGCCGGTTATAAAACGCATGGGTCATTGGAGTTTTATTTAACAAAAAGCCCGGATGAATGTTATAATTTTGCGCGGCCGCGCTCGATATTACATTGCGCGCCTTGCGTAATTACCGATTTTAAGCACACGGAATTAGCGCAGCCGTTGCATTACGCGCTACGCTTCCTCTTTTTTATCTTCGAAAAAATTGAAAAAGCTTCCGTAGTAATAAAGAGGAGCGAGATTTTTTATTTCGGGCGTGATTAATGTAACCGGTCACAACTCAATCCATCTCGCCCGATCCGCTTTGAAAGCGGCGGTATAATGCACACATACGCGGCGGTCCCGTAATCACCGGGAGACGCTGATGTATACCAGACTCGCCGAGCCTAATCCATTCAGTAGCGCCAGTCTCCCAGTCGTCGGCCCGAGCGCACGCGCGCGTTATGTAGGTAATTGCGTGGGCGCGAAAAAGAAGTCGCGTGGGCTGGAGGGGCCTTCGAAGTCCTTCGCTGGCAGTCGAGAGAAAGAGACTCTCCCGCGACGTAGGCTCGGCCCGTGGGTGGACCGGACACTAGGCTCTCTCCTTTTAGTTCGACGAATTATGCGCTGCGAGTAACTGTAATCGGCGGCGCGGGAGCGCACGAAAGTGACGCAATGGTCCCCGCTACGAGGAAGATGCAGCTCGCGGATGTCTGTTGAGCAAGAGACTGTGATCATAGCTCGCCTATGGATATTTTATGCCGATCTCGGGGAGCGGGGGTACACATCTGTCTACGTGTTTTTTTAAGGTGTGAAAGGCTTGTCGAGCGAATGCTAAAACTCGACTAATGCAGGAACGGACTCGCCGCGTGAGTCATTGTTCTAGTCAAGGATAGAACGAGTTTTTGAGCAATCGACTTCTCTCTGAACCTCCGGCGACGCTCGATTTTTTACGATGACGGGGCGACGATCGTAGAAAGTTTCGGGCGAATGAATGAGCTTACGAGTTTGGACTCGGTTTTGTCACCATATAAGGCTCTGTGTTTTTATGTAAATAAAACTTCATGTACAAGAGTTAGCTATATTATGTAGGAATCTTAAAGATAAATACGGAGAATCACTCGTCTATGCCTTGACCGCGCTCTTCTTGGCCTTGCGCTCTTCCTTCTTCTTCTTCTTGTCGGCCTCCTCGTGGAGTCGCCTCTTCTTCCTCAGCAGCCAGATGTCTTTCGCTCTCTCCTCGCGACCCTTCATCATGCTCTTGTACAGTTTTCGGTGCTTGTTCCTCACCAACTTCTCGCGCAAGCGGTACTCCTGTCTCTCCTGGCGGCTCTTCTCCCACGGATCTTCTTTCGCTATTTCGCCACCCTTCACCTTCATGGCTTGTTTCTGCGATGGGAAAAATTAACGATCAATCAAAATTGTTATTCTATATTGGGGAACAACGTTCTTCGACGCAAAACAATATTCGCTGTTTACCTTGGCTAAACGCTCTTGCTCCTTCGGGTCGTCGACTTTAGTTTTTCCGTCCTTCTTGCCTTTCACCTTTTGTACAACAACTTCTTCCTCTTCGTCGTCATCATCGATTTCATCGTCGTCGTCATCATCGTCTTCGCTCATATTAGCATCGACTTCTTCGTCGTCTTTACTTTCGTCGGCTGCAGCTACTTCATTATCTTCGCCTTCTTTCTCCTCGTCGGAATCGCTAATAGCTTCCTCCGCGTCTGAAATTCAAACAGCAGCAGCAATTAAAATACAAAATTTAAAGCCAATTACATTTTACGTTGATCGTAAAAACAGTTTTTCTTTTCAAGCAAGTCTTGTGAAACGCGTACCATAATTCATCTTGTATTCGGGATCCATTAATGCTCGCTCCTCGGGCGGAATGTAGGTTTGGTCGCGTCTCGGATCCGAAAATGGTGAAAGATGCGGGGGAAGCGTGCAGCCCATCAAGTACTTTTCTACGGGCACGAGCTCTCGGGCGTTTATAGAATCGAAGATCCACTGCGGCTGTACGTAGTATCTGTCAAAGGTAGAAAGTATCGAGGTCATTATGAGAAAAATTAAGAGGCGAGAGTCAGCACAAAATAGCTTGCGATTTAATCGCATTAAAAAACACTTCGAGTTATGTTTCCTTTGTGAATTCAAGACAGAATTTATAGCATCAGTAAATGTGTATGCTTAAAATATCTTTTCAGAGTCGACAGCGCTTTTAATTTCGAAAAATAATTTAAAAATTTTACCTCGAGATGTATTGCTTCTCCATACTAGGCCTGTCAACGATCTGGTGAGTTATGCTCTCATCGTTTTCATCAAACGTCGAGCCAACGAACAATAATTTGTCCCATGAAACTTCTCCTCCGAAGCAACGAATAACAAAGACGAGCGCTTCTCTGGGTACCTCGCGGTTAATGTAGAATTTCAGTCCTTTGAACAGCGTTTTCAGTTTCTTTACTTTATCATACTCGGCCTTAGCTTCGGCAATTTTCTCGGCATCAGTTTCCTGAAAAAGTGATTTACTCGTTTATAAAAAAACGATAGAAAAAAGCAGCTTGCAACATCAAATATCACTATGGATGAATAATTACATTATCAAAGGTATCTATTTCGACCTCATCTTCTTCGTTTTGTGCCGCAGCATTCAAACTAACTAATGAAACGTTAAGAGCATTTATCCTTTCAGAAACAAATGCCTGTTCGTCGACCAGTGCTTTATCCGAAATACCTAAAAAAAAAAATTAAGTTAAAGTATAAAAATCAACAACTTATTTTTCCTAAATACAAAGAGAAGTTAGTACTTACTAGTATTGCTGAACTTAGGAGGGTAAAACAGATTCAACGAATGATATAGCCTGTAATTCACAAATCCTAACATAATGATGTAAAATTCAACAAATGTTGACATGATTTTAAAATCTACTTCGTTCTTCTTCTGAGGTTCAAAACCAAACTGATGCGGTACAATCCATGTAATAGTCTGTCCTTTGATTTCAGCTTGATAATAGTAACCCTTGATAGAAATAAATACTTTTCTAAGAGCCTTTGCAGCTATTACAGCGTGCATAAATTCAACAGTCAACCTTCTGCAAAGTATACTTTGATCCCTGGGTATATGTGCCATTGATGGGAAAGTACTGAAAAGGAAGCAAAGTGTGAGGCAGTCATCCAAGTCCTTAAGGGCATCGATAAATGTTGGATATCTCTCTTTGACGATGTGGTCAAGTTTTATCGTTGGATGATTTCTTAGATATCTTCTCATTTCTTTGAAATCCCTGAGTGCTTTAGCCCTGGTAACTTTTCTGGCAAATATCTACAATGACACATAAACACAATGAAACATTTGATAAACACAAAATTCTATGTATTCTAATTTATAAATAATAGAACATACCTTGTAATCTCTCAACTTCCATATTATCGGTTCATGCATCAAAAATTGTATATCTTTTTTGTGATAAAGGATTTTTACGCGGGTGTCACCTTTCTGAGCCCTTTTACGATTTCGAGGCTCTCTGGGATAGATTCCTTTGATAATACATAGCCGACGAAATTCATTCAAAGAAAGCTGCAATTTCTTCAATGCCTGCTTCCTTGTCATAAACTGTGTGGCCTCTCCTGCCTCATACTGAAATAATAAATACAAATTTTAGCTTCCATTTCGTTTACTTATTATACAAGTGCAATATGCAGAAACTATTCCATACGAATTTTCATATAAATAACGAAAAATTAAAGTTGATGTTATTTTGTGTATATATACATAACCTCTTCTGTTATGTTTTTTTGGAAATAACACTCGGCTTACCTTCTTTTTGCCGATGACCACCATTTTTCCGGTTGAACAAAGTTAACTTTGCAATATAAAAAATGTTTCACTCAATTATTATTACTTCATTTTTCACAAAACAACAAAGTTTGTGTACACGTGTTGACACACGTCTGTACACGTGCTGATTGACTTTCGAAAAGGTTGCCGACAGAGCTGTCGGCAGTTTCGCTTCATCCATGGATTGCCACTGCGGCGCTTCATACGGTGTGAATTTATGAAATTCTGATACTTATTTCTGATTCAAATATATGCATATCTAAAAATAATCAATTATGATCAATATTCGTTTGTAACAGAATGATATTTGACGTACTTTTTTCAAACTTATTTATTATTATTTCGTATACATTCGTTTGATGAACTTTCTAATACAGTTGGCAGCACTCTTCACTAGTTGATCACCATCTGGCATCTGGTTAGCGCAGTTGTAGCCTTAAGTTTTGAATTATCATCGATCGATAACATGTTGGGGAGCGACTGCTTCTTTTATTTCAGTGCACTCCACTTTTGGAATCTGGAAAGTAGTCAGTCACTTTTATAAGACTTTTCTATAACAAATATTAGAAAATAAGTACACTAAACGTTGTTTCTGTGTTATGGAAACACAAGAAGAACTGCTGCAGAGTTTTGATGAAAAAATACAATGGGGTTGGCACATGGTCGAACAATTGAAACTCGTGGAGAAGGTTGAAGGTGTTGATAAACTTATTAGAAAGATTCAACAAGAAGTAAAATTTTTAAAAAAGGTATAGTTTTATTACGCTTTAATAAATAGAAGCAACCTTAATGTGTTATATTAATAATTCTTATTAATTTTCATAAGGTGCGAGCAACTGGAGACGTAAAGAAAGAACATCTGCAGAGTACAAATTTGATTCATCTAAATGCAATCGTTGAACGATTGCTGGCTGCAAATGAACCCGTGAATGTTCTCAAACCTTTTAAGTATCAAAACTCAAGACTGGAAGTAGATATTGTCTGCAATGGTGGCTCCAGTTGGGTGAAAGTCATTGCTCGCAATGCCAAAGCTCTCACACTTATTTCTCGAGGCAATGCAGAATATGGACAAAAATCAGTTTTTGATCAAGCCGATTCTTATCTCAAGTGTGCTAAGAACCACCCACATATGTACAAACCTCCAGACATTGTTTTTCATTTTGCATGTGGCATAGAAAAACCATTAGCACAAAAATTAGAAAATTCGTTAGGTATTATAATTGAAGGAGAGAGGATAGATGCAGAGGATGATGACATTGCACATGGTAAGCATATTATATACATCCTTCATCGAAATTCTTTTGACAAATATTCTTACAACTTTAACCACTGTTATTCTGCTTACAGATGAATTGTTATATTCTGAGTCTGAGACTGAATCCGATGAATCTACTACAAGTAGTAATGTCTGTGATTTATTAGAACTAAATACAAACATTGACTCAACTGATATTAAGATACTTAATTTAGATGTTTCAACTCTTCTTGCCTATGTGACGAACATGACAAACGGACATGCAAATTTTGCATACATAGAACCGCTACTTACTACTCAAGCAGAATGGGAGAGGTGTCGCCCATTAAAACCTGTTCTCGATGATCTTTTTCACAATAAAGAACTAGTCGTGTGTCAGACGGCATATGACAATTTCACGAATATTGTCAACCTTATTGGAGGCCCCAACGAGAAAAAAAGAGCAGCTGATCTGATGAGTAGAGTCAACATTGTCGACGACATTCCAAAAGGAAGGATCATGGAGCTTGGTCTTGGAGGTAAAATAAAAGTTCGATCAAGACTAGTTTTTGCAAGTGGAGAGAATCTGAAGAGTATCACAGTTTCTGCCAACGAAGGATTCGTGCGTGCGGCTCGAATGCAGGTATTTAGAGAACTTTCTTATTTTTTAGGCTTTCATTGATGAAACATCGCACCAATGCTAATTAATCACTATTTTCCAGGGAATCGAGTGCACGGTCTTTATTCACGAGCCGCGATCGCTGTCGGAAATGAAAGAACTCAACGCCACGAAACTTGAATCATCTTGACATAGCTCGGACAATCGAAATGAGTTATTTTTCGCTTTGAACGAATTCACAATTAACTATATTGTACATAAGAAAAATTTGTTGTACAGGTATTTAAAGAATCGCTATCAAGAACTACTATACGTACATAAATCACTTGATGGTGTGTCGTTTAAAAATATTTATTAAATGTTAAACCTTTGCTTATTACAAAAAGTATTATATCTCGTTCAATCGATCAAGTCATTGGCTGCCTCCCGCGTTAACTGCGGCGTCGCCTCGGACTCAAGGTTTCTCTCGAACTCTGCAAAATCGCCAAATTGTAATAAGCCACTCACGAATCTTACAAATCGCCGTCTCAAGAAAACTAAATCAACCTGAAATGTAGCTCTGAAACTTTGGATTTCTTTCCCTGGCCAGCCGAATGAAGCTTCTGCACTGCTCCTCGTTACCCAGCGACTTGTGGCACTTGGCGCTGTTGAGCAGAGCTTTGATGTTGGCCTCGTTGAGCTTGAGGGCCCAGTCGCAGTCGAGCAGAGCTTTCTCGAAGAGGCCGAGTCTCATGTAGCTGAGGGCCCGGTTGTTCCAGAGCACCGCCGAGTCTCGACGCTGCTCCAGGGCCTTGGAGAAGTAGGTGACAGCCTTCTCGTAGTCGGACTCCTTGAAAGCGGCGTTTCCTATGCGCTTGTACGTCTCGGCGCGCTCGTTGCGAGCTTTGCGGTCCTCCGCGCGAGCCGCTGCGTCTCGTTCCACGCTTCGCTTGAACGCCTCTTCAATTCGGATTCAGTTAATTTTTTATCGTTAAATTGAAGAAGATTTTTTCAAGGTGTCGGTGTAGATTTTTCAGAACGACTCATGAAAGTATAATGCGAAATCATCGAGGCTGTAATCTATTTTGTTCCACGTAAAATGTTTGATTGTGTTCAAGATGTCGCGAGATGATTTAACTATTATTTATTACGAAGTTAACATTTGTACAAAATAATATTAACTATTAGCATGTAAGGGAATTGAATAAAAATTATTTCTCAAGCGACATCTATATTATAATTTTAATTTAATATAAATTAATGGAAATATCAAATACCTTGAGATATTTTGTTCGGATCCGAGTCCTCGGCAGAATATTTGTTGATGAGCGTTCGATTTGTTTTAACTTTTAGTTCTCCAATGTCCGACACGTCGGTTAATTTGACGTTGTTTTGTAAAATTTCGTCGGCCAGGAACATTCCGCGCTCTTGGTCGTTGACGTCGGTGGACGCAAGTTGTTTTACAATGTTTTCTGCAAACAGTAGTATGACAAACAAACGAGTGAAAATAGTCATTGTTGAGGCCGATATATGTATACATTATACTCACCGACTTCAGTAACGCGATGCATAAAATTTTGAAACTCTTCCTCTGTCACGTTTCTATCCGCCTTGGAATTTGAAAACGAATTCAAGATTTTGCTCTCTTCGTCGGCGTTGAAGCCGAAGTTGTCCGATTTTGAACAATCCTGCATTTAAAAAAATTACAAAAAAATGACTTTGTAAAGCGAAAGTCGCGTCGAAGCGTTGGCGAGATTTCTAAAAGCACTTCCTTACTTGTTAGTCTCATTACCATGGACACGCGCATGGCTTGTATATAAATGAATCCCTCTACGGCACTGCAGCGAAACTTTCATTGTATGTGTTTTCATTCGCTCAAAATACTATGGCAGTATTCAATTCATATAAGACTGTTTACGATATACAGTAGATCAGCCATGATAATATTATTGGAACAAGTATGGAAGACAACAAAACGTTGGTGAAAAAAAGTATACATTACGATACGTAAATGCATGGAATTCAAAATACTCATGAGCGTAGTACATCAGAGGCCGCGCGCGATGTAAACAAAAGGACCGAAGGTCAAGCAGATTTAAGCTTAGCAGAATACGCCGAAAAGGATATATGAAGTCTACTTATAGGTATACCTTTTGTCAGTCGTTCACAAGCCACCATGGAGGAACAAGAAGAAAAGTCGCCTACTGTTATTGCAACGCAGACGGAACCAACTGCCGTCTGTCACCAGGGTACGTCGGTTAACGAGTTTTTGCTTGCCACTGGAGATGCGATACTCACGTACGTATGCTTGTAGCAAAAATTTCAATTTTTATTTATCCCTACTCGGGGCAATAAAATATGTCATTATATTGCCTACGAACGAACGATATACATGCATATATCACGCAAGAATAAAGTAGAGTTTAATATGACATTTGCGAAATTTAATTCCATCTTTTAGAACTGAGAGAATCAGAGTAAAATGCTACAGCGTTCTGTACGGCAGGGCAAGTCGCTATGTTCCAGCTCCATTAGATAATGAATTTCAGTCAGGCATATATACGCAAACAGCAAGGAAAACCGGAAAAGCCGAAATGGTACAGGTGCCTGGTAAAAATAATCCACCGCGTAAGAATTGTCAGTACAATAGAGCCTCATGCAAGGCAGGGAAGTTCACGAAATCGGAAGCTCATACGCAGACGTCTCCGAGCGGGATCGCTGTAAGTTCTCCTAATGGTGGATTGAAACTGAGCAAAAATGCAAAAAGAAAGTTGAATAAAAAATTTAAAAAGATTGCTCGCATGTATGATGCTCAAGCTCATAAACCAGCAATAGAAATAACTCGTACGACGCATTAATCTTAATCGCTAAACTTTAATCAGCTTGTATAAAACGTTGCTTTGAAGATACTGACATAATTTTTATTAGCACGTGTGACCTAAAGAACTGTAATAAAACGTATATGGACAATCGCTAAAGTATTCTTTTGTTTATTTAAACCGATACCAATGTTCTATTCAAATACAAAGCAATGCAATTCAAACCCGCAGTCGATAAATCCGTTCCCTACCGCAAAATAATTACCATCTCTTGGACAATTAAAAAAGCACACGCATCAATAATTTCACCCATAATACTACGAAAATCCCGGAAGAGCATCGATTACAAAGCCGTCTCAGCCAAACTAATATTAAACTCTTGCATTACAGCTAACCGAGTTAACCGAGTCCCCTGCAGCATCGTCAATTCGTCACAGCGAGCAATCGCGACGAGGAGAAAGAACACGAGCATCTACGGCGGGGAGGGGGAAAGCCGCGCGCCCGCTGCAGACGCTGCAGTGAGCAGTCTCGACTCTCGCGGCGCCGTCTGCGTCAGTATCTCGTGAACTCCCATCGTGTTCCCGTGTGCTTCCGCGCGAGCTATACACACACCGCCATAGGCCGCAGCTGCAGCAGCAACAGTCCGGTATAGGCACTTGAGTTCAACCGTCTCCGCAGAGCAGAGAATCAAAAGAGCGCAAAGCGTAGGTTAGTGCAATACAGCGAGTGCTTATACGCGAGAGACACGCGCGCAGCCGCTCCCAGAGACCGAGGGCTCCAGCAGCTGCCGGAGTAGAGAGCAGTGTGCCACTAGAAGAGTTACCGCGAGACTGTAGAATGGCGGACGACGGACACGAGAACGGAACGAGCAACGGCGACGTTCCCGAGGTGCCGGAGGTCCCCGAGATCGAGCTCATCATCAAGGTAAGCTCGCTTACACGTCGCGCGAGTGCCTCGCTATATGTATAATCAACGTACGTAGGCTCTGCGTGTGTAGCAGCGCGGGCTCACTTCCGCCTCGCCAACTGTTGGAAGCCATCAGAGGGAGAGAGAGAGAGAGAGAAGCGCCGAGAAACATGGGCGTGGAGAGGACTATGCGACTCGGAGGAGTACGTATTCTTTCTTCGACTCGCGGCTGCCCGCACCTGGTCTCTTTTTTCCGTTCTCTCTCTCTCTCTCTCTCTCTCTCTCTCTCTTTCTCGCCCCCTGTGCGTATGCGCCTTACACGAGCCGATGCATCTCGCGGCGCGCGCTTGCAAAACCATCAGAGGATCGGATCGCTGTGTCGGGGTATTTGCTTATTGGTATAAACATTGAGACGGTGTGTTTTTTGGAGCGCGGTAAACATTGCGAAACGCGCTCGAGGTTATGACGCCGATATTCCGCAGTCGGCCGAGACGCTCGTTGCTCAACTGTACGAATCCTTTTGCGTCAACAAGTCGCTGCTCCGATGTGCTTACGCGGCACGAGTGAATGCGTGATTCCGCTGATGCAGCGTTCGATCATATTCGGGTCAGTAATTTAGATGCAGTTCGTCTTCGTTGCGCTCGCGAGAGAGGGGAAAATAACAACGCGGCTTTGCGCAATAAGGAAGCTTCCGAGAGATCCAGAAATCCGAAAAATGCCGCAGCCGCCGCCGCCGAGTTACGGCGTAAATCATCTCCCGCGGTCGTTAAAGCCTTCGAGAAATTAAGCCGCTACGTTGGATGGACTAGCGATGGAGAGAAACGGCATTTTTGATACCCTCGCGTAATTTTCGAGCTCTTCGAAAGCTTGTTTCTACACTCGTCAGAATTCGGTGAACTCGAGAGGAAATGAAAGGCACGTTCGGTCGTCGCGCCGTCCGGCATTTCGCGATATCCCTTCCAAGCACACGCTCTTGACTTGGAAAACGCCGGGCTTCCTTTTCGCGAATACAGGCAGCGTCTCCTTCCTTCCTCCTCGTTTTTGCGCATACCTGCGGCGCACTTCCTCGCGCGCGCAAGTCAGCTGTTTTTTGTTTTTATTTTGAACGCGCGCCGGAAAGGGCGTGTATATATATAACGGGGTGAGCGAGTAGGGGGGGGGGGGGAGCGGAGCGGCGACGCGTATACACAGGTATACTTCTATAGACGCTTCTTTTCCAAGCGAGTTTACGCACTATATAGTCGGCGTAGTCATATTTTTGGACTATCGAAGACCGCCTCCTTGGAATTTCGTTGCAAACCTGCGGAATAAATGCGGGAAATCGCGTATGGTATATTACAGACGCACGATCCGGCAACATCAGCCTGTTCCGAGAGACGGAAGAAAGTTGCGCCCGCGAGCAGCTTTTCCCGCGCGCGCGGAACGGTGAAAATTGCGTTTTTGCAGCGCGCCGGGGAACGGGTTTTATTCGGAACGAAGAGGAAAGGAACACACACACACACACACACACACACACACACTATTCGTATTTTATGGACTTTGCCGCGTCGATTAATATAGTACGTCTAGCAGGAAATGTCATAAATCGGCTCTCAATGTCGCAGCGGATCGAGGAATTATTTTTTATTTGCTTTTACAATCAAATCCAGCGTGATCGATACGACGGCCGAGTTTAAAAATTAAGATAACGGTAGATTACTGCGATCCCTCCACCCGACCGCTCTGTACTGCAGCAACGTTGGTTAATTCCCAAATCGTCGTCATACTAAAAATTCAAAACCATTCGCGCAAGAGAAAACTCCACGTGTCCGAGCGTCAAAACAAGCAAAAAGCAAATAAATATCTATATCGCAGCTCCGATTCTCGAGCCCGACAGACGTCACGTAGCTAAATTCGTTTCGCCGCTCGCATCATCGCCGCGGTTGAAGCAAAAAAAAATCGCTTAGCCGCAGCGCACATAATCGGCTAATATCCTCCCGAGGCAGCGCCGGGACGTTTTTAACATTTGCACGGCTATCTGGAGCAGATAATCGCCATTAATTCCCCGCGACTTTTAAGCGACTTGGTCGCGCGATAACAGCACAACGTAATGTGCGCACGTTAGTATATTGTTGAATTTACGATTCTCTCGACGGGCTCTTTGTCGCGGATTTTTGCGTGATGGAAAGTGATCGCTGGTTTCGAAGAACTTTCGACTGAGCGAATAAAAGAAACAGGATTTTTACTTTTGCAATAACAAGAAAGCGCTGCGGTCAATAGGAAAATGCGAGCTCTTACTCAACGAGAAGTCAGACGCCAACGTGTCTTTCTTTTTACGTAACTTTTGTATATAAAGCGACTCGATAATTCAATTTCTCTAATCTTTGGCGCGCGCGCACCAGCCCGGATAATGGACTTGCAATATAATGCGCTGTATATAGAAGTCCGTCGCTGTATCGTGCATATCATTCTCGGGCTCTCTCTCTCTCTCTCTCTCTCTCCTCGGCTTGAAAGGGCAGAATTAGCATCTCAAGCGCAAGGAGAGTGATAATAGGGACAGTTGAAGCGGGATTTATTCGGGAGGCTGGCAGTAAATTTCACCGATGCAGACGCTTGTCAAAACAGAAATAACCGTGTACAGAATGCCATTCTGTGCTCGTAAAGCCGGCGCATTAATTCGTGCGACCTGCTCATTGAATTAAATTTGTCGTTTGCATACAGATCGTTTCTCGGACACGTATGGCTGTTATCGAAATACTTTTCTTTATTACGTGCGACAAATCGCGCAAAAGTGAGTCGGAGAGACAAAAACGATCGGAATGTTAAATTCAGCCTTTCGAAAGTCACATACTTCCTCGAACACCTGTCGAAATCGGCACCTCAGAACAAACAAAACAGCGGTTTACAACTGCTACACTACTTTTCGCTTAACAAGTACACGGGCCCCCCTGGAGCATTAATTATTTTCGCACAAATAATCACACCGGCACTTTTCCGGCGCGTAGATTACACCGGTTGGTGCTTTCGCCGCTACTCCACCGCGAGAGAACAATCCGCGAATCGAAAGTTCGGTAGCTGCTCTGGCTGCAGCAACTTTCGTTAAAAAGCCCCTATGGGAAAACCGGCGGCGGGGAGAGCTGGAAACGGGTCGACCTCGCGAGAAAGAGAGCACACGCGGCGAGGAGGAAGAAAAGTTTTAAGTCCCGATAGACACACCACTCGCACTCGCTCACACGGACAGACGTATACGGGAATTAAAAGGTAAAAGGCGTCGTCGTCGCGATCTCGCAAAAACCGGCGGGAGAAAATCCCAGCCACGTGTACCGCTGCTGCTGCCGCTTAGTCGACCAATGAGGAATCGCGCGAAGAGTGTGTCTCTCGCAAGGACGTTCGCGAGGAGCGTACTTATACACTTGCCGGTGCAGCTTCAAGCGCGGAAAAATGGATCGCGCGATGTTTTCGTTTTTGCAATGGCCTGGATTTTCATTCGGCCTCCTTCGCGCAATCGTGTCGACTGTATTTGGTTGAGGATATAGCCTTTTCGAAAATTAAACGAAGCGATCGCCGTGATATTGTTCGGAAAAAGTGTCCGCTAGTAAAAACAGCTCTGCGAGGTCACCGCGGTAAAAAGAGGCGTGGAGAGGGTAACCTTTAACCCAGCGAGTCAACGACGCTTTTTCTCTCCTTCTCGGATCTCGTTCGAACGATCGGCTCTAATAGAGAGGGAATTCCAGGCAGCATTTCTTGCCGATTACTTCGTAAAAGTAATTATTACCCTGTTTAATCAAATTCCCCCGCGGTGCTTTCCACGAAAATCCCATTAGCCTTCCGCATCTCGTTTTTCAGGAAAAAAATGCGTCGCTACTGCTACGATTGCCGCCGATTAAAAGCCAATTGTACTTCATTATAAAAGAAGGAGGGTTGGGAAAATTCTGTGTGTACGATTTTGTTTACGTAATCTTGCGGCGAAGCTTATCTCGTTAGTGGCGCTGCTCGAAAGAGTATTGGAATGTGGATCTCTTTTTCTACTTGGTTATAGAGTACGTCTTAATCGTCGATTCGTCGAGCTTTAATTGATTTTCGTGTTAAAAAACGACTTCTTAATATAACTGCAGTTTTTGCTGCGCGACGTCCCGTTTCTTTTTATTTCGCTAGCCTTGAATCTCCCCAGAAGCTAGTACCTGAGTATTAAAGTTTTCAATTTTCCAGGAATAATTGCCCGATTACAAAGCCGCGTTTAATCTGTTTTAAAAATAATAGCAAAAGGAGAGGCTTTGCCAAGTATATACATTACTATTTCGGTGCGATGATTTCACTTCAGGTGTGTTGAGAAGTAACTAAAAACATATTTTCCTTTCGATTCTTCGCTCGCGCAGCCAATTATCACTTCCTCTGTGCAGAACCGTGCGTCGTTGCGCAAGCGAAAAGTTTTCTCGTTTTCTTCGCTTAACACATCGAGCAAGTCGTAAACCCGTTCTCTGCTGCCTCTGATAAGCGCCAAAATTTCCCTCACATTATTGTTCAGTCACATTTTGTCTTCCGCGTTAGTCAAGGCAAAACGTTTTTTTTTGGGTTTTGGTCACATTTCGTAGAATTCGTATTACTAAACGGTGCTCGGCGCGACTAAATCTTTCGAAGCGGAAATAAGATTCGATTTCATTGCTCGATATTGAATGTGTGTGATGTATTTCAAACTCTAAAAATAGCGCTAGTGATGCTTCAGCTGTAAAACTCGCCTACAATGCATTCCGAGGAGACACTTACTCGTCATACCCTAGATCAATTCTTTGTAAAACTGTACATTGTAACGTCGCACAGAGCTGTATACGTGTCATTCAAACACCCACAAATCAATGGAGCCATGTGACAATAGCAAGCGAAATTCAAATGAAGCCCCGACATCCGGAGTGACAGGCGCTCGCAACAACAACGCCCGCGCGACAAATTTCATCGCGCTTGCATTATTCATACGCGGCCGAAAAAATCGAGCCAAGAGTGAAAATCTTACAGCCCAGTTATTAAGGCGCCCGAAGATAACCGTTTAAGGCTCGAGAACCGCGCAGTCGGCGGATAATAACAAGAGCGAACAGTACTGCAGTAAGTTGCGGAATATATAACGTGTGGGTTTCGCGTCCCGCTTCACTTTTCTCTCTCACCTATATATATATATATATATACAGATATACAGATATACGGATATAATGCATCGATGGCGCGGCGGCGGTTCGCCGCGTGCATATGCACACCACCGCTAGGCTAGAGAAGGAGATAAGATCGCTGGCCTGGGTTACTTGCGCGACCGCAAGTCTCTCTCGGCGTTTGCTGCAATCAGTGCCGCGCGCGTGTGTGTATAAAACCATACAGCGGATGTGTTCGACGAGAAATTTATCGCGATGACGAGCCGTGTCCGGGCTGCAATAGGTCTTTTTCTGCGTTAGCCAAGCTGCTTTTACTTTCATTCATTTTTGAGTATACGAGCATTGACCGTTGCTGCACTCTATTGTATAGACAAACGCTGAAGGCGGTATGGATTCGTGTGTTGCAATCTTTGTGTGTCAAGCCCATTCATGTGTAGACTAGCTGTGCTGCTGGTGGTGTGGATATAATGAGGAATTATTGGGAGATGTCGGAATCGATGCTTTGCAAGCGTGAGAGACACGGCTCGATTTTTTCCTTCAAACCTAGCTGCTTGATCGAATGTTTACATATGCAAAAGCCGCGGATATTTATGGGTTCATTTTGCTGTCTGGCTTTTATATTTTCAGCCTAGAAAAGACGTTTGCACGTAAAACCACGCAAATCGGACCAGCAGGTATACGACGGTATAAAAATGTAACCGTAATGGTGCAATATAACATAACTGTGTGTTATAATAACAACCACGTGCCTAATAACGCTGCTTTCAAAGAGCAATAACGTCTAGCTGTTTTGTCGAATGATGATAATAATACAATATATGAGGAATAATAGCCTCGTGCGTACACGTCTGAGAAGATCCGTTAAGAAAACATATTTCTGTCGCGTGATTATATAGCCAAAGCTCCTTATAATAAACCGTGAAATCTTTAAAATTGGATATTTATGACCTGTTGCTTAACGTTTATAGCGCGCAATTTATTTTCTCCGAATGCTAATCAACGAAAAGTCAACACGACTAATAATAATTCAATTAGTGCAATAATCGGTTATAATACGCCGTGCTTGAGCAATAAGAAGCTCGTGAACTTTGTTGTGTATAGGGAGAGAGAAAAGGCATCGGTCTCGAGACACGTATCCGAGCGAACGGCGCACGCACTTAAATTACAAAATTCTGTTACATTATTAACCCAAGCGGCGTTCCCTCAAAAATAGCCATAAAATTCAACCGGTTCTCTCTCTCTCTCTCTCTCTTGTATACTCTCGGCTCGGCTCGAGTGCATGTGTACGATATACCAGACCGAGCGCGAGCGAGCCGTGTGTAAAAGTGCGCACGTGTATCGGGTCAGAGTCGTTCTCTCTTTCGACGGCGTCGTCTTCTTCTTCTTCGTGTGCACGCGCCGCAAGACGTGCTTGAGACTCTGTGTGTGAGAGTAGTGTGTATGCACGTACATGTACGAGCGGTGCGGCATTTCGTTAACTTAACTGTACATCTCTTGCTCCTCGCGAGAGGCAACACTTTGGAGATTGTCTCGTGTACTCCTCCTCGCGGCGTCATCGGCTTTCATTCGGCTCTGCGCGGAGATATAATATATCGTTAAATAAAACTGGTAAATCTTATTGCATCGTTCGTTAGATTAAAATTGTACATTAATTTAGCCAAAGAATATTCAACTTGATATACCTAATAAAGTGAAAATCGCTGCACAACACACTACTTGACCAAGCATCTTCGAAAGCGTACAGAGTCGTATAATAAAAGCCCAAGAGGGGGAGACTCGGAAATCGTGCCGCTCGATCGCGACTTTATTTGCTTACACAGGTGTTCCAACTTTATTGGAGTCTCGGCTAATGAGGCTTCGCTCGCTCGAGTGGTGTAGTTGCGAAAAGGCGACGCGATCACCTTATGATGGTCACGAAGTGCGGAAATTTATTCATAAACGGTGCGTTTAGGAGAGTCTACTACTTGAATTAATCCGACGTTTCCACGCAAATTGCATTTTCCTTTCGAGAGTCGCTCGCTTATCGCCTCTAGAACAACTTGACTCGATCGTCGTCCAATGCCAATTCGCAGGTGTGGTGTGCTTCGAGCTAAAAAAACCTGATCGATTCTCTCCGAAGCTCAGCTCTCAAGAGTCAATAACCCCGCGCACAGCCTCCAAAGTGACCGAGCAGCAGCGACGCTGGAGTATAGGACAGGACTCGGCGAGATGCATAATCGCATAATCATACGGCGACGACGACCTACTTTGACTGCGCAGTTGGGAATCGGCATTCTTGATCTCTTTGTTTTTTGCGGGCTCGCTCTCTCGCGCGCGCCAGCGAGGCGAAGGAGCGGCGGAAAACGAGTTTCTTTGTCTCTCTCCCAGGACCCTCTGATACAGTCTTTCTTTTCTTTCTTTCTGCTGCTCGCATCAGCTTATATATAGTTTTCTCCCGACGATATATACAACGAAGCCCGCCGCATTATACACGCAGCCCGTTTCCGGGGGGAGGTGCGCAGCCAGCGAAAAGAGACGCTTCCTCGCGATCTTCTTTTGTATGCACACGCGCTGTGGAGTCAGCGATACGATTGCGGAATGCCCTGCAGAGACTCGTGCGATCAGCTCATGGGGACTTTCGCTCGGCCCCGACGTCGCAGCAGTCGCTCTCGTCGTCGTCGTCGTCGTTGTCGTCGTCGTGACCCTGGATTTCCGATTCTTTGAAAGAGGAAGACTTCTTTTGGAGACTTTCTGATGTGCCCGAGGGCTGTACCTGATATTATGCTAATTCAAGTGGACGATTTGGGTGCGTCATGCCTTTGGATGAAAATCTCGATGGTTATTCTGGAAGCTCACATACGTAACGCTGATTTGGTAAACACTCGTCTTATTTTTCTCGAGTAAACACGCGAGTGTGTTGTTTGCGATAAGGTGCTGCTTCTTCAAGCAGTTTGCATTTACGCAGGTAAAGGTCTCTCTGCAATCGAATAAATGTTGAGAAATAAACTGTGGTATGCAAATTTCCAATAAAGTCTGTCTAGCAGATGGAACGAGACAATTCATGTGTCTTCTCCTGAGTCACGATGTTTCTCCGAATCCTAATTGTCACCGTCGAAGACAATCAGATCCACGATTCCAGAGCGTCGTCGTCTCTGCGATAAGAGAGGTGACATTTTTTCGTAACTCTTATCTTCATCTAAGAATCTACGGCTCGATAAGGTAGACCGAGAATCGGGTTTCATCTTTGATTTGATTGAAAAGAAACATTTAACTTGCTTTCTGTTCTCTGTGGTCGAGTTAAAAATTGTTAAAAATGTTGTGATAATCGGATAAGCTTATAAAGAGCCAGGCAAACAAGGACATTTACAAGACTACCACACGATGTAACGCTTATTACACTGGAATCGCATTACAGCAAAGGCATTGAATTCTCCGGAATGATTCACACTCGACGCACGAGAACCTGCAGCGTTCGTAAAAATTCCCACGTCTATCGCGTTTAATGTGAAAAAAATGCGCGCGCGCGAGCTGCAGCCAAAAGTGGTCTGCATGACTCATCGTCGAGAGGGCACTTCCTCGAGATCGGCGGATGCAGGTAGCAGCAGCAGCAGAACAGTGGAGCTCTGATGCGGACAAGAAAAAGCCCTGTGCGCGCATATTATCTGCAGAGCCTACAAATATTTAATGTTTGAAGATGTGGTCTCTTATCGTCTTATCGGGTACTCTAGGTATGTCGCGCGCACATACACATTGGCCAAAGCTCGACCTGGCGATGATGATAATTTTGCAGGAGAAAGCGAGATGGTTATCGCGCGTAATATAGTGTTATTGAAATACTGTATATCTTCAACTTTGTTGCTCGAGCGGGGTGTGCAAATATTAATTACGCGTGGAGAGTCTCGAGTTGCATGATTAATGTGCGCCTGAGAGAGATTAGGAAGAAGCGCTTTTTATGATTGACCTACTTATTATCTGCAGTATAGGTGTATACCGATAGATTCATATTTTCGCTGCGATGTAATGAACTTGTATCAAGCCGAGTAACTGTACAATCTGGTCGGTGGAGTTTTCGAAATAAAATACGCCTTGCAATATCACGTGGCAATTTCCTCCGGCTCTCGATATTTTTCCTGCAGTCTTCTTAGCTCCTGGATGATAAAATTCTATCTCGGCGTATAATACTCACTTCGTTGGCAATTAGGCTCACGTCATAATTGAACGATTTTATAATAAGCTAAGAATAGCAGCGAAGCAAACTTTATCCCAGGATCAACGGTAAAAAGCGTAACTCGTTTCTTCGATGTGATGTGTTTACAGGCAGCTGTAAATTTTCAAAAATTTACTAACATCGGCGCTGGAGAAAGAACGTCTTAATGAATCCGAAAAAGAAGCCTATTAGCAGCCAAATTCATAATTCATGTGGGAAAGCGGCAAACCATAAAACATCGCGTGGAAGCAGCTTAAAGCCCACTAAACGTACAGACAATGGACGCTACTAGTCCGTTCGATAAATCACTCAGCATTTTTATACCTGGAAAACGCGATAATTACCTTTGCACCTACACTGTGTGTCAGAATTCACGACCAAACTCATAAACCCGGACAACTAGCTCTCCTCTCTCTCTCTCTCTCGAATCAGCGCATCAGCCAAGTCATCATCTCCGTCGCTCAAATGTGACAATCATGGCCACCTAAATCAATCCCCGGCGGCGCGACCTGCATTATACCTATATCTAAAAGATTTTACAGCCGGACCCGATTGATCGCCCGCAGCAGCAGCTCGAGCGCAGTTATATCCCCGCACGAACTTGTTTGAGAGCTGTAGCTTCAGCAGCGTATCGTCGATGCATCACAACTTTTGCGGGCGAGCCTTTTCCAGGCCGCGGTAATAGCGAACGACCGACCGACCTTGCATCTTATTGCCGTTGCAGCGAGGCCTACTCCCGGCCCGAAAAGTGTGTCAGGTGGGCTGTGACTCGCCTCCTTTTCTTCCGAGCGAGCGAGCGAGCGAGAGAGAGAGAGAGAGAGAGAGAGAGAGAGAGAGAGAAAAAGACCGAAGTAGGAAGCTGATGGGCCTCTCGACTCGCTATATAAACTGTTTGATGGCCGATTAACTGGCAGATATAGAGACACTTGCTCCCTGTGTGTGCTCGTGCGAAACTCAGGACGCTTATAAGTAGGATAATTAAAAGGATTTTATATCGAAGATTTTTTTGTACTCGTTGTGCTGGAGCAGCCGTGATTGCGACCCACTTTCGACGAAGCTTCATTTGAAATTTCAAGACGCTATAGATATATTCCAGGGCAGAGCCGCAATCACGCGTGATTTTCTCGAGAGAAAGAAAGCAGAGCGATGTGCAGGGTATGTGACTGATGTATCTTATTGAAATTGAAGTCACGAGCGCGGCTCGCTGCAGCACACACTCGTGACAATAAAAGAAGACACATCAGCGATAAAGTGCATGCACCGCGCAATCTATCGACGGCTCGAAAGAGGAGTCGTGTTCACACTTCGGCCGTGTTGTGTATCTATTTTCCAGCCTGCAATTTCGTTGTAATCGTCTCGATGCGACCTATCATCATCATTAAGACTCACGGCGCACCAGCCCACGCTGTTTAGCTAAATATAAATAAGAAAATCCATCGACTCTCTCTCTCTCTCTCTCTCTCTCTCTCGAAACAATCGACCCGCACCTCTCGCATACGTGTATTTTCCACTTATACCATTCTTACCGTTAATCGACATCATCGACGACCTGTGCCGCATCTTCTATAACAGCCACACGCTTATAGTATATATAAAGGACGAGTATACAGTTGCATCCTTTCAAATTCGACGTCACTGCGGCGGTCGTTTCGGTAATTTATGCCAGAGGCTCTCATCTGCCGCGGCCGTTTATCATTCCCTCAGCCCGCCCGTTCGACGCTGTATGTGTGTGTGTGTGTGCGCGCGCGCGGGAGATGAAAACGCGCGTTTTCGAAATTCACCGTAAGCCGTTAGATGCTTCATTGTGTTGTTGTGGAACCGCTCCGAGGCTCTTTCTCTCTCATGTGTCCGTGTATATTTAATGTATAATGCATTTATATTCCATTCGAGAGAGAGAGAGAGAGCTGAAATTGTAATTTCAGCTCGTGAAGTGACGATGCGAGAATAATCTGCCCGGCATAAATTATAAACGAGTCTAGAGCGTATGCGAGCTTATCAGTTTCCGATGACTCAACGCGCTGCTGCGGCTGTGTTAGCTCAGATGCGTTAAACTCGACGGCTTTCCTTTCTTCTCTCGCTTTTTTTTTGCGGTGCCGCAGAGTCGACTATTTCATATTCCCGTGTTTGCTTTATAATAGTGGATTCATCAGCATATAACTATTTTTACCGCAGAGAGACAGCTCGCTTCACGGAATCTTTTGTTTTTCGAGCAAACGTCAAGCTCTTTCAACTGGACGCTGCCTCCTTTGAAAGACGAATCAATTATACGCGCGCTTACAATGCGATTGGGTTTATAATATTATAATTAGCTCTTTTCTCCCAGAGATTAATTTCCGTCTCTCTCGTAAACTAATCGAAGCGGACGTATTACTCTCTCATAGGCCAGGCGAAAGTGCGTCTTTCGTTGTAATCGAGCCAACCGGGGCAGTGAAACGAACCGACCGATCGAGCCATAAATCCTCCACGTGTTCATCAAACGCTGCTTCTATTTTTACCAAATCACCCACTGTATACTATATACATATACACGCAGATATCCGTTCACCCTTTCCCATCGGCAGCGGAGTCGGGGAATGGCATGACGCAATAAGCGCACAACCACCTCATCGTTATTCTAACGAATCATCGCAGAGCCATCTAAAACTGTCGCGTTTGTTTTGCCGCCTCCTGGAGCCCGGCCAAGAAAAACGGAATACGCGTGGCGCGAATCGACTCTTCTTATATCGTGTACACGGTGGAAATTATAGGCGGCGGCAGAATGCGTCCAGCTGCGGTGCACCTGTTTTCGAAGGCTATATAATCTCTCAGGGTGGCTCCTTTATGGACGGCGAACGATGCCCTAAAAGTGCTCTCGTGGACAGCGCGTGCTCTCCTTTAATGACCGAGCGGTTTAACTTCGGATAACGACTGCTTAAAAGTGGCTCTTACGTGTTGCATTAAGGACGCTTTATATATTTTCGAGTTAAAATTTATCGACGATTCCGTTCCACGTCGATTGAGGCTCTTATAACATTTTTCAAATTCATCCGCAGGTAGCTGATGCAGCTTGTACACACGTATAATGTGTAACGCTCGAATTGCCGAGGCGTATCTTCTTTGCATTTATGCGAGCGATCTTGAAAAATAGGAAGCGCTGATGCAGTCGCGTTTTATATAATCTCAATTGCCGGCGCACTGAAAGCGACGCAATTTTGCAATCAGCCGCTGCGGCTCGAAGCAACAATTCGATTATATACTCTGCGAAATTATTATTCGCGCGCTTTAGCACAACACTCGAGGCAAAAAAAACCTGCCGCTTAGCGATGCGACCTTAGACGAGAAAATAAAAACGAAGCAAAATAAAAGGAAAGACGTTGCTCGCGTCGAGGATGAGAATGACGTGTGCTCAATGGACATGTGCGCAAGGGCCTCGACTATATTTACCGCGTTACTCAACCTCGAGCGCTTCAATTGAAAAAAAAATCGACTTCTCGTGGGCGGCCGTAAATTTCGCGTCGAGTGAGTGCTCGTGAAAGGATTTACTCGATCACCCTCGCGCGCGCGCGAGGTTTGCTGAATTCATTTTCTCAAAATAAAGTGGCGGTGCGGAGGTTACGACGTGCCAAAAGCGCTGTTTTTGTCGGATACGTCTAATCTGATTCTCGTAATCACGTGCTTCGCGTATTTCATTGAATTAGTCTTTTATGCGTACAGCGACATGTTGAGTTAATTTCGTTGTAGCGATAGAAATTCATGCATATAGTAGCCAGCGATTTATACCGAGATCAGCATCGTAGTCGACCGATGTTCGTATAATAGCGACAGCGGAGAAAGTTTTCAGAGCGTACGTAGAGGAGCGCATTAATAATGGTACCATTGATGATACACGTGATATATTCCATCAGAAAGGCTCCGACAAAGAGCTGTTCGGCGGCGGCTCGATGTGCAAGAAATCACAGAGCCGTACTTACATAGTATCGAACTATCCTTCGAGAATCTGCATACGACCCAAAGTAGTATATTAGAGAAACCAGTACACACTCGAAAAACACGATTAAAAATATCCAAAGTCACGCAACACATCATCGCGTACATCGTAACACACACACACACACACACACACACACACACACACAACAAATCGCCGACGATGCAGATTTCTCCCGAAGCACCTGCGTGCAAATGTCGCATATACATCTAACGGTACATCACGCGCGGCATCGGTGCATTAGAATTCATTAAAGCTCGGCGGAACGTCATTACGTTTTCCAGCCGATCGCGTATACATGCCTGTGCGCGACTGGAAAGTATAACACGCCCATGGTATATAGGTGCAGACGAGCGGACGCTATGTGCACGCACTCGTCCTTATCAGTCGGTCAACGGTCCCGTTATCGTCTCTCGAAGTGAGCCGACAAAGCGACCGCTCCTGCAGCTGCTTCACTCGTGCGCAGGGTTGGTTATTTACAGCATTTGTGAAAAAGACACGTGCCACAGGCCACTGAGTATCCCACGGATGTGCCGGATTTTTACAGCTGAATATAGTGCGCTGATGTCCAAAACTTTTTTGCGCAATGCTCGCTTCTCTGGAAAATCGTTGAATTCGATATCCCCGTCTCGATGACTCGATTCCTCTATAATATTCATCGTGCGGGTATATCATCGTCGTCTGGCTTTACATTTGAAGAGCAGCTGCGCTGCGTTTTGTTCTCTCTTCACGGTCGTCACGAGAGCGAGTGCGATTTCGTATTATACGTGTATGTGTACGTGTATCGTACATCATGACCCGCGCGGAGAACGTGCAGAAGTGCCTGGCGTCGGATTTCTGCTGAGGCGCCGCTGTCTGTTGCTGTAATGATGATTCGAAACACTATATCGTCCTCGTGACTTTTTCTATTAGTTTTTTCTTTTGTGTATGTTTTGAAAACTTTCTTTCGCCTGCGTTGGAGACGCATAAAAAGTGAAGCGTCGTCAAAAATCAATACAATTTTCAAAGCGATGAATCGTCTGAAATCTCATACGTCGCGTAGCTAAGCGTGAAAAGCTCTTTCTCTCTCTCTCTCTCTCTCTCTCTCTCTCTCTCTCTCTCTCTCTCTCGCGGTTGCATCTTCCCGCGCACGATCATAGAAACGTCGCGTTCACGATCCCAGATAGACGTTTCTTTCCCTCGTCCCCGAAAAGCCTCAGACCTGCATCGACTCACCGTCCGCATAGATATAGAAAGCATAAAAGGAGCTACATCAGCGCGGCAATTTAGCGACAAAGCCATGCAGTACCTTCTTTTGTGTCCAGGCGTTTCGCGACACTTTCTAACGCAGGTTCGCTCATCGCCGTTATTGCGGCGCATTGACAAACAGCGCGATACCGGCTTTCGATACGGCCTATCTTCTTCGAAGCGAAAAAAATTTCCCAACCAGCAGCAGCTCTGCTGACCTGCAGGAGATAAGGAATCTAAGCTGAAGTTCGACCGCGTGTGCTCAGGCTGCAGCAGCCGCTCTTTTCCCTCGTAAAACGTAATGGCCTCGTAAACAAAAGGCGTCCACGCAGGCGATGAAGAGGCAAAAGGTGCGAATATGGACACTTGCGCCAGCTGCCGCTTTTCTCCTTTTAGCATATACTCGAGTTAGCGCGTAAACACACACACACACACACACGCGCGCGCGCGCACACGCACACGTAGGCGTGAACACATCGATATCTACACCGTCTCGCGTGGGGCATTCCAGCGGCTTCTTCGACGAAATTCGCGTCACTTGCAGCCGGGGACACACGACGCTTACGTCAGCGATAATTGCCGGCAATGAACCGCCGCGCGTACGGTCAGCCGACGCTCCCATATACACAATATACAGTAAATGATACTCGCACGAAGATCGGCTCCGTCATTCGGATCGTCATGGCAGTTTTCATCCTTAATTGGCGCCTCTCGCCGATTCCCGCGATTAGAGTAAAGAGCTTTCGTCACTATGCTTTCGTTCGCAACGCTCGAAACAACAAGGAGAGTAAAGCGAGTTTCGTTCTGCTCGAGGCGCAGCAGCAGCGTCGATCTATCTGCGGCGTTTTTTTTCGTGGGATTTGATTCGGGAGCTATCGATGGGAGCGCTCTCGATACCTGCTTTTGTTCGGCTCGTCGTGCTTGTCGTACAGCGGCTTTTTCAACCGAATCGGTGTTTACCTTTCAAAGGATTTCAATTACCCAGCGATTTATAGCAGCTGTGCCTTTTAGGAATTTCTTTGTTTAATTAACCGCATTATACCCGCGGGGCTATTGTTATGGAATACAGTGGTCTCTCGATAGCAGTTAATGATCGACCTCAACGCTGTCAGATACCCGTACGATTTAAAGGATGCAAATTTTTCACAACGTCGATCAATTTGGCGTCAGGTCGCATTTGATTGCGAACGGCTCGCCGACGTTTATTGCAATCCGTGAAGGTTCAATAAACTCGACGTGTCGCGTGAAGCAATATAAGGCGGTGGAAGCACGAAAACATCATCAGTTATACGCCCAAACGCCGGCGTTTTTTATTTTATTCATTACTCGCCTGATGTATCGTCGGAAATTCGCTTTTTTCCTCGTTTAAAACACGCGTACGCGTATACTGACTCATCCTCTATACTACTATATAGACAGTGTATTTCCACCGATGTAATATGCCTAGTACAATATAACGTGCGTTCTATTTTTAGAAGCCCGCGCGTAATAACAACTCCAAAAAGCCCATTAACAACAAAAACCACAGCTGTCTCGACTTTTAAGCGTCAGGAGAAACAAAGCGAACGCTCTCCCGTGTCGCAAAATCTCGAAAAGCCGCTCTCACAATACACATCCCGCGGATCATTGTTGTGTTCGAACAGACAGACACACACATACACACACAAGGTATATCTGTATCGCCATCCATATAAGTGGCGAAACTTTCAGCGCCAAAAGCCGCAAAGGAAAGAGCGATAATAAAAGAAGGAGAAATATAAGAATCAGTGACGGTATGTACAGCTCGCGGCGAGCGCTCGTTTGTTAAAATTTTTGCGGAATTTCGCAAGAGGGAAAGGAGAGGAGCGCTGCGCGGGTCTTTTAGCGCGGGTGAAAGACGTCGACGTCGTCGTCGCCAGCTTGGATGCTGCGACTGTACCGAGAGACGCATGCTAGAGGATACCGCATTCTTCGCGAGATTCGCGATCCCGCGCGTGCAGCAGCGGCTTCTCTTTTCTGACTCGAGTCGTTATTTTATTATGCATTATGCAGCGACTCGAGGCGCCGTTTCTCGAGAGACTGACTCAGACGCATTGGCAATTGTCGTGGGTCTTTGGAGAAATTGCTGGGATTAACGGAGGATTTTAATTCGAGTTTATAAGGCTCGTTGCTGCGGCGTTGAAAATTAACGAAGCCGAAGCTTTGGAGGCGGAGACGAAGCGAAGAAAGTAATTGACGAACGGCCAAGGAACGCGGGATCAAGTGGCAAAAAGTCAAACGGGAGCTCGTACGCGTAAAAAGAGGAGAACGAGTAATAGAGAGAGAGAGAGAGAGAGTGAGAGAACTGAGCCGCGTGCTGAGAGCGAATAACGTGAAAGGAGAAGAAAAATGACGTCGTGATCAGCGAGCTTTGAATTGAACCTATTAGGCGTCGCGTATAAAAAATCGCCCGCTGCCTCCTCCGCGTCTCTGCAATTAAATGCATTAACGGTGCATAACCTCTCTCTCTCTCTCTCTCTCTCTCTCTCTCTCTCCCGTTTACTCGAAAAAAATGCGACCGATGCATCTGTTATACCTATATCCGCAAAGGAAAGTATAATGCGAGTTTTTAATGAGCATGAATTCTCGGCTGACGGCGCATATAATTTCTCTGCCAAACGAATCGCAACTGTTTTAATTGTCTTCCACAGACGATTTAGCTTCTTGTGTGTGCGGCCGATGATGGTTATTGATTTATCGCTTTTTACCGCTGCACTTTCTCTGCGAACGCATCTATGTGTGTTAATTGAATTAAAGTTCCATATCGCGCGGCTCTAAGCGCGGCATGGATCATAAACCCGCGATGCGTTTGCGTGATTCGCATCGTGTACAAACGTGCGCAAAGCCGTTAATTACGTAACTCCATATAACGAGTAAATTCATCCCGGGTATATATAATAGCTTTAAAGAGAGCCATTACAATAATTCGAAACTTAACGTATGCAAAGCGCAAGGAGAGCCTCATCTCTCACTTGGCGCATACCATCTCTCTCGCGGCATCATCGAAAAGCGAGTCACGCCCCGCAACGCATGAAATACCGCTCACGTTTCGTCGCCCCGAGACACAGACGCTCGCGCGCTCCAAGATGGCAAAACAATCAAAACGAGCTGGTATAAACACGATGTATACCTACACATAATACGCGACGCATCAGCTGCGGGCAAAAAATCAGCGACGCAGCGATGGCCTTTTAATTAAGCAATAAAGCGCCGCGCGTGCACGAGTAAAAATCGGGGCCCAAAAGCAAAAGAAAGCCATTTTATAGGATTGGCATGAGTGCGCAGCTCACGCGATATATAATGGCGATTTAATTGATCGATTTATATTCGCGTAATTGGGCGGAGGCGAGGTTTAACAGCGGGCGACGACGAAACGACCGATTTATCATACACCTCCGAAATTATATGCACTTGACTGGGCGAAAATCACCTATCTGCACATCGGTGTTTCTCGAGATTTAAATATTCAAGAGCTTTATTGGCACTTTGCTTTTTGACGAAGGATGCAGTTCCCGATGTCATTAGCAGTTGTGATTATATAGCTTCACGGCGGAAACTATACTGCTTACGATTATTTCGCAATCATTCAATCTTTAAAAAAAGTGGACGAGGTCCTACTGATACATGTAGATGCGACACACGTCTGTCCATCAGCAAAAACGCGCTAAACGTAAAAAAAAACGTCATTTCGCATTCCGCTTATGATTATTTTCATTTCGCGTAGGCAGAGCTCGTTGTTACGGTTATCCCGTATCGTAAAGTATATCGGAAAAATATCCCACTCGGAAACGAAGCCTCGCAAGCAGAGTCTCGGACGAGGTAACGCTGCTAAATTTACATGTAGACTTTATGTTCAACATATCGCAGAGTCATGTCACTGCGTTGCATCACAGTCGCACACACAAAAACTCGTCGTCGAGTAGTGTTATTTCTTGTGCCTGTATATCGTGTTTCCTCGGTACACGATTTCTATAATTAAAGTATACGTCGAAACGTGACTGTATTTTCTCGGAGTGCAGCGCTAATGCGGAAAAAAGCTTTCGTCGTCCTTTTTGGATCAAGAGATTGCAACACAGGGCAAGAATGAAGTATAGCAGCGTTGACAAACAGAACAATAAACCAACCGCATTACTCGGCGTAAGCCTCTTAACCGGCCGTTATACAAACAGTTTGCATAATTTTCGAGCAGCTGTAAATCAGCTTTTCAATATTCAGCGAAATCGCGAAGGTGAGCGGGAGATTCCAGTCTCTTTCCCCCATTGCCGCAGATATAGAGAGCAGTATAGACATGCCGTAAAGCAGTGCGCGGGCGACTCCTTAACGGCGTGTAAATATAAACGAGGAGAAAAATTTGATATACGGCTCTCGGCGTTCGCCACGTGCACCGCATTCCTGACGCATGAGCGAAATATCCTTGCACCTTGAACGAGTGTGAACATTGTGTCGGGCACGCACACACTCGCGAATTCCTCGCGCGAGCTGTACACCTTCGTAATCCAGTACTGCGCCCACCTATATGTATAGGTGGACACATACACGCGCGAGCGCTTATCGTCGAGCCTGTCTTTCAACTTGGCCAGATTATCGATTATCGAGAGCGGACTCGTGTTTTGCGCAGCCCGCGGATAACGAGCTGCCGCTGCGATTTTGTGGGAATTTTCATGCGCACGTTCCGGCCTCTTGTTGGCTAGGAGAGTTCTTTTGTTTTATTCTTCGACATCAGAGCACCGAATTTACCGTGATTGCCGACGTTGTTCGCTTACTCGTTGTGACAAGTTCGCTGATTTGACGAAACTCGTATGAAATGGTAATTTAATTGTGAGCATAAATTATGGCTCCCACTAATTGCACTTAATTTGTACGAGAGCTGCGTGAGTGAAAAGCCTTTCTGCGTAATTCATTATTATATTGTTTAGTTTTTATCGCAAACTCTACTGGCTGTTCTGCGCACGACTCGAGGGTACAGCTATTTCCCAGGGCATTATAAACATTCTCGAAATAATAAGTAAGCGTTTTAGAGTATCGTAAATTTGATCAGCAGTGAAAACTGCTTAGCGTTTATATCTTCAGCTACAGAGGTTGTGCATTTTTCCATACCGACCTGTAGAGTAACAATTTGAGTCATCTCTTGATAATTCATTTCTATTACCGAGTACGCGTCAATAAGCGTGATATCATCTGTAAACGTGCAACCTCGATTATCGATAAAAATAATCCTTCGTAAGGCAAAGCCGAATGTATATTCATAGTCCGTCGATTATACAAGAAATAAAAAACCTTAGAAATCATCAACGCACGACGTTTATAAATATAAATACTGAAAGTACACATAAACTTCACTTCCTCCACATACACCTCCAGAATTAATCTATAACCGCGAGTAAATAGAAGGACTGTGCGCCGCGGCAACTGCGCTTATTACCGTCAGCGCTGGCGACGTGAACAAGACAAGCCACTATCTGCGCGGCAGACGTAAAAGCCGTATACGCGAAATTCTCGAGACGGGCCTTGACTTTCTCGCATTGCGCAACTATATACACACGCCAGATCAGTCTACGCTGGAGGACGAGCTGTATGCGTCATTCCTTGACGCATACTGCACAGGACGTACTTGCTCTTGTCGATGAGAAGGACCGTATGTGCTTGTGGGAAATAGTCTTGAGGAAGGAGAAAAGAGCAAAGCCGATGCGGTGACGCACCTTGACTCGGCGCGATTTCAAGAGTCATGGCGCAGGCGATTCGAAAGTGAAAATCAGATTACACACCTAGTAGAGCCGCTGTATCGAGCTAATAAACTTCTTTTTAGATTATAGTCTCATTTGAAAAATTTCGACTTTCTTTCCCTTGTGGAAAATTGAGGAGACTATACTGCCGAGAATCCGTCAAATTTTCTGTTGTCGGTTCCTTGGCAGAAAATTGACCCTATTTCGTCGATTTTCTACAAGGGTGTGCAGAATATATCCCCTAGAAAATCTCCTCCCTCAGCAGCCAGCAGTACTCGAACAAAATCTATTGAAAATTCTGGGTAACGAGGGACTAATTCGACGCGCCAATCATTTTAATTGGCTGATTTGAAATTTTGTCTCTAATTAGCCATGCCATAAGCCAATTGCAATATTTTTATCTCACGGACAAACCACAATGAATGCTCCCGAATGAGTACATTTTGAGCTTAGTTTTGTTAGACAAGACAATTTTGCATTATTGTCAGGCTAATATAAACAATATCTATACTAATTAGTTTTATATTGAAGAAGGACTTAATTAAATATAATAAATTGAAATTGAACTGATTAATTAGTTGGTAATTATGCTAGCCGTTTAAGCGTACATTAGCCTCTTTCCAGCTTTGCCAGAAGTTTCAGCAGATTCTGCGCAGAAACTCCAAGCAGACGCGAATTTTTCTGAACTAAATATGAGCAAAACTATCTGGGCAGATGTTACGGCGAATTAACTGCGCGGCCAGGATTATGGCGTATCATCTACCAGGGTTTGAAACAGCGTAATTGTTCACTCCAGATGGCCAAGCTCGAATTTTGAGTGAAAGCTGGAATAATTTCCGCATATTCATGCATCGCCGCGTCTGCCACATGCCCGATAATTGCTCTAATTGTCTAATCACGCCGCGCGATCATTTCATTATACGCTAAACGCGTTCTAATTCGTTCAGCTGCATTCACCCAGTCCCAGCTTTCCTAAGCTGCCACGAATAGAAACGCTCGATTCGAGAATCAGCCTCTCCGTAAATCAGCACCCATATAGTGTGCGCATAATGCACAGCGTCATCATAAATAGCTCGCTCGAGATATCCCGATGCGGTGGACAAAAGTTGCTTTCCAAGCCACTCGCGACGACGAAGCTGCGGGTGAAACTGCAGCGCGTCCTTATCCCCTCTGGAATCTCTTTCTCTCAAGTAGGTTAACAGTATACGATCTCGGCGGCGGCGGCGGCGGCGGCGGCGGCGGCGGCGGCGAAATAATTATGCGTAAGGATCGGTTTATGGCACGCGGCAGCGCCATTGTCTGAGCTCAGCCGGTCGAGTGAGAAAATTAAGTGCGACGGCTGGAATCGATGCGGCGATTCGCCCGCGCCGCGGAGAAATCGTTTACGCTATAGTTATATAGCGTTAGCGTAGCAGCGCTGTCCTCGCGAGGGAGTAGATCTCGCTCGATTTACTCCCGATTCGGACTATTAATTCGCGTATATGTCGATGCGCTCTCGCGGAGAGAGAAATTTTCAGCTGCCCGGCGACGGCTGATTTATGGAGGAGAGCAAGTCGTTCGGGATCGGGTCATTAGCATTGTGTTTTGCTGCTCCGAGCTTGAAGAGTCTATTTTAGCTAGACGGCTGTTTTGAACGTCGGATCGTTTCTATCGTTGGAATTTCTGCACGGGCGCGCGTGTGTACTTTCTACTCTCGTGGAAAATTAAAAGCTCGTTCCGGTGAAGCTTGACGACTGGCTTGACGATACCCAAGATTTTTCGACCTTGATCTTTATCGTCGCGGCGAGCGCGAGCCTTATCGCTTATAATTCAATAGCTTCGATTATGGCTCGACGCATACGTACAGAATGTACAGCGTTTTTGTTTTCGTCTACGAAAATAACGCATCGCACCGACGACTATACGTAATAACATAGAGCTCCGCTGTCTGATTGCAGGCCTCGACGATCGACGGCCGCAGGAAAGGCGCCTGTCTCTTCTGCCAGGAGTACTTCATGGACCTGTACTTGCTGGCCGAGCTTAAGACGATCTCGCTGAAAGTGACGACCGTCGACATGCACAAGCCGCCTCCGGACTTTCGCACCAACTTCCAGGCGACTCCGCCGCCGATTCTCATCGATAACGGCGACGCCATTCTCGAGGACGATAAAATCGAGCGGTACATCATGAAGAACATACCCGGCGGTCACAATCTCTTCGTCCAGGACAAGGAAGTCGCGACTCTCGTCGAGAACCTCTTCAGTGTGAGTACAGCCCTCCTCTTTGTGTTTCGAGTCAGATTTTTTTTTCCGAAATCGCTAGGCGTAATTAACTCGATTCTGATGGAAGTAAATTAAGGAATTAAAATTCCTGGAAGCATCGCAAACGGTGAGTCATGCCATAAGACGCGTTGATAAGAAAAAAAACGGGTTTCCATGTTTAAAGCCGAATAATAATCTGCGTTCGCAATCATACGAATCTTCGCGGATGATCGAACGCCGTTGTACTCGAAGCCAAAAAAATTAATTAAAAATCGACATTGCAGAAGCTGAAACTGCTGCTGCTCAACGCCAAGGACAAGGACAAGGACCCGAAGACGTCGTCGCTGATGGCTCACCTGCGCAGGATCGACGAGCACTTGGGCCGCAAGGGCACGCGCTTCCTCACCGGAGACACCATGTGCTGCTTCGACTGCGAGCTCATGCCACGGCTCCAGCACATCCGCGTCGCCGGCAAGTACTTCGCCGACTTCGAGATACCGGAGAGCATGGTGCATCTGTGGCGATACATGTACCACATGTACAGGCTCGACGCCTTCCTCCAGAGCTGTCCTGCTGATCAGGATATCATCAATCACTATAAGCTCCAGCAGGTGAGATTTCTTTTCGCGATCTTCCAGTCGCTATTTTAAAGTTAAGTGCCCGCTCGTTACGTCATGCCGCTGACTGTGTGCTTATCTCGACGTTTCTTTCGAGTATAAATTGAATCCGCGCATTAGAATAACTAACCTACTCGACTAGCATCGAACGAGATCGGCATCGACCCCATCACGTTTTGCTGCGCGAATTAGCATACCCACGAAATAAACAGCGACTCCAATATTCCCCCCGTAATCCAATCCCGCGATCTGCAACTGCACGGAGCAGCGCGCACCGACCCAAATTGCCCCTCTAATTCACTTAGCGTTTATCCTCCACTTGTCGGCTAATTAAACAGATGCACCGCTTGTTGCGTTGCGTAACCCCCTGCATTTGACGGACAATTACACTCGCTCGCCTCCATCGCATACTTGTATACACGTGCTGTAATACGTCGTTTCCCTTTCTGCCCGCAGAGCATGAAGATGAAGAAGCACGAGGAGCTGGAGACGCCGACCTTCACCACGAGCATCCCCATCGAGGTCAACGGAGACTAGACTCGCCGAGGCAAGGCCTTCGAACATGCGTCCTCGTCCTCGCCGTTGCTACTGCTCCTCGTGAACTTGGACACGCTCCTCGCGTGCGGCGGCGGATCTTCTCTCCTCACAACTATAAACACACACACGCACACACACACACACATACACAGCTCGTGGTGGAAGAGACCGCTCGTCTCTGCATCTTATCTCGTAATAACATAAGCATCGGTGCATATCACACACGTAGTGCAGACGCGCACGGACGGAGCGACGGACGGGAGACGGACGAAAGTGTTCTGGACGACACGAGATGGAGAAAGAGAAAGAGAACGGGAGAGATATGTATGTTAACGATTCGAGCACAAGCGGACACGCGCACGCCTCTAGCGGTGCGCGACTTTTTCAACTTTTGATAATCGGGGCACAGCGCAAAAAACACGAGCCGACCCCAAGGCTTTATTAAGGCAAAGTCCTCGACGACAGAATCGCATCCTTTCACGTACGTGCTGATACGTGAATATGTCGGGGCGATTGCATAGCTTCAATTATCTTAATTTTGTTTTGTTTTTTTTTTAATATCGCGAGACACTTATATGCATGTGCATTGTATAAGAAGAAACGCTTCGGCGTCGAGCGAGGTAAATAAGTATATAAAGCTAAACGCTGGATGGTCTATATTTTCTGCGCCGACTTTTTTATACGTATGTACTGGTCGTACGTAGATCTATGAGGATGAGAATGAGAATGAGTAAACAAGAGAGAAAGAAAAATATACATTTTATTCTTCTACAGCGCGAAACGCATATCCGTCCTTCCGAGCAACGAGTTTTGTAAATTGTAATAAAAGCATTCAGGTGTAACAGAAAGTAAAACTACGAGCAGTTAACGATAGACAGCGCATTTAAGCTGTACGCGTCGGAGGACTCGCGAATCGATCGGTAAAGTCTGCCGTGGCCATTGCGTCGTTCGTTGATATACACTCGCTCGCTCTCACTCTCCAACGTCGACGTTGGAACGAATCTTTTCAACCAAGTGCCAAATTGTATGCGCGCGCGCGCGAGAGGTGTATCAAGAACGCGCGATGCTGCCCTCCAAGTGCCCACTAGTCTTCCCCGAAACGTACAAATTATCTGCAACGCAACGACAACCGATTTTGTTTTTGAGTGCGTGAGTGTCGAGCTACGTATGCACGGCGTAAATCATTGGGCAATCAAATTGTTCGCGACATTCATATGCGTTGCGAGCCTCGGAGTTGAATACGAATAAGAGTTCTACAAATATTGTAACGAGAGCGCTTTAGAACAATTGTATGTGCGACTAAAAAAAATACTCTTTATACGAATAAAAAGGTTTGAAACGAAGTAAACTTTTTGCTATTCAATGGTGCGCAGTTGAAAATTCGTTAATAATCTCACAAATTTTTAATAGTCTATATAATCAACGCGCATTTTGTACTGCATTTTGTACACGAATTATTCTAACGTTTTCAACTGTGCGAATAAATTACGCTGAACCTCTGTGCTTTTTCTCCGTGTATAATCTCTGTAACTTTGTCCAATAATTTACATCGTATTTATCCCCCATGTATATCTTTAAGAATAGACCAATGCATTGTTGTACATCCTTTATGCGTTATAATGTCTTATCGTTTTTGTGATTACGGCGAGGGTCCCAGGCGGCGAACTTGAGAAAAGGCTGTCGTTATCGCAAGAATTGCGACTCGGTCTCTTGCGTAATGCCTTTTTGCGACCTGCCTCCGCTGAAACGCGCGATCAGATGGACGTAAGACGTAGAAATAGGAGATGCAGCCGTAGAAGGAGTGTTATATGTTGATAGGCGAACGGTGTTTTCGCGTTGATGCACTTGAAATATTTTTTTGGCATTTTTAAAAGCTCATGAATAAAGAAAACAGCGGATTGCTATTTCTTGTATTATTAATTATATTATTATTATGATTATTGTATTATCGCATATTTGGTTTATACTCGTAGAAATGAATATACCAGTGTTTACAGTATTGTGCGTTATATTATTGTTCCTCATCATCAAAAGTCCTACACAGTGCTGAGCTAGAATGTCTGCTCGGCGACTGTATGTAATTTAGCAAGCAAATCCAAGACGCCCAACGCAGTTAGTACCGAAACGTCTATTTTGCAAGTAGAGAGCCTGTATACACATCAGCAATGGAGGAGCTGCCTTATGTAACGGAATTAGCACACGCTCATATTGTGTATTAAATGACACAGGGAGCAGGAGCCAAAATTGAATAAATACCCGCAGATTGCAGGGAAGATAAAATTTCATTCTGAGAATCATCGCGCCTCGCCGAAGGAAAGCAAAAAGTAAAATAAAAATACTCACCGATGAATAGGAATTAAAAATCGCCACGCAATCGGAGCAGCAGATTAATTGTCAAAAGAAAAGGTCACGCTGCGTGGGTCGCGAATTAAAATTAGCTCATCGCGTAGCGTTTAAGAGACGAAGAGCCGTGTACCTAAGTATACGCGTCAGAGAATAAAATCGAAGAGACAGGAAAAAGAAGACTGCGGCGGTTAGAGAATCTCTGCTTAATCCACTCGTCGCGTGGAGATTGTGTTTTAAAATAGAGTACGAAGCCGGCTCGCGCTCGCTGCCCCCTGCACTTTCCTCCCATTCATAAATAAGAGGCAAACCTCGTAACAGCCGCCATGTTGACTACGCTGGTCAGCCGCGCTCCGTTTAAATCCCCCTTCATCTTCCGAGGCTTCGATTTTTCAATAAAACGTCCTCCGAACGTTCGATTATTCGCAAAGCGAACGTTTAAAAGCATAATTCGAGAATGAAATAACAGTGTACTCCGTCGAAATGAAGATTGCTCGAGGAGCCGACCGTTACCGTGCGCGACTGGCGCAGTGCACAGCTGATCGCAACAGCCAGCGAGCGACCGACTTCAGTCTTCGGCTACGCCGTCGCCGTCGCCGTCGCCGTCTCGTCTAATCTCTCCGCGAGTAGTTCTCGCGAGGCGCGTTCAGCTTGTTTTTCTCGCGGTTTTTAATAGGCTTGTTGTACGTGTGTATAGAAGACAAGAGAGCAGCAACTCAACGAGTACACTAAGTAGTGCTGCAGTCGCGTGCGGCTGAGCCTGCACGCGGTTTCTTCGTACTTCTTTAGACACACACGGGCACATATTGGCTCCTCGGATTGCATCGCGAACAATTCGATGGGTGCCGTTCGGTGAGTGTAAATTTTGTTTGTTTATCGCCGACGATTCTTCCGTTGGTTGCGTTCAAAGTCATACGAAGTGTTCGTCAGATTCTCAATGTCGACGGTCTCCGAGCAAGTAATGTTTGTTATTTGGATCCTGTACGGGGGGATAATTGTTGTTGTTTTGACAGCGATACAGGAAAGTCGTCTAATGTACTCAATCGCTGCTGTGCAGACTTTCGGCGTACAGTCGTCAGGTTAGGTGTGGTGGGGATCGAAGGTTTGTTTGTTGTCTGGTAGCCGTTGCGTGGAATATTAATCGACGAGTGTGGGTATCGACGGTGCGCGCGAGAGATCCCGCGGCGAAAGACTCGTTACAAAAGGTAAACCTTGCGTACGCGTATTCTTTATTTGAAGTGTGGGAGTTTGAACTTTATTTGAAGTCGTCGTTTGTTTCGAGGTTAGGATTCGTCTGCTCGGCCGTTTTCTACGATTTCGAATGCACTTTTTTCGGAGGAGGCTTGGTTCGGTGTTTTAATCTGCGAATGTAATAATTTATTTCGGAAACGATTCAATTTGACTTTATGAAGCGGGATAGGTTTATCTAATATCGGTTATGCAACGGTTTTTTATCTCCTTTGCTGCCAAAGATTTCTCAATGCGGGTGCTAATGCTCCGAAAACGTTGTAGTCTTGTTATACTATTAATATTCTTTACTTTGTTAGTGACAAACTAATAATAAACATCTCAAAGAGTCTTGTTGATTTGAGGAGGAAACATTCCGAACATCTGATATTTGTGTGTACATACACTAGAGAGAAATAGAACATTTTTGAAAGAGAAATCGCTGTACGTCGACTTTTTTACAACGAAAACTTGTTATTTTTATCTGCTCAATCTGATGCTTGTTTAAATTTGTATGTTTAAGTCAGGAGTTAGTTAGCACGAATGAACCGACCATTTTTTTAACTAATCGCTATTATATTTGTTCATTGAACATTGAAAATTTGTATTTTATATAATTGTTATTCTCGTCCTAAACTTGCAATAATGCACAACACAACTTTTTTCACACCAACAAGCTTCTCAAATAATTTTCCCAGATCCAAATAACGGCGAAATTTTCATCAGGGAAATCCAACATCAGTTATTCGCACTGCCAAGCGACCGCAACATTCCCTTCCAATGTCCACTGTATTTCATATGACACAAATATCTGTGTAAATTTCGAGCTCTCCTCAGTAACTTGGAGTTTCTCTGAGTTTACAAATTTTTTCACAAAACGCATACTTTTTGAGTTAAACAAAAAAACTGACGGGTTTCGGGCTTCGTAACCAACGAATTTCGATTCAGCATCCAAAAACACTCAGAGAAACTCCAAGTTACTGGGGAGAGCTCGAAATTTACAGTCAGATGGCACCAGCGCCCGGACAACGGCGGAATTTCCGTCTTTCCTTTTTTTTCCCTGCGTGCGTTCCGTGCATTCGTGTACGCACACGCGCGCGCGCCTTGCCCACGAACGAGCCTTTTGCTATTCATAAATTCGCCGAGAGCGGATATGGTGAACTTTTGCTACACACTTACATGTTTCGGTTGAAAGAAAGCAGCACGTGATGGGGCACATCCATATATATCGATTTGCATATAGTCTCATCAAAAGCGAGCGTCAAATGCGCCTCGACTCGAGAGATCAAAAAGCCAAGCCTCTCGAGCTCGTTAACGAGCTCGCGAATAGCGTAAGCTCATTACCATCACAGAACCGTACGTCACTCGAGCTTCCGCCAGGTGCGAATGTAAACAAAATGTGCCCTGGACTTGTACAGCTACTCGATACTCGCTTCGGAATCGCGATGCAGGGGGGAACATTAATTCGGCCGTGCGAGCGACGAGCTTTTGGCCGAGCGCCAGACGCGGATTCCGAGCCAGCGCGCGCTATCGTTCTCCTCTATATTCGCGTATTTTATTTTCTTTCGTTTTCTCGACGCTCTCCAGGTTGCTGGTTAGTGCTCGCGTGCGAGTGCACACGCGTTATATGCGCAGCTTAATAGTGGATCGTTTCGAACTGCTCTAGCTCGAAATTTTGTACCGCTGTATTTTAGCTGCTGCGCGCCGAGGAGCATCCAAATGTTATGAGAATAGCTATATTGAAAAAAACACAAACGACGCGGTCTGGTCGGACCCGGCTGTTTTCACTAAGACAATCGAATCGCAGGTATATTTTTTCCTAGGATATGTTATAATCACTGCGCTACAGTCTTGAAGCCGCATGCAGCAGATTGCGTGCCAAGCCTAGGGTTAACGATCTGCGAGAGTCACACTTAATAGACATCCTAATGAGAGGTTTATGCGCGTTTAAATCCGCTTGTACGCTCGAAACGCGCCTTTCCGCATTCATTCATTCGGCCACTAATAGAATGCAATTTCCTCCTCCTGAGAGATGAAAAGAAAAAAAAAATTGCTCCTTCGCCTTCATCAGCAGCTGGCACGACACAAGCCACAGCTCGCAGAAGCAGCAGCACGTGCTCTTTCGCGAGTGGGGGCACTTCGCCGGCTAATTATGCGCGCGCGCGCGCGCGCGCGCTTGCGACCCGACAGGTGTCCGCCCTTGCGTTCGCTTCCTGCCTCGGTCTGTCTTTCTCTCTGCTGCAGTCGCTACTTTTGCTCGGAGGTATGCTCGTGCGCGGAAAAATGGGTCAACTGGTTTATAAATAAGAGCCGCGTCTTCGACTTCCTCCTCCTTATTCTTTTTATCCTTCTCTATGCACTCTGTGCTCGCGGCCGATCTTCCGTCTACTGTATATCTGCTGAATGCGATGTGGTTGCTTTCTTTATACTATAGACTTCGACTGGATTTTCCTGCAGTTTCTGGCTGGGATGTCGGTTGATTTTTTCATTTTCGTTTAGAATTCCTGGCAATACTTATTCAAACCAGTTGTGCGTCGTATGTCTCTATCTGGCTTATAGAGCTTTGAACATTATTAACGTTTTGTAAAAATATGGATGGAAATAAAATTGCATTGATTCGTTGCGGGGGAGCAGGTAGTTGCGGCTGGGAGGATGGGGGCCCACGATGGGAGAGTGCCACTGCTCTAAAATCGCCATCATGCAGCTCTTCCACGAGCTGAAGCAGCAGTTCCCTGCGCTCCCCGATCACGTCGTCTATCAGTGCATTGCCCAGGTATACGGGATAACACGCTCGCCAATTCTCATGTCTGCTACGCGGGGCTGCTCCTTATACTTTGCCGTGTGTGATGCATTCGCCTGTTAGTGCTTGCGAACGAATGTAAATGCATCCCAATACCCAGGAATAGAGTTATGCTTTAGCGTTATACTTATTTTACAAAAAAGAATATAATTAACAATTTTCATGCACAATAGTCCCGACACAATCTGGAATAAGATTATTTTTCATTTTTGTTTAACCTTCCCATTGTTCAACACCTCGTATAAAGCTCTTTCGATTTTTTCCCCTCAAAGCTCCCCCTGAAAATCGGTGCAGCGCAAACCTGTTTAGGCGCATTTCAAAACTGATTAATAATCAAGCTAAGCTCCTCCATAACGATCCAACAGCCGTTTGTCACTAATTATCCCGTTTGGCGTGTGAAAAGCGAGCTAACAATTGGCGAAAAAGAAATCCGATATGCCAGTGACCCGTAAATCCATCTGACCAACGAATTCCGTTTCAGAACAGCTACGACAGGGAGTCATGCGCGCGGAGTCTGCGAGCCAGCCAGAAGTCGCGAGCTCCGCCAGGAGCCTTTCCGCCGCCACCGCCTCAGCCGGACTTGCCGTCGCTGCCGTTGAGTTTCGCCGTCATGAGTCGTCGCTCCTCTGCCGAGGAGCGGCCGGTCCAGGAGTTCTCGCAGCTGCGCTGGTTGCCGGCGCAGCTCACGCCCGCGCCTGGACACAGAGCCCAGAGACCCGCTTCGCTAGACATAGGCGGAGAGAGGGCCCCGATGCTGAAATCGGAGGCCTCCTCGGCGCCGGCCTCCTGCGTCGGAACGGGAAGCTTCTTCGAAGAGGCTGCCGCTGCTGCCAAGGGAAAGCCCAGCTTCGAGCTCAGCGTTAACGTGACCAGGAATCCGGCTGGGAACCCGGGTGCGTTGTGTATTTTTCATCGCTGTCTCGTTAAAATCGCGCTGCTGATGCACACTTGCTCTGGTGTACATTGCGCGATACCAACGATTGTTGAGTTTCCTGCTGCTGGATGATACGTATATAGATATTCAGTCGAAATTATCAGCGCTCTTTAACTACGTCAATTAAAAATACTGCCAGTCAGCGGCACAGAGTTGCTTCGAGTGGTAAACGTTTGGTTAACAAAAAATCGAGCATTAATCTACCTATGCTTAGAAAAGACTTTATATTAAAGTCACAGCTGTCGATAAAACATATCTTTGTAATCGTTTTGATAAACAGGTCTCACGGCTTCAAGCTCGCTCTTGGAACCGCTGACTCTCTCCGACCTGCCGCCTCACGAGACGGTGTCGCCCGACGAGGAGGAATCAGCAGCAGCCTTCTATCAGCAGCAGCAAACCCTGCTACTGACCGATCCCTCAAGCCCTCCGCCGACGTCGACGGCGAGTCCAGCATCGACGCGAAGCTTCACCTCGGTGAGCCTAACGCTGCGGCAGCCCTCATCCGAACCTCAGGCGCCGATCGACATAAGCTCTCAGGGCGGCTCGAGTTTGACGTACTCGAGCTCGTCGCTCGACCCTCGAGGCTTTCAGAGTCGCCTGCAGATAAGCATAGGTCACGGCAGCACCGGGGCTACCTCCGCCAGGATCAGGCCGCCCCCCGTACCGCAGAGGCCCAACAGCCTCGCCACTGGCGCGGCTCACAGTTCGACCAGACCACCGGGTACGCATAATGTTTATTCAGCGTTAACAATCTCCTTCGCCGCATGGTAAATCAACTATTTTCTGAATCTAGGACTGCCGATGGGTCCGCCGAGTCAGCTGCCACGGCCGACGACGACGATGAGCGCTCCGACGACGCCGTCGGGTCTCCCCGTGCACAGCATCGCCTCGGCCGTACCGAGCAGTCTGCCAACGACGCCGTCCGTTGCTCCGTCCACGAATTTCAGGCCTACGACATCGGGATCACCTACGGTGGTAACGACGATCGAGCCGACCACGTCCGTGGCTAGTTCTAGGCCCCAGCCGTCGAGGAGCCTCGGAGCGATTCCGCGGGTACCAAAAACCACTAGTTCCGTAAGGGTTCGGAAGGAGACGCAAGACGACGATATACCTCCGGAGTTCCAAGCTATCTTGGACCAGGGTGAATATTTTTTCTTCAACAATATAGAATTCAAGTCGAGCGTTGCGAAATTAATGCTTCACCTGGACAAATTATGGACTCGTGCCATCGGCTATCACGCGTGCAGATACATATATCGCATTGCGTGCCGCTGCCACGCGCCGGAAGATATTTACGCATTCCTGACCCACGCCGCGAGCTATACATAGAGTGGTCCGGTGCCGAGTACATAGAGTCTTTCCTAGCTCGTATTGCGATCTTCTATCCGCCTGAAATGCCGTTGATGCTCTCTGTCTCAGTTTCCCTAACTAAATGTATTTATCGGAATATTACACCTCAGTCAGAGCAATCTCTAAGAATAGTACCATTGTAATGCAAACTGTGTGCCTTATTCATATCCGTCGCCAATTTTGCAGTTGAAGATAAATTCAAACCGCTGGTGTTGGATCAATTAATCAGAAAGGAAAGAATGACCAAAGCTCTGGCTGCAGAAAAGGAGAAACTGGAAAGCATAAAAAAGGAAATCAATAATTTAACGAGGCTTTACGAAACCGAAGAGTCGCCGAAGGTAAAATAAAAAAAGCTGCTCGGTATAATCACTAGTATACAAGTATCCAAAAACTTGACTTATACACCAGGGCTTTTCTGATTTTCAGCAAATCGAACGACAATTGCGAAGCGAAATATATCAGTTGCAGTTAGAATGTGATAAACTAGCCGAGGAGGTCGATCGAAGTTCGGCGGATCCAAGAGGTGGGTCAAAAGATCAGTTATATTTTAAAATTCAATCTCTATAGTATCGCATTCAGCTAAGAACCATCCAATTTTCAGTACCGCTCGGAGAAACGGACGAGGAGTTTTACCAAAGTATTTACACTGGCCAGGAGTTTGTTCCCCTGCCGTCGAGCAATTCAGTGCCGCCTCCTTTGCCTAGTCAACCACCCGCCTGGGAACCAATCCCCAGGCGAATCGCCGAGCCGAGGGTAGAGGACGAGGAGGCCGACGGTCCTGCCTGGATCTGCGTCAGGTGTACTTTTGGCAATCACCCACTGATGAGCATATGCGAGGAATGCAACTTGCCGAGGGTCGTCGAGGGCGCTCAAGGTACGCAAAACAGAAGTACAAATCAACGGTTCACGACGAGCTTTCCGTCGACGTCCAGATAAAAATGAGTCTATTTTTCGAACTCACCAGTTTTTTACACGATAATATATAACTCTGCATGCGCCAAGTGTGCGGTGTGTGCCTATACTTAGTTTGCGATGCGTGATTAATATGACGAAAGTTTTTACACGACTGATACACTTGGCTTGGTACGACATTAGCGAACTTGTGCTTTCGTCGTTCTGTGATACAAACTAACCGAAGAATTTTCTGAGATCTTGTGTGAAAAAGATACTGCTACATACCGCAATAACTCGAAATAAGTGCACTCCCGACTCTGGCGAGTCTTTTAATGATCTACAAACATAATAATGTTAAACATCGTTTAAGTGACAATGAAGTAACCACCTAAAATTATGAGAAATAAAATTAATTTTATATTTAAGACGTTCATATTGTTTTGACTGTTCCTAATACATTGCATTGATGGTTTGCCTGACACGAGAGTTTGCAAACAAACTTAATACTATTGAAAACAATATCGTTTACGTTTCTCTGTATAGGCGAAACTCAAGACATCCATATACGAGTTACACGTCACCACAATTTTTCACCACGACGTGAGTATACAGAATGACGATTTATTGAATAGTCACATTCAATAAATGTACATACGTGACAATAAAATAACGAAATTTCGTTTAAAATATGCTTTCATTCGTTTTATTTACAGGAACAGTCCATAATTGGGTGGTGTAACATGAACTGAATTTATTAAGCTTATTTATGTATATATAACATGATTTCTTTTTTAATTCAAACGATTTAAATACTTTGAAATGACTGACCTGAATATATGTGTATACTGTAATTAAATTTTTTATTTTCAATTAAAATATAGGTGATGAGATTAGAAATGAAAAACTATAAAAAAAGATATGTGACTTTGTATTTAGTTTTTAACAATTTTTATATTTTAATCCACGAAATAAAATAATTAAATTATTATTTTGTAAATTTAATTTATTTTCTTTTTGTCATATACTAATTTTTAATTAATCGTTTAATACTTAAACGTTTTGTTTTCAATATCACTTGTAAAATATTTAATGTCCTTATTTTAATATGAATAGTACGCGCATTATACATAGCCCTCCAACGTTTTTAAATGGCAGTACCACGCTCCAGATTGAGCTTTGTTTCTCGTGTGTGCTCACCATAAAACCTTTCAAGTTTCTGGTTGAATTTAGCATTTCTTTCATTAATGTAATCAATGTCAGCATCGTCATTGTGCATCCTTCTTCTGCTGTACTTTTCACGTTTTGCAACCCTGTAAAAATATTTCATAATTAGTAAATTGTAAACTAGTGTTTGCGTGGACATATCAATGTGAAAAGTATCATTCGAACTTACTGTTTCTCCAAGTCTGTGACCATTTTGTCAATAGCTTCTTTTTTATCCTTATGCAAACCATGCAAGATAGTATTTCTGTCTCCGTAAAATGCAGGCCCAAGTTTTTCCTTGGCTTCTTCATAAGCCTCCATGTTTGGTTTTACATTTTTCACAAGATTTTTATACTGTCTTATTGTAGCTTGTTCAAAATCTGCAAAACCGTTGTTTGGTGCAGGCTTTCTCTTTTTCCTCGACAATCGTTCTGCCTCTAATGCATCTATGTTTAACAATTTTACCCTATTATAATCTAGACCCTAAAACAATGACCGTATATTAGCAAAAGTTTATCAATAATAGTAGTAAGTTCTTGAGTATTGACTGTATATGTGAGAGATACTACACCTTTTCTTCAGCTTCTTTCTTCTTTTTTTCGTCTTCCAACATCCAGTCCGCCAGACGTTTGCGTGACTCCCAATTGGCAGGCAACTTATTGCGTTTGTCCTCTTCAACGACTTCTTTGTGATTTTGTTGCCGTGCCTCGAACTAAATAAGACAGAAAAAGAATTTTAACCTTCCGCCCCTAAATACAATAACAGGGAACAATGAATGAAAAACGTAAACATACGATACAAGATAGGAATGAGGTTAACTCGATGTAATACTTACTCTCTTCTGCTGCAGACCTTTTAGACGATTTATTCTCTCCGCGTGCTTTTCAGCCGCTGTTTTCTCACTCGACGAAGCAGCTTCGCTCATTTTAACAAAGGTTTGTCGTATAATTAACAAGACATAACGCTGCGAAAACACGCAAAAGTCACTCGCGGATATAGGTACCTATACTATACTGATTAATTGGAACTGATACATATGTCATATATAGATATAGATTCAATGACGACAACGACAATGACGTTGTATCTCTACAAAGCTTTACCTTTTTACCGGTAGTTGGCGCGTCATTTACCTATATGAATATAATATGATTGTCTCACGCGAAATTTACAACCTACCTAGGTTTCCATTTTTGGCCACTAGTTGGCGCTGATGGTGCGTTAACAAGGCGAATACATTACTGCATCGTTACCAGTACCTATATTGTATATAACTGTATGCATTGCAGTAAATATGCTATGTTACTAAGTTATACAATTATATATAATATGCCAAGCAAATAACAGTATTCAGTTATTATATTTGAGCTCAATTTTGTTTGTAAACGTTATGCCAATTTCGTTCTTGAAGATTTTGCATTTTTTATAGCAAAAAATAATTAAATTGAAAAAAAATTTTCGCGATAACGTTAATATAGTTCACGATGCATCTAAGCCAAGCGCAAACATGATTAAGATACAAAGATGCTGAGGCATTTTATTATTAACTATATTAAAAGAACGTTAAGATCGCGATGACACTATTTTTGCATGATATTCGACGTACTGACCTCGGTCAATAAGGTCTGCAGGCCGGCGATAAGCCTTGATATTTACAATGCAAGATTATTTTTAGTAAATGTTTTTCTTAAATAAAATTTCGATCTCATTGCTTGGCTTGATACATCGTTATATCAGGAATTTTCCTTTCTCCCATTGCTTCAACCTATAATCCAGTGGCATATCAGTATAAGTACTGTATACTGATGTCTTTTATATCTGCCTATGGAGGTAGCAGAGATCTGCATCACCGATCTATCGTATAAAAACATGCATGACCCGGCATGACCGCTGTTTCCCTTGTAATATTTTTAATAATTGAAGCATATTTAAGTGCGCACACTTTTGACAAACAGAGTTACTTAATATTGACTGGAGCAAATTTTCGATAACGTCAATATCTTGATATTTACATATTGAGTTAATTTTGTACATAGCTCTACCTATAATATAATCATGGTTGTATAAGAATACTTATTCCGTAATATAAGTGATAATTACGTAAACGCGTAAATTACACTTGCATTATATAGATTTTCCGAGGATACATACATCATCGATTAAAGTTTAAAACTAATATTTTAACATTCTACTTAAGGTATTCGCTTCTAAAGAATTTTGTATTTACATAAGTTTACTAATTTGATCATATATTTAGAAAATAAGCAAAAAATATATAGAAAAAATTATAATTAACGTAGATCGATATATATACGAACGTGAAAAAATGCGAATCTCTTATCCTTTGCGTAATATGTATGTACCTGTTATATAGTGACAAATACATTTTTTAAATTGTAACTGCATTGCGTATCACGACTCCGGTACGTGGGTATTTTGAAATTAAAATTCATATTGCTTTATGATTCATACAATCAAGATTCGTTGTTGTTGGTATACGTGTGCAGCGTCTCCGCAAATAATAAGGGGGATATCGGAAATGATACTCTCGACGACATTCAACAATAAGGAAAATGACGTTTTAAGCGCGCAAATTTTATACTTGTCTTGTTTTAAGAAATTGTGTACATTTCTCTTACGAAACAAAGAATTATACCTTCGTGTATCGATTATACAGTAAAATAAAAAATTGAATAACGCACGTGTTGATCAAGTGGAAAAATGTTTGATATAAGTTTAAGGGTATATAACAATTTAAAAACTTACAACTGCATCGTAAATATAATATATATATATATTGTTTCAGCACTTTGTTTTAATTATAAGGTAGCACCATATACAATAAAAAGTAATGTACAATACAAAATCTACCTAATACATGAAAGACAATTCTTATTTTTTCTGTTTATACTTTCGATTTCTTTGGACTTTCGGTTCACATAAAAATATGTATTTAAAAAAGACCATTGTTTAAGCACCATTTGGGTTAACTACTTTGAACATATGTCAGCAGTTCACGAGGCAAGAACGTAACATAAATACACACTGTTGTTTAGTTTGTGGAAATATAACTAAAACTATGATTCAAAAGCTTTTAGTGGTACGAACTTACGATTTGAGTTACTTTATGAGTCATGTGATCTTAAAACTTATGAATATTGAAAGAGTTTAAATGTTCCACAACAAACATTTTCTAAAAGTATTTAATGTATGCAACTATGTTGATTTAAAATAAAGTATAATAAAAATGTTTAGTTACGTTTGAGTTAAATAAGCTGATGCTTTTTTGAGTGATTCATAAGTACTTAGGAGAATAATATCCTCATTTGTTTCTACCAGTTAGAAGTATGTCATCTTCAGGGCGAGGAAGTCTTCTGTATCTTTCTTGAGAAACTATATATACAGTAAGACCACCAAAAATAACAAAAACAAGACCAATGATGTTAACCAGAACAGCTTCACCTGGTAATTCAGCATATGATCTGCAAAATAATTAATTGATTTTCAGATGTTGATAGGCATTATTAACTAGGTATCATAAAGTCAACATACGATTGAAGAGCAAAGAATGCTTTTTCCGTCAAACCCATCAAGCAAGCAGCAATTGTTCCGATGAAGGCAGCTGTACCAAAGTATACATGCACAGGTAAATAAGCACCACGTAAAGAAGGTTGAGCCATTGGATAAAGGAACGACAAGAAACCTGCAAGCCACTGCAAAAATATGAAAATTAATAACAGGTTTTACTTAACATGATTTTTTCTCCATAAGGAAATAAAAATTATTTTTGAAATACCTGGCAACAGAATAGAATTACACTGGTCAATCCCACCCAACTATGTAGTGTATACATATTTGGAATCGGAGATAGAACACCATCTTTTTTGTTCAAGTTATGACTATCAAACACTGCAACAAGTGCTACAACCGTTAATAATAGTGCAAAGATCATAATTCCAGAATGGATTAACTTTAGGCGCCTTTTGCGAATTTGTCTTTGCGATCTGTATATTAACATTCCTAGGAAAATAAATTTCATTTAGATGTTTCATAAAAAAAAACCCTACAACTATAGTATTGAACAATGTATAATAATATTATTACCATTAGAATATAGAAAGACAAGACCAATTGTCATCAAAAGAGGATGCCAATTGAACTCCAAGCCAGGATTTGAGGTCCAAGAGAAACCACCTCGATAGTGAGCAGTCCATATTGCCACTAATATTATTAATAATCCACCAACAGCTTCGGTTGTCCAGAATAAAATATTAAAACCTTCTAGGTTTTCAGTTTGCGTAGGCTCACCTATTTTATCCATGTCTGCAAACAGAGTCACAAAGCTATATTTAAAAAAAGCATAAAATATAACTACATGCATCTGTGTTTATGTGCAAAGGCAAGTATAAATTTTATGAATCAGGAAGCAAAAAAAAGCAAAATAAAAAAACTGTAACATCAAAAGCCATTGTTAATTCATGGTATAACAACAGACATTTGGTGTTAGTAAACATACCTTCACACAACTCATACTCATATGGGTATTCGTTAGACATATGGAATGATCTGGTTTGGTGCTACAAGAGCTGCATAAAATAAACATTGTTTACGATTTGTGCAAGGTGTGCTTTCTTCTGACAAAAATTAAAATATCCAACAGAAATGAAGTTAATGTCTTGTACTATATACATACTGTATATATAAATATTCAATGCCAGTTGCTCAGTTTGTTAATTCAAAAATGCAATTACGTGACTCATGCCATTCTCACACAACTCCACAGGCAATAAGTATGGGTGTTCTTGATTGGGGGAAAAAAAAATATACAGCGCAAAAACGCAGGAATACGATTGCTATACGGGCGCATCGAATTTCTATGACGATAGAATAAGTACGTGCCGCGGCTATACACAAAGAAAAGAATCGATTTTGCAATTGTCGCTCGTAAAGTAGGTGTATAAGGTATATTAAAAAACAGACACAAACAGACAAAGGCTTGCCTTAAGGCGCGCGAGCCGTAAGGAAAAAATGTGTATCGACGTAACGAAGGTGGGAAGTAAGTATACTGCTACTACTCGTGAACTAATGCCAGGCAAAACGAGGAACAAGATCTAGTTTCCAAAATGCAGGTAGATCCATTCCACGATCTATATCGTATGCTTTTCTCGCGTAAAAAAGCAATTTTCGCGAGTTTCAATAACAAAATATACAGACACTCGTCGACTCGATAACTGACTTTTTATCTTTATCAATACATTAACAACAGCAAGCGACAGAAAAGAGCAAGATGAAACCAATAATTGACGGCTTTCAATTAAGCGTGATATAATACTACAGGTACACATTACCTGCATTGGGTACCGTAAGCACTGTGCAAGTATTTCCTCGAGAAGCAACAGCAGCGCGGACAATCAACAGGTGAGCGCGAGTGAGAGGCTGCTTCGCGACTGCCGAGGGAACTGGTGTCCGCGCGCCAGATCCGCTGGCAATTTACAATCGATTTTTGGACGAGGATGCAGAGAGAGAGAGAGAGAGAGAGAGTCTAAGTATATACGGGGGAATGGAAGCTGATGGAAGTCAGCAGCTGTTACGTATGTGAGGGTGGAGCGCGCAGATAGAGGGAGCGTGCGCTAAGGTTTTATTTCGTATTCTGCGGCACGCATATGATGTATGTATAGGTATACACTGCCTATAGTTATGTATGTACGTGCGACCAATCGAAAATAAAGTACGAACCAGGAAGGCGTGAACAATACGAAGGCGCTTTACGCAGCCGCGGAGACTCCGATTCTTTTATTATCGAGTTACTCGGCATTATTTCATTAACACCGACGGCTCGACTCCTCAGAATTTCATAGAAATGTGCAATAAGCCAACTGCGTCTTAGCCACCGCGGATTCCTCGCCTATACCTATATACTCGTCGAAAATATGCGAGAGGACAGAAATTGTACCAAAAATTCAGTCATATAGCTATAGCGTTTGTATAGAGCTGCGGGGGCGGAGAATAAAAGAGGGCGCGTCGCTCGCACAACATCGTCACGTGTGTTCCCGAACTTCAAATCGGCTTGAGATTTCTCACGTGTCTATTCTCAGCAATTTGACTTTGCGGCCTTTTTTATTGTTTTTCTCGCGGCTTGTGCAACTGCGTCGTTGCGTGATCGTGATAAGCAGTACAATATGAAGCGTCTGTCCGAAGAAAGGACGAAGCTAGTGTTCGAGAAGCTGGCAAACTAGTAAGTATAATGCGCTCGTGATTCCTTGCAGGTTATGTTTACATGCGTTTTCTTCGTTGGAAATTGCGCGAAAATCTTGTTTTTTTCCAAGTTTGATGAGTCCAAATTTTTCACCAGTTGTTTCGTTTTATTTCAGCATTGGGGACAATGTCAAATTTCTCATTGACAGACCGGACGGTACATACTGCTTTCGAGAGAAGAAAGACCGAGTGTACTATGTGTCAGAGAAAATCTTGGCTTTAGCAAACACAGTTGCACCGGAAAATTTGATGAGCGTTGGTTCGTGTATCGGTAAATTTACGAAAACAGGAAAATTCAGGTTGCACATAACTGCTCTACACTATTTGGCACCTTATGCGCAGGTAAATAATTTTCCCGCTATGTTCTAACAAAATTACTTGACCTGCTCATCAAAAAGAATTCAATTTATTTCAGCACAAAATATGGGTCAAATCTTCTGCTGAACAGCAATTTTTATACGGTAACCACGTCAACAAAGCTGGCTTAGGAAGGATAACGGAAAACACAACAAAGTACCAAGGAGTTGTGGTGTATTCTATGAATGACCTGCCTCTGGTAAGGATTTGATGAATTTAAAAATTGATATAAACCAACAAAAGTTATAATATTTGATTTATCTTGTACTTTAGGGCTTTGGTGTTGCTGCAAAAGGTACAGCAGAATGTAAACTAGCAGATCCAATGGCAGTAATCTGTTTCCATCAAGCAGATATTGGAGAATACATTCGAAGTGAAGACACTTTACTTTAGGTAAATTTATACCTTATTCTAAGAGTTTAATAGGAAAAGACAAAGAGCAACAGTTAGAAAGTGATGTATTGTAATAATTATTGATACATCTTTGTTGACTTGATAGATTATGTTAAATCTTCATTTTTATAAAAAAAATTATTTATAATATAATAAATTCAACAGTTTTTATAATAAAATATTATAAACTATCTTTCAATATTAGTATAAAAATATGAGATAAATATTTCAGCTATATTTTATAAGCTGCCTCTTAACTATGCAACAATCAACTAGATTTTATCTAGGGTTGATTTTATCGCCATAAAAATCAAACTGCCAAAATTGGTCTGGTGAGTCAGAACAGGCAGCAGCTAACACATCTTCCTTAGTACGTATGCCAGTAGCATCAAGGCATAATCCAGTCCTTAAATGTAGGATTTTTCCATCCTGTATTATGAACAATTATAGAAATTCGTTATTACTTATACTTTCATAAAGAAATGAAAGTTGATAAATTTTTAGTATATTTACCTCAGTCAACATCCACTCCCTGTCATTTTCAATTTCATCACAAGCTTTCATAGAAACTTTAAAAATATCTTTTGAATGTTCATCTTCAACCACAGTGGCACAGGTGTCCTCTCTTCTTAACTCACCAACTTTGCTCAGTGAAAAATACTTGATTCATGGAAAATGTGAAATTTGAGTGTTTAAATTCTACTTAATTGCTTTCAATTTAAAAAAAGTATGAAAATTCTGAAAGTACCTGACTTGGAAAAAGTTGAGAATGACATTCATACACTCCTAAGTTGTATGGTTTTTCTTCGTCATTTTGCAAGTTATCTAAGCACAAGTTTCCTTTCTGCACTTGCACTCTACCAAATGCTTGAACATTCTCATCTGGTATAAATTTTTCAGGATAAACATTATCCAAGTACCACTTGAAACTTTTACATTTTAATTTTTCACGCAAATTCACGCGTTCTTTTATATCACCAATGAGCTCTGGTTTATCCTGTTGCCCGAAAATATGCATTTTTTATTGGTACAAAAGATTAATGGTATTAAACAGGACTTATTAATATTTTGTTTTACCTTATATTCTTCACGGTGCAAATAATACAATCTCTTGTAATCATCCATCCATACATTTGCTAATCTTGCAGTATTAATACCGTGAGTATCTTTATCCATTGGAAATTTATAAGGCAAAAAATTTCTAAAAACATGTCCAACTCTTGAACATGGTATAGTTTCAAGTACTCCACCACACTGCCATATCTGAAATAATTTTATTAGGTATTTTAATAAAAAAATTGTAAATCACGTTTTACCTAGCAGTAACCCAATTACGTACTCTAAATGACATTTCAAGATTCTCTCCTCCCCATCCTTCCATTTTATCATCATAACTGCCTATATCCCAGAAATATTTTCTATTGATTGCAAAAAGACCACCAGCCATTGTAGGTGACTTAACAGGAGAAATAGCAGAAGTCTTAGACTTCAGATCTGCTTCTTGTATATTTATCCACGTAAAATGGCCAGACCATGTAAATCCTCCAACTTGAAAAAATGACGGTTCATCGCTATGCGAGTATTCAAAAGTTTCTTCTGATATGTTATCAATTATTGGAGTCACAACTGCATTTTTCTTTTCTTTTATTCTTTGCAGTAATGGTTCTAACCTGTGGAAAATTTTTTTTATTATAAAAAAGATTTGATCATTGTTTTTTCTTGATAGAGGACTAACCATTGCTTTGTTACTTCACAATGAGCATCTAGAAACATTAAAACATCACCAGTTGCACTCTTTGCTCCTTTTAATCTTGCTCGCACTAATCCTTGCCGTTCATCTAATCTTAATAATTTAACTTTTTTAGGTAACCGAGTTTGAATATAGTATTCCAAAAGACCTAGTAATTCTTCTACGATTTAGAAATTAAATTTAGTTTTAAATTTATATATTGTTGATAAATGCTAACCTATTGTAAGTTTTAAATTAAAGCTCATTACCTTCGTTACTTTTATCATCGACCAGAATAATTTCTTTTAAAAGCTTTGGTGGGGTTTCTTTAATAACGCTGTAAACCGTACGTAAAAGAACACTGAATGCTTCATTATGAAAAATTATAATAATGCTAGCCGAAGGCAACACACTATCATATGTGACATTTTTGCAGCTGCAATGAATATAATATTAAAAAAATGAAATTTTTAAAATGAATAACTTTTTACTTTTTCAACTAATAAATGAGATGTATATTAACCAAAATAGTACTCACAGTGGATCTCTTACATCGGGTAGTTTTCTTTGAAGAGGTATTTTATTAGATAAAATAATATTAACTGCTTTCTTTTTAAGGACTTCATTTCCTTTTATTTTTTCTTCACCACTTAGATATGCAGGTCTACCATATTCACCTAATTTTCGAGAGATACCTTGTACATATTTTGTGATCCAATCCTCATACCTTCAAATTACATCAAAGTTTTTAAAAAGAGCTATGAAAACCAATTTGTGTATTTAAAAAATGCAAATGAAAATTACCTTTCATTCGTTTCATAGTTGTGACTGTTGTGAGTAATATTTGATAAGAGAGTTTTTTCCTCATGAACATTATTACTGTTATTGGCCAGTGAAATTCGCTTGATAATGATGTATAAAAGGATTGCATAAAAAGTGTATATAATACATCTAATTTTGCACCGCAAAATTCTCATCTTTTCTCAATTTTCATGGTCGGTTTCGTTGGAATGTCAAACCATTTCCATCCGCGTTTGATTTCTCCTTTTTTACGGGAGGTAAAAAAGTGAGGTTAGGGTACATAAACAACGCACACTATACATGTATATATAAGTGGGCAAACAAGTTTTTGACTGCATGCTCACTGCAGGTGCTGCAGATTTCGCTTCCTTTTAAAATGAGAATTGAATGCACAAGTAGCTGCGCAATAATTACTGTACTTACGGGGTTTCATGCAGCTTTAAAATAAAAAATAAATGAAAGAACAGTTTGTTGGTATGATTTGTAAAATAAGAGTTTATTTTCACTTTTATACCAAAATCAAAATTGATATCATTATGTTTATAATTTATTACCAATTTAATATTGAAAAATATTGTTGTTTAATGTTTTTTAATTTTAGGTTCATACAAATTTATGTATGTATATGTATAATTTTGTTGTTTTTAAAAATATTTAACAATTTAAGATACTATTATTTGTGCTTGTTCATTCAATTAAATAATTAATTAATCTATTATATATACTATCTAAAGTTTTCATTAGTATGGACCTCCGGTTTCTTTTTATTATTAAAGTAATTTTCAATTTCTGAAAATGACTTACCAAGAGTTTCTGGTAAAAATATGTATACAAAACTTGCAGCTATTAATGAGGTAATACTAAAGAAGAAAAATACACCTTGCGCTCCCATATAAGCCATCATAAAAGGATAGCTCTTAATCACTCCAAACATCATTATATATGCAATAGCTACCATAATACCTCCCATAATTCCTTTGACTGATATTGGAAACAGTTCTCCAATCAAAGTCCATGGAATAATAGTAAATCCTATAGAACTTGTACACACATAAAAAAGCACTATTACTAGAAGAACCCATTGCTGATTAGCCATAACTTCTTTGATATGACCATTCTCATCACAGGATGAAGTCAGATATATATACATAGCCGAAAAGAACATAGAAAATGACATTCCTAGACCACTTGTTATACATAGTATACGTCTACCAAATTTCTTGCTGAATAAGGCTGTGAGAACGCTCATTAAAAAACGTATGACACCAAGAATAACCATTGCACCATATTTATCTAAACCTTTTCCAAAATTACCTCCAATATTCTCAAATACAGAAAGTGCATAAAATATTATTACATAAGTTCCTGCGAGTTGTTGTAGCAGAAATATTATGAATAACATTATTGTTGGTTTGTAGACATTTGGATACTTCAATTGTTCATAAAGATAAAGACATTTTTTTGAAAATGAACTTGTCTCGTCATCTATGTTTCTATGACTTTGTGAAATTTCATTAATTCGTTGAAATTCTTGTTGAAAACTCTGCAAAATTTACATATTAGTTAAAAAACAATTACATTTTACAAATTTGTGTTAATATCAGTAAAACTTACTTGTTCAGACTTATTTAAACGCCTTAGTACAATTTCAACTTGTTTTTTACGTTCAGTTAATTCTACTTTTCCAAAACACATTATCCAATATGGGCTTTCAGGAATTAACATTAGAAAGAAGAAAATAAAAACATTCATTACCAGGAAAAAAATGGCAATTTGATGCCAAGTGAGCCAAACACCCAAGCAATAAGTGATTAAAATACCCAGTGAAACAAAAATTGAGTTGAAACATAATAACATTGGTCTAATTTGGGGGTGTGTAATTTCTGATATGTACACAAGACCAACAGTTGATAGACCACCTGAAAATCCAGCTATCATTCTGGCTATATAAATTAAGCTCAAGGAATTGGCTAGTGCCAATAAAATCCATGATATTATGCTAGGTATACATGATGCCATGCAAATTTTTTTGCGACCATAGTTATCCATTAATGGCCCCACAATAAAGGATCCAATGGGTAATGATAATGTAACTAAACTTGCTGTTTAAAAAAATGATGTCAAATAATGCAATAAAATGTTAATTCAAATGAAAAAAAGGAAAGAAATTCAATACGTTACCGATCCAAGATATTTCATTTTTTGTTATAATAAAATCTTCATTTAATCCATCCTCCAAAATTGTACTGTATGCCATATTCACTCCAGCTTGAATAACAGTACAATGGATCATGCAGCTAATAATTATCTAGAAAGAAAAAAAAAACAAATAGAAACAATAATATATAAAAAAAGAAACAGTTAAAAAATACAAATTTTATTTTAAGACTAGTTTTACCTGTGGTACAACCTCTTTGAGAGAGATTTTATGCTCAAAAGTTTTATCAAATCCATCAGGAAGAAGTTCACTAAAAAATACTTTTCTTATATGATACAACATAGTTAAAAATTGTATTACAAGTACAAAAACTATTTTCACATTTTTAATGACTTTGCAATAGAATATTAAACAGTCTTTAAGTATATATAACTGTCATGCCACCTTTAAAGCTAACTATATAATGATCAATCTGCTTTGCACAGTTTCAAGGATAAGGCTACCATACATATACATTTTTCTAGAATATATGCATTTGAAGTGGCCTTCATTAATTTATGATTGTGAGCAAAGTCTTTGCCAGTGAAAGGCAGCACTGTTCCTGCGTTCTGTTGGAGTATCACCAATAAGTTACTGCAAAAAAAAATATATCTAGTCTAGCATGAAAGAAGACTATATTGTCTATCGTACACTACTGCTCCATTGAAAGTTAGCTAAGACAGTGCAAAAATGAGTAGTAGTTTGTGAGGTGCCCATTGTTACATGTGATAACTAAAAGTGCAAACAAAATGTGAAAAAAGTTTCATTTTTAATCTTATGTATGTTGCTTATAACAGAAAATTAATCAAATTACAAACCAACGATGTACAAAATATTCAAAATAATAGTTAATACTTACTCTAGTGGATTTTCTTGGTCCTTAGTTTTTGAATCAGGCGAATGAATATTCAGCGAAACTTCCTCAGGTGGTACCTCTTTATTTTTGTCCATTCTGAAAAATAGCAAATTCACAGTTGAATTAACTGTTTGGCATCAAGAAGAATCGACATTGAATCAAAGTTCAAGGTAAAATCAGTCAACCGACCCATATAACATGCAATTGAAATTAATAGAAAAATTCTTTTGAATTCAAAATAATGATGAATGAAAAAATAGTTGCAAATATTTAGAAATACTACTTAGATTCGAATTTATTTATAACACAACTTATTCTTTAAAAAAATGTCGAAATGTGTAATTTTCATCAACTGAGAAACAGATTTGTAAAATAAACTATGAAAACGTCGCCGAAGACTACGCTATAATGCCGATCGACGGTGATAAAGCATTTTTTCTAATTCCACACTAATCTGTCGCCCCTTGCGTAAGTTAAAATGACAAAACCATGATCAAGGCTTTTTACCGGTTCTTAACTTTAATTTTTTTTGCCTTGCGCTCACGTAGCAGACGATTGATCGTCTTTCAGGAGAACGAAAAAGAAGTCTTACGTATTGAAATGTATTGGTATCCGATACGGATAATAAATATAAATAAGAGTAAATAGTTTACTCACTTATCTATTGCGTAGGCGAATCTCGTGACGCTAGATTAGTATTTTTCATGTACACATTGTTGACGCTTTCATAAAAAACGGCATCACCGTCACCGCACGCAAATTATCTGACCGAGTCACGACGACTCTAGTTGCTCCAGCATCGCTGGACCAACAGCAGTTACTTTGAAGCATTTAAAGTATAGATATTTAGAGAGTTGAGTTGGTTTGGATCTCTATCTTCTAAGCTCCCTAATAGGAGATAAGGTAGGGAAAGGCGAACGGACCAGGTACAAAGAATAAAGACAATGCTGAGAGCTGATTGTGACTAGATTATAATTATTTATGTACAAAATGTCTAGGTCTGTTCGACCCGGCGGCCAGGCCGTAACTACTTAACTTGGTAATTCACGAAAGTGACAAAGTTTCTAAGCAGCTAAGCTCCCCTTGCGCTCGCCACATCGTGGTGCTCCGCTAGGCGGTGCGTCAGGCCGCATGTGGTGATAGGAGGGGACCGCCACAGATATATACTTATATCTGTGGCGGTCCCCTCCTTATATATATATATATATATATATATAGAGAGAGAGAGAGGATATATATAACTCTACTACGACGATATTTAGTATTACTATACCTATACATTATATAGCACGCGTGCGCGTGCTCAATGTATACTTATATATATACCAGATCAGATGATTCGGATTCTAACCTGATGTATAGTGTCATTGTTACGGTATAAGAGTGTTCTTGTATTACCATGGAACTCCCAGAAAGCAAAGTAAAATGTTTGGTGAACGGACAGAATTTAAACAAATTGAACGACGAAACGTTCAATGAAATATTGAGGCTTGCTGAATCTCACGTTTGCGGAAAAACTGACACTGAAGGTACATACGCACATATACTTATAGCTGCTACTGCAACGCCTCTGCTTTATTGCAGTTGTTTTAATACCTATTGGCAGTGAGACAATCATTATTGCATAATTTTGACAATATAAATTTGTAGATCCATGCTGCAGCTTTTCTAAAAAATTATTAGTCTGGGACAATCATAAATTATTTATTAATGAACTCAAGTAACCCTTCTGACTGTTTTTGGTTTATCTGATATAAACATACATATGTTTACAATTAATGCATTAAAACTCATTAATGAGCATTTCCATTATTCATTACATCCTTTCTCCTCGACTGATATTTAATTTGATTCTTTATTTAATATAAATGTTAGTTGTTTAACTAAAATCTACATCAAATATTATTGCAAGTATATTGTGTGTCAATTTACTCATTCTATTGTAGTATTTTTTATACATAATGAGTAATATTTGAATTTGGATTATTATTGTTGACCATGATAACCATCTTAGTAAATAACCGTATCAATCAATTTTATAATATGCATAAATGATAACTTATTGTTCATAGCACTCACTAAACTATATGATTCTAAGCCGGACATTGTTAAAGCTGCTTATGCAGATATCACAAAGTTGCTTATTGAGACTGCACGACACGATACAAGTTCTGAAGAACTAAGCAGTCTATTAATATGCACTACCTTAAGTAAAACCTATATCGATAGATTCTGCGAATTTTATGGTAATCATAAGGAGCAACTTCAAGAAAGTTTGGAATCAATTGGTAATAGTTTGCCACACATCATTGACGTAGACTGGAGACTGGATTATTGCATTAAGGTATACATTTCTATATTACAGGTATTTATGTTAAAGAAAGTCAACTAATTTATTTTTCTGTTTATAGTCAAGCATAAACAGTCCTGCTGGAGTTTCTATTTATAATGTATCACTCAGTACAATCAAACATGGCAATATTAAAAATGTTAAATTTACATGTACGGTACAACAATTACAGGAATTAGTTTACAAATTAAAAGATGCAGCTAGACACACAGAAAAACTAACAAATTCTTAAAAATATTTATCAAAGATCTTTTTTATACTTTTTTAAGAATTTGTATATATTTTTTTATAAATAAAATGGAGGAGCATAGTATAAGTCAAATAAAAAAAACAACAGCAATACTGGTGCATTCTATTATATTTTTGCATGAAAGAGGAAAAACATCTCCTGATCCATATGTAATAACTGATTAAAAATACATTACTCTCCTGTCAAATATTTATCTAGAAATTAATATCTTCTGACAACAAAGAAAGATACTATCAGTATGTCCTTAAGTATTAAATACATAATTATATTAATAATATAATAATTTTCAATTATCGCTTCATATATAAATTCTTTAAACATGATACACTATGTACAAATAAATTGGAGCTGCACTCCATTCTAAAAAAAGAAGGAAAAGTGAATCTGTTGCATTCATTACTGGATTTTCGTTTTTCATATCGCGTTTTACACATGCTGTCAATAGTTTTGTTCAAACACATTTTCCGCATCTGATTCGCTTCCCAATTTTTCATTATTTAAAAAAAGTACGATAATATATAATTTCGTCAATCTTTTCTTTTTTACGGGCGATAAATTCTCCTAAATTTAGAAGAAAGATACTCTGTTTTCAGCGGAGAAAATATCGCATGGTCCGTTTGCATGAAAACGGTTAAACGATCACAGCGTTAGATTATTATTTACTAGAGTCGTGCAATACAAGTTGCAGATTTATCATCGAATAAATTTATTGTTCCGCGTCCATTTACTCAATATAAGATAAGGCCTCGGGCATTTCACTACTACATCTCTTAGTCCTCGAATATTTTGAATATACATCGTTCATAAAATGTCATACACCTCTTTTTGTAGAAAATAAACTTCCGTTTTTATGCAATTATTAATATTTTAGAGTTTACCTAAACACTGTAATATTGAAAATTAGTTTATTAAAAAAAAGTAATTAAAACATTTTAAATCTATGCTTTGATACGATAAGATAAAAAATATTCGAGGCTGTAAACTATACAAATTTGTCAACCTATGATATAAAAATGCGTTTTTTAAATAACATTATATTAATTCAATAAGGTACATCTAACACTTTAATATTTATTTTATAACCACTTGACTTGATGATCTCTATGAACGTCTATAAACAGTTAAGAAACGGAAATGATTTTGTTATATTTATATATTCAGTTGATTGACAAATTGTATGCTATCAAGTGAAGCGTATAATCTGAAGTTATGACTGTTCGTATTTGCGCAAGACGAATAAATTTGTTTAAAACACTATAACTTACAAACAATTAAGTTAACGTACAAATGAATTACTAATCGCTGTAGTAATATGACTAAATTATTTAAAATTTATATGTTAAAATGTAATTAAACATATGTTACATTGTTTCAATCTCATTGGTTGGAAAATAAAAAGAATCCATTCAAGCATATAAATTGTATAAAATTTAGCTTGATCTGAATTTTGTTCATCAGTTAAAATTTTTAAAGGATTACAATCAAATATTATTTGATTGCAATTATAACGAACTGCACTTGTAGACAATGTTCCACTTTACGTTTATTTACATCATTACTTATATAAAATGAGGACTCGTTTTGTGCATCTGATATTTAAAAGAAATCGAACAGTTAAAACTTCAGCATTGACGCAAGTTCAGAAATGACAGATTCTAGGTAGACAATCTATAAAACGAATAGACAGCGATCATCGTTTTACATATGTGTATACGTGTGTACAATATTGCGATTCGACTAACGAATTCTCTGAAAGCATGTAAGATTGTGTTGATTCGAGTATATGACTATTTAAATAGTTGTTACAAGCGATGCATCGCATTTTGTCACTTTTCTCGTCGATATAAACAAATTATGCGCGCGTCACGCCGTACAAGGAGCTACCCATAAACGTAAAAGATTATTGAATAGTAGCTGCCCTTTTAGGCTTTTAAGGAAGCAAATGTAGGAGTTCATAAAAAACACCTTATCTAAAGCCTAAAAAAGTAAAACAAATAATGATAGAAAATTACGATCGCCATTCTTTTGAGTCGCTCGTGCTCTATGAAGAAAAAGTTGCTGTTTGTTAATGTATATAATGGTGTGACTCGAAGTTAGTGAAGACTGCAATATAATATTACTGTTTAACAATCTTTTATTGGCCAATAAACGGCCAAATCATCGGCTAAAGAAAATAAAATATCAAGTGCTCAACAGATATTCTGGATAAATGCTGTGCTCAACACAAGATGCCATAAGAATGAAATTCGATTCGCATTAATAAGAAATTAAACGATAGATCTCGATCTTTGACTCATATTTACAGAAATTTACATCAGCTTACATTGAACGTTCTTCCGTTTTTTCGAATACCTGTCATTGGTCAATCCAAAAGTGAATTACGACTCTGCTTTTCCTTTTTGCGCATCCGCGACGATTTTCTTTCCTTGCAGCGTTGTCGCTGCATCTCCCGTCTTTCCACCTTCAGTATTTTGTAACTTCTGCTGAGGAGCAGTTACACTTTGTTTTGTTTCAATCTTTTCTTGGGGTGCTTCTTGGACGATAGTCTTACCGGGCGCAGATTTCGACGGAGATGCTGCTGAGTTCGACTTTTCGCTTTCCGTTGCCGCATGTACGACGCTGCTTTTATCCTCGGTAGGTTTTTCAACTTTTTCTTGTTTTTCTTGCCCAGCTGCATCAACCTTTGGCTTATCATTTTTCGTCATTGTTATCGTAATACCTCCATTCACCTTAGCGTGGCTCTTTTCGTCTTTGTCTAGCTCTTTGGTTACGGTAGTTGTTACTGCCGTTGTCGTTACAGTTGCCGCTGTGCCGATCATGAACTTCGCCTCCTGTTGTGGACTTTTGTTGGTAGCGTCTAGATCATTGTGCTTTGTTGACGTCTCGCCACTAGTTTTTTGGACTTCAACACTCGGTGAAGATTTTGCCTTGTTACTTATGTCACTGCTCTTTTTGTCTGCTTGAGTTGACTGCAGCAAAACTGACGCATTCTGATTTGTAGCACCGGTATTATCCGAACTAGGCTTGGGAGAATCGGTCCTTGTGAGATCGTAGATTTTAGAGTCGCGTTGTGCAAGGCCTTTAGCAAGCTGAAGAGCTACACTGTCGACCACCGAGGCTGACGTCGTGCTAGTTGTCATTGTCGTAGTCAGTTTCACGTTTGTAGCACCAGCTCCACTGGGTGAAGCTGAAGATGTCTTGGGTGACTTTGAGGAAGCAGAGGGAGAAGACGCAGATGAAGATGAAGCTGTAGGCACCGGTGATGAGTGGCTGCTCGGTGGTATCCGTTGAACAGCAGGGGCTTGTTGCTGTTGCTGTTGAGCAGTGACACCGGACGAAAAGCTAGCAGTGGCCGCAGCTGCGGCTGCGGCGGCAGCCACTGCTACACTTGTTTGAGGCTGAGTCATGTACCCAGACCGCTGATAGAATTTGTTTATCGAGGGCGGCATACTGCTATGGAAGGCACTTGGGGGCGATATACCGATGGGCGATCTGATGAGAGGATTAGAGAAGCGACTGGCATCAGTGAAAGTCGGTGGGAAATGCGAATAGATGAGCCGGGGATTAGTGTTATGCGTCTGCGAAGGTATGAACGGATTCGTTGAGAGCATGTTGACCGGAGAATTGCGAGGCGAGATCGGAGAGTTGCTGTTACGGCAAATGTCACGTGGCGTGAATGGGCTGTTCTGATAGCTGCGAGCTGTTGGGGAGTAAGGTGGTGGCGAAACAATCGGCGAATTATTAGGACTTGAGACGATGGGTGAGAGTGTTTGCGGATCTATCTTCATCATGCTCATTGTTGGGCTATTATTCTTCGTGCTTGTAGGTTGATCCTTGTCCTTGGACTGTTCGTTAACTACACCGTACATCGGTTTCACACCTGACGCTGGATTACCTGTGATTGTGAAAGTTTTTAAGTTAGATACATATTGTGGCATAATTTATATTTACATAAACAAAACTTATAAAAGTATAGCCATAATTAATTCAGTAAATGCTACAACGTGCAAAACTACATTTTATTCACGACTGAACTATAATAGCCACTTTATTCCCTGAAAAGCGGGACTAAAATAGCATTTTATTCCCTCATTTTTTCCCGCAAAATGCGAGAAATAAATTCTTTATTCCCGCAAAATGCGAGAATAAAGTAAATTTGTGGGAAATAAACTCTTTATTCCCCCAAAATTTGAAACAAATTTTGAAAATTTTGAAAAAATGTTAGAAAGTAGAAACATTTATTTATTTTGTATAAATTATCAAAATGATTGTTATGTTGTTTTATTATATATGAAATAAGTATAATAAAATAAATAGGAAATAATAACAAACTTATATTTTCATTAAAATGACGATAGCTAAGTAGATCCCACTTTTCAAAAAATAAAGTGGCTACACAGTTCAGTCGTGAATAAAGCACTATATGCAACACGAGAGTAAAGTCGATTATTTACTCGGGTGATTCTCACCCGAAGGAATAATCGACTTGAGGGAACCCCTCAAACTCTCATCCGTGGGAATAATCAACAACTTTACTCCCTTTTTGCATAATGCACTATTCTTTACTTTGTTGTTTTGTTTTAAGAGTTAATTGCCTACAATTAGGAATATTAAGAATTACCCAAATAACGAGGCATGTTTCGGATCTTGAAAATTTTTGCCTGCTTTGATACTGGCTGCTTGGATGCAGTACTGCTACCATCATTCATCCCATAAGCTGCCTGCGCTTGGTTTTGCATCTCCTTTGCTTGATTTTTGGCTGCTACATAGTTGTTTTTGGAGAGAGTCGGATTCCAGGACTTTGGTGGATCACGAAGCGTTTTGTAGCCAACTGCCTGTGAGTGCTTTTTCTGAGACATCTTCTGCATCTGAGGTGTCATTAGAGCAGCCTGCGAGGACACCAAAGCCGTAGCAAGCCTCTTGACACTGTCTTTAGCGGCTTCGTTACTGGCATGAAGTGCTTGACTGTTGCTTGGTGTATAGATCGGCACGTTCGGAATGTTTGGTATATGCTTGCCGCTACCGTGGATGCTCTCGTTTACTGGTGTCATCAAAGTCTTCTTCGAAATTTTCAGCAAGTCAGGAACCTCGGGTTTGTTACGTTGTAGCTGCTGCTGCATCGCATCGATCTTGCTCTTTTCTTTGGAGCTTTCACCGATCTTGGCACATATGTCGTTGATCTTGGATCCGCTGCTACTTGCATTACTAATTTTGGCGCAAATCTCGTTGAGTGTTGTGCCCTTTGAGGTCTTTGTCGGTTTCATAAGTGAAATAGGTATGGCAGCTGGACACGGCGGTACCTGCGGATACATGTTAGATGTGCCAAAGCCCGGTTTCGTCATCGCCTGCTTGCTCGGGCTATTACTGTAGTTTTGAGTAGCGCTTGTGTACACGTTGTTCTTCATGGTTGTCGAGATTGAGTAAATGCTCATAGACGGAGTCTGGATGTTAAATCGTCCCATGGAACTAGACGGACTCGAGGCTGTAGTCGAGCAGACAATATCCTTGCCTATCTGAGGCATACCAGGCATCGAACGCAGCTGTATATCTGGGCTCATCGCGGTTTTACCGGACGAGTTCTTCGAGCGCTCGGCCATCCAACTGTTGAGATTCACTTGACTAGGCATCGTCGTAGACACATGCAGTCCGATCGAAGCAAGGCTCTCAGTACTGGGCGCTGCTACAGTCTGCAGAGCATTATTGTGCTGCTGCTGGAGTTTAACAGACGTTGCACAAGTGTCGATCGACGTGGAAGGTGCTGTCACATATGTTGCAGCTACAGAAGAGCCACTAGTTAAACTGCTAGCGATACTAACTCCCGAGCACGACACCGAGGTAACTGCAACTTTTGATGCATTCAATTCTGTGACTGGAGTATTTGAAGAGCCTTCAGATGGCTTAGCTTCTGACTTTATAGTAGTTTTCGGTGGTTTAGTGTCGGTCGTTTTCACAGGAGACGTTGAAGTAGCTTTTTTGTCTGCTACTGATGATTTTTTTGAGTAAGTATTGTTAACTTGGCCGACTTTAGGCTGAAACTGCAGTTTTGCACTAAGCGCGTTTATTTTGGAACCGGCACTCGGCGATCCTTTTGCGTCATTCGACTTAGCGTTAGGCTTTGCATTCGCTTCTGCTTTATTTTCGTTATTTATAGAGTTATTATTTGTTAAGTTTTGTTTGCCTTCCGAGCGCTTATCAGCTGTGCTTGCGGGTTCTGTTTTGATTTTCTCCAGCAGCTGTTGCGCTTTTTGTACTTGACTTTTGTCACCAGTACTCGACGTTTGGGCAGAATCATTCGGAGTTTTCGGAGAATTGTCGTTTTTAACGTTATCTGCTTTCATAAGTTCGTTCGACAAATCGCGTTGATCAATTGATTTTACTTCCATCTCTTCACTTTTGGAATTATTTTGAGACGCGGAGATTGCACTCAATGACACATTACTTGATTTCTCTTCATGCGCTTGTTCACTTGTTTTGGTTGAACTATCTTGTTGCACTTTTATGCTTTTTGAAGACGTCGCACACGATTTCACGGCTTCCTTCACTTCCTGTGTCTTCACCACTGTTTTATTTACATTGTAAGAGTTCGAGGCTGCCTGATCCAGGCTACTCTGTTGATTAATCTCATTGATTTTTGTACTCTTTTTTGAATCTAAACTTGATATATCCATGACGCTCATCACCCCGGTTTCAGAAATCTTAAGTTGAACTTCTTTCCACTCGCGTTTTATAGATTGTTCATTATCTTTCGACTCAAGTTCCATATTACTATTAGAGAGCGATTGTTTGAACTCATCATTGTCCTCTGACAATTTTATTCGTTTTGAAGCTGATTCAAATATCCTATAGCTTAGGTGAAGTGGAACTTTCTGCAAACAAAAGAAGACAATGTGTGAGCAATGTTTGTCTAGGTTTTAACATGTATTTTTAAGTTGTCTTTCAATTTTGAATTCATACTACTCAAAGTCAACAAAGTGATAAACAAAACTAACATTCGAGTATTGAAAAAATAGCGTTTTCAAATAGAGCATTCGCCATTAAAGAAAAGTATCAAGAAGGTTAAAACTTACTCTTCTCCAATGATAGATATACATTATGTCCATAAGTGTATAGGTAGCACACAGCGGTGCTTCTTTGTACATGATATCTACTCTATGTGCTTCGCTTAAGCCATATTTTGCCCTGATAAGTTTTTGAAGATGAAAAACTGTGACAGCAGCTGGACATCGAAGATATCTCCTTGGTAAATGCTTCGAAGCAGCCTCTTTATCATTCTCTGTTTCTTCTGCTGCCTCTGGATTGTAGTATTCCAGAGACAAACTGAGTGACTCATCTGGAGAATAGATGTAGCTTTCAACGGGTTCTCCCCGAGCTTCGGGTGATGTAACACTGTTTTTCTCTTCTGGGTGCTTGGCATAGAACTCTTTTCGACATCGCATTTCATCTAATTGGAAAAAGAAACACAGTGCTTTTAATGAAAGAAATATAAACGAACAATTAAGTTTTGTGAAAATTGCTTACTTTGGTAGCAACCAGGTACCAATTTGTATACAATATCTTGCAATGTCTGATCAGGTCTGATGTTCAACAAGGGCTTGTTCTTGTGTACTTGAGCATCGCACACGGGACAGAACTTGTTGTTCTCCAGATACTTGACGATGCAACTCTTACAAACTACAAGGTTCAAGAGCAAATTGTAGAGAAATGAAAAAGCAAAGTAACCGAGTAAAAGTTATTGGCACTCACATGAATGTAGGCACTCGATAATGGTGGTGGCATCTATGAAATAACCGCCACACAGTTTGCAGGTCAACTGCTCGTTGAGCGTTGAAAGATGCAAACGTCCTCCACTTTGGCCCGACATCCTGAGAAAAGAGAAGCAATCAGTGAGTAAGCAAGAAGCCCCGAGAGCCCACAGTGGTAAACATCAGAAGCAGCTGGTGGCTCAGATGAAGTGGAGCAGTATTAGCAGTAAGCAGCCTCCGCGCGCGACCTAGCCTATAATTGCGCATACACGTCGGAGCAGGGAGTTGAAAAACGGAGCAGCAACTTACTCGGTGCAGCGCTCGCGTGAATGTCGAGTGGTTATTGAAAACTGTCCATTCGGCGAGCAGATCCTCCTCTCCTGCCTGGTGCGTGAAACTCGGTAAAGCTGGGTCTCTCCTCCGCTCGGCAGCAGCAGTAGCAGCAGCAGCGGCAGCTCTTATACGCAAGCTTGGCGCAGCGCTAGAGCACCCGACTACTACTTGTCATCGGGGCCAAACAGCAGCCGCGGCGAAGCCATCGCGACGCCCCCGTTTGTGTAAGCTGGCGTTGATGCTGACGGAGAAGACGAGGCTCGCTGCTGCGTATCTCGCGCACTAAGTACTGACGCGACGAGAGAGCGAGAGAGGAGAGGAGAGTCGCTAACGGGTCTCTCTCGGGCGGAATTCACGGACTCCTCATGCCGCGGCTAAATAGGCCAGAGAGCAGCAGTGCCGCGCGACACGCACTGCTCTTGTCTATACAGCAGCTACCACGGCCGAAAACTGCGCTGCGACTGGCTGCACCGAGGCACTGCACTGGCCGAGTGTGAGTATGTCCGTGTGACTGTTGCGGGGTATATACTACTGTATAGTATCCTACTGTTTCGATGGCTGATGGGGGCCGTCGTCGGACAAAATGGCGGATAAACAATATAAGTGTCGCGCGGAGAGCTCTGCCGCGCGCCGAGAGAGTGGCCGATTGCAGCCGCTGCCGCGCTGCGTGTCTCGGCGAGGTTTTTCCCGAGGATCAGCAGCAGCAAGCAGCAGTCCGCGAGAGTATACACACAGAGTCGGTGCTTGCGCGCGCGTATACTCTCCACTACTGCGTGTCCGCGCGCGAGAGTAGCGACTTACGGAGCCGAGGGAGCTCTTTCCGAAAACATCCAACTTACGCGACTACCCGCGATCTTTAGGGGCGGCGCGCTGCCCGCGATACGCGCTCTCCCATTGGCTGGCTAGACTCGCGGATTAATATTGCGTGTATACTTATAGGACGCACCGCGCACGGCTCTCTCTATACCTATGTAGGTGCATACAACTGCGCGCGCGGCGCATCGGGCTTTTTTCGCGCGAGAGAGAGAGAGAGAGAGAGAGAGAGGGAGAGAGAGAGAGATAAGTAGACACGCAGCGAGAGACAGACAAGCCACGCGCGCAGGACAGGACTGAACCGAACACTTGCAGCAGTACTTAGCACGCGCTCAACTCTGATCTCTGATGGCTGTATAGGAAGGTAAGTATCTACTGTATGCCTATACCTATATATAGCGCGCATAGAGGCTTAGAGACTGCTGCCCTGCAACCGATGTAGGCACGAGCGACACGATCCAAGTGACCAAGTACTACTGTTGCAGTTCCCGGTGCTGCTGCCTGATACACTTCTATAGCCAGAATAAGAATTGCGCTTGGGAGATATGTGAGCTTTTTTCATTTTTATATAATATAAGTACAGGTTATTGTTTGTTTCGTCAAGCGTTCAGATATACAATATTTTTCAGTTACTTTTTTCCCCGAGTTGCTGAAGAGTTAATTAGACCTATCTGCAACGTCCAATAAGCAGGGAACAAACATGTTTCCCGAGACATAGAATTTATTATTATAAGCTTATTGAACAATAGCGAAACAGTCGTAAGTTTATGAACAATTGTGACTTGAAATCGTACGAAATACGAGTATGTCGCATGCATTATTCGTGATTACTTTATAAACCTATTTGTTATTTTAACCATTCATTTTGTTATCCCAAATGCAATAATTCTTTACAAATATTTTTTTAAATCATTCGCTTTCTTTGAAATTTTCTGAAACCCTTTAAAACTTTGAGGTTTGTCTTTGTTCAAGGTTTTCATGAACTTAACCAACCAAATAACCCAATAAAAATATATAAAGTCGCGAGTTGTGCTACTCTTGACGGCATTTCTAAACTGTGCTATACTAGTTTTCGTTTGAAATTTTGAACTGTGCTAGCCTTCGTACGGAGCGACGATATTATAAGTCGAACACATGCTTTCTGTTAAAAAATAGAAAAGCTGGTTTTAAGAGCACCTCTTAATATAGGTATAAGTACATTTCCACCAGAACCAGACAAAATTGATTCGCATTCATTAGGGGCAGACCCGAATATAATGAGCGTGAGTAGTAACTAGCCACTCCAAATTCTATGCTAACGAATGAAAGGGCCCCAGAAGTAGTTAAATACTATATTTCAGTAGTTAAATACTATATTACTATATGAATGCAAGAATGTAAATATAGCCTCGTATGACCGTTTGCGCACGAGCGAAGTAGCAAGAGAGCAAGAGAAATTGTGTTTCGCACACGTTGCGTCGCAAAAGCTACACTGAGCTTTGCACTATGTCGTGTTAAAAATTACGCTTCGGCTGTAATATCGGTGAGTGTAAAAGTGATTTCAAACTTGTGTGACCATTTCGCCCGAGCGAGCAGACATGTCCAGCAAATGGTCACACAAAACTTCATTTACGAAATGTACTATTGACGGGCCCACCTAATTATACCAGATCAATTATTTTTTTGGTTCCTACCAACTAACCTAACCGTCTAGTAGTTTTATCTTAGAAATAAGCATTTCTATGGACTGACTCTAGACATCGAGTTCGAGTAGTTGAACATTGGTTAGTTTTCGTTAAGTTATTAAACCCTGAAAAAAGATTTATGATAAACAATTACAAATTTGAAATAAATTACAAAAATGTGGCATGAATAAGCGAAAAAATAAATGAAAAATAGTATATTACGTACCTGGCGCAGGAAACCTGTTTCGTTAAGAGACTTTCTGCTGCTGTACGCAAAATTCATTGTTTTCAGCCAAGCATTGAAATCAATGCGCATCCATGCCAAAACTTCAAGTGGACAGAGCATCCACATAAAATTTCAGCCCAAAATAAGATCCACCCGTTTATTTTGAATCCTTTATTGGAGAGCCATTGATGCCGGAAAAAATAATGCTCGGTAAGGTAATGAATTACCCAGAGTGCAATGAAGGCTATTTTTCGGTAACAGTTGTCATAGGGCTTGGAAGTGCTAGAGCAAAGCAGTGCTTTGGAATTTCAAGAGCTTAACTTCTCGACAGGAAAGTATCCGACTTTTCGTAGAATGACGCAGATACTGTTTCTATTAGTCTGACAATTGTGCAAAATGCCTTGTCTAACTAAACTAAACTTAAAATATACTGATTGGAACATTCATTGTAACTTATCGAGTACATGAGATGATAAAAATTTTATGTATTTATACCCATCGTATGATGGGCGGGGTGTCAGTGTGGTGGGAGGGGTGTCATGTTTGACGGGTGGGGTGTCATTATGACGTGCGGAGTGACATTATGACGGATGGAGTGAAAGCTCTAAAATTGTAAATCACGGCCCAATGTAAATTCTTTTGAATTTATTTGATAGCTTCTGAAGTACGAATCAAAAAGTATTAACGTGTACTCTTTTTAGGATGCCAAAAACTGATGAATAAGTTTAAATGAAATTCTTTATGCAATCATTTTAATTGGCTGATTTGAAATGTTGGCCCGAATATCACCGTTGCCAAGCAAATTGCAAAATTTTGAGTTTAGTTTTGTTTGACGAGACATTCTGCACTATTGTCGTGATAATGTAAACAATATCTATGAATTTGTTATTGTTATTGTTATTATTGAATTGAAGTATTAATTAAATTGAACTGATTTATTAGCTGGTGATTGTGCTAGCCTGTTAGCCTCTTTCCACTTTTGCCAGAAGTGTCAGCAGATTCTGCGCAGAAACTCTAAGCAGATGCGAATTTTTCCTGACTGAATCTGGACAAAACTATCTGGGCAGACATTACAGCGAGTTAACTGCGCTGCCAGAAAATTATGGCGTATTATTTACCAGCCCGTAGTATATGCAGCTCCTTTAGTATTTTTCATATTATAAATTCAAAGCACAACCTTTTTAATTTGTCGTTATGATGTTTATTAATGATGCGGTTTGAATTTCCGGAAACCCCTCTCTGTAAAACGTATATTATACTATTACATTTGAATAAGCAGGGTCCCCGCGCACACGCAAGAAGTCAAAAAGATGTCAAAAAGACATCTACGAGAGGATTTGGAGATGATTTCCTATAATACTTAGTCTACTATATAGGATGATGACAAAGATTTTGTGATGTATCATTGTTTAAATTTTTAATAGATGATTATAATTATGATGATTAATTGAACTAAAATATACTAATATAATTATATAATTGATTTATAAAATAACGTCTTTGAGACTTTTTATCTAATGTTGTGTACCTATATATTTAATCATTAGTTTAAAAAATTAAATTAGCAAATGCAAATAAATATTGAAATGCTTGAAGAATTTCAAAAATTAACGAAGTGGATGAGCTCCTTCAATCGCTTGTTCTCCTGATACTTTCACGATCGAATGAATATCTCATTCTTGTCTTTATTACAAGCATTACAGACGTCTCTCAGATGTCCTGCGAGAGATAGCTTTTAGATGGCTTTTATAGTCCACACGTGTGTGTGTGTGTGTGTGTGTGTGTGTTTGCGTGTATATATATATGTGTGTATTCTATTTGTATACAAGTAATCTACTACAGCGGGAGGTATTGTACCTTATTATTATTATATTTTTTTAATTCTTTATCAGGTTGACAGTAATTGCAAGAGTCAGTACTTATACGTAATTCAAGTTTTTTTCTTCAATGGCATATAATATGGTATCTGCATTGTAAATATTGCTCTTAGCTAATTATATTTTCGAAATAAATCCAGGACATCTAATTCTTTAGGAATTCTAAATAACAGCTTCAAGATGTCTATTACAAGGCATACACGAGGTGGACATCGATAAGTTTATTAGGAGAACAGTGGTTTACTAGAGCTTACATACACCTATATACGCGATTGCTTATATTTTTTATTTTTTAGTTAATGCAGTTGATTATCACATAAAATCTGTTTTAAACATATATCTTGACTTATAATTAGCGTTTTATTAATTTATCTTATATTCACTAAAATGTAATATTTTAAAAATCTTGCTGCCGAGTAATATATCTTGTGTGTATAATATATCAGTAGATATTACCGTATGTCAATCAAAACAAAATTAGTATCTTTTGGTTTTTGATTAAATATATGGGGTTTTATTATTTTAATAAGTCTTG